>CM054147.1:34805547-34828047 GCA_028751875.1 Rapana venosa | reverse complement strand
GAGACAGAGAGAAAGGGGGAGAGGGTGGGAAGGAAATAGACAGACGGACAGAAACATACACAACAGATATGAAGAGAAAGACACATTGACAGACATACAGACAAACAGACAGGCAAAAGACAGACAGACAAAGAGAGTCAAAGCGAACGAATTCACGAAACTGTCATTCCTCCCACTTGAGAGGTGTTGTTTTTTTTTAATCCACCAAACATAAGCAGTGGTGCAGAGAGACAAGCCAAGGCAATCTGGCTTTGAAAACTGGCACTGAAGATGCAGAACGAACCCCCCATCCCAACATCAGACACACCTGCAGCTCAGCTATTCCCACCCCCACCGCTTCTCACCCTCATTCACCTGCCGCGCCAACGCACCTGCATACTTTGCTTTTTAGCTAACCACCATCACTACCCATTCCGATAAAAAACGGATGACAACATTTACAAAGCTGCATACAACACGGGGACTGGATGTAGAAAAAAAAAGCTGAGGAGTGCTTATTCCATTATCCTCAAAAACCATCCCCCCCCCCTCCAAAAAAAAAAGAAGTAATAAAAAATCTATATATAAGGTAAAGGAGGTAAAGGAGGCTCTCTTGCTTATATATATATATATCCGTTACGTGCGTTAGGGGACGGGATAGCTCAGTGGTCGGAGCACTCGCTTTCCCCCAGCCAAGTTAAGCAGCGTCGAGCGTGGTTACCATTTGGATGGGTGACCGTTAGCGCGCCTTGGCTTCAGTACAGTTCCCCCAGTTCACCCAGCTGTAAATGGGTACCTGCCCTCTTTAGGGTCAGGGAAGGTAAAGCAGCGTGGGAGAGGAGATGGGCGCCGCCCTCAATATGCTGGCCCTAGAGAAGTGAGGTCTCTGACGCCTCGCTCCCCTACGACCTTATAGGCTATGGGACTCCTTTACCTCCTTTACCTTATATATATATATATAGATAGATAGATAGAGACAGAGAGACAAACAGACAGAGAGAGAGAGAAAGAGAGAAAGAAAGAGAGACACACACACAGAGACAGAGACAGACACACAGGCAGACACACAGACACACAGAAACACAGAGAGAAAGCAGGCGGGCAAGACATCCTAGTGGTAAGAGCACTGGGCTCGTGATCTCACGTCAGAATGCGGCTACATTGATAGTGGCCAAAAAAAAGTTTCACATGCAAAATCTCACTGTATGTAAACCTCGAAGCTCTAGCCCTAGAACGGAAAAAAATCTATATGAAAAAAAAGCAACATCCCCACCCCCTACCTCACCCCCACCCCACCCAAAAAAAGAAAAACCCCAAACAAAACAACAACAATAATGAAAAATAACAATAAAACTCAGACCCGATAACATACATGAAAGACAAATGCTAGTCTGAGTCAACGTTTATCATGGATAAGAACTGCAATAATTAAGCAACATCAACATTTACTTCTGGCTTGTGAGATAATTATAAACTAACATATAAACCGAATAACAGATGAAAGACACTGCCCCAACAGCTATGCTCTTGCTGGGGAACTAGCGGTGTCTGCAACAATCGTGTAGAAGAGACGAGAGCAGGGGAGATGTGGTGATGGGGATAATGTCGGATGAGGAGGAGTGGCAAGGAGTGGGTGTTGGGTGCTGGGAGGGGTGGTGGAGGTGGGACAGGAGGGTATCAAGGGATTTGGGAAGGTGGAGAGAGAACAAGTGGAGGGGGACGAGGAGAGGGAGAAGAGCAGTGTGTTTGTGGAACTGGGACGTGTAGGGAGTCGAGAGAGAGAGAGAGAGAGGGAGGGAGGAGAGAGAGAGAGAGAGAGAGAGAGAGGAGTATATGATGGGTAGTGTGTGTGTGTGTGTGTGTGTGTGTGGTGGTGTGTGTGTATGTGTGTTGTGTGTGTGGAGAGAGAGGGGGACTTACAGACACACGGACTTACACACACGACTTCACATAACACACACGCACGCCGCGAAGCCGCTCGTAAACGCCCCCCACCCCACTCCCACCCAAAGCAATAAACAAGCAAGGCATTCTAGTATTCAAATCTACAAATTTTGCCGGATTCAGGATAAGACACCCATCTAACCACCAAACATCTCTTTCTCTAAACACCTGCAACAAAATCCTTGACACTATCTCAGCCCACCCCTCCTTCCGATTCTCCCCTTCACCCACCCCCACCCTCCCCTAACTTTGCCCATCTCCATCTCCCCATCCCCAGCCCTCTCGCATACCCCTCCTAACATTACACCTCAGGAAAAAAAATCCACCAATAAAATAAATGACAAAGAGTGAATGATCATAGTTAGCGTTCGTAAATTACTGAAACTTCATCGAACGCTCAGACAGCAACTATTGTTGTTGTTTTTTATAATGAGCGAAAATGCGTCGTACTACCGTTAAGTGCCTGACAAGTCTCGCCCAGCGCATCCGATTTTAGTATAAGATAATTATCTTTTTAAGTATTTCTGGGTGGAAAAAATCAGGAGAATGGACCAAGAAGGCAGCAAATAGATAAGAAGGGGGTGACGTGAAGAAAATGAACAATGCAGAAACAAAGAGAGTGAAAGAAAAGAGGAAAGTTCTAGCACAGAATTTCCAGAATATGGGGATGGTATTTATACTGACAGGCCCCCGACATCCCCACGGGGGAACTGAAACTAGAATAGAGAATCAAGGAAAAGCATTCCTGCAAGACGTGTCACTGATAATTATGACCTACAAGCTCCACAGTTTAAAAAAAAGCAGATTTTGATAATTGGAAGATGTTGTTTTGTTTGTGTTTTGAATAATATTATGGGGTTTTGCTTCGTAACGTAACCTAGGAAAAAAAGCGATTAAGAATTACAACTAGCTTAGCTATTTCCATACTGTGAAGTGTATGATAATGTTTAGGATTGCGTACCCTGGTGGTCGGGGACGGGATAGCTCAGTGGTCAGAGCACTCGCTTTCCCCCAGCCAAGTTAAGCAGCGTCGAGTGTGGTTACCAGTTGGATGGGTGACCGTTTGCGCGCCTTGGCTTCAGTACAGTTCCCCCAGTTCACCCAGCTGTAAATGGGTACCTGCCCTCTTTAGGGTCAGGGAAGGTAAAGCAGCGAGGGAGAGGGATGGCGCCCTCAATATGCTGGCCCTAGAGAAGTGAGGTATGTGACGCCTCACTCCCCTACGACCTTATATAGGTTATGGGACTCCTTTACCCTTTTTCCTTTACCCTGGTGGTTGTTCGCCTTCTCCACCTTTAATTTCACCTACCCCGTAGTCCTGTAGACCACAGGAGCCCCACTGAAGATTCAGCATGCAACCAGCCTGGTTCTGGTTCCTGTAGCCTTTTAAAAACCAGGTAGTGAGTGCTACGCCTAAGAAAATCTACTGAAATAAATTTAATCCAAATGACTTTAAACAACAGCAACAATAACAACATAACCACCACCACCACCACCACCACCAACAACAACAACAACAACAATTGCCTTGACATAATTATGCAGATGTTACGGAGAAAGATATCTTCCTGTTACTTTTCTTTACAGAACGTTTCGTTTGTGTCGATTTTTAAACGGTTTACATCAACACGGCAAAATGATAAGAACACCAAAATACCGACGCTTTCGTACACACACACACACACACACACACACACACACACACACACACACACACACACACACACACACACACACACACACACACACACACTCACACACACACATACACACACACACACACACACAGAAACACACAACACCAGACACACACAAGCACGCACCACACACACACACACACACATACACACACTCATACGCGCACGTGCGGACGTATACGACTGGGATAATGACAAAAGCCACATACAAAAATGCGTCCATTCTTTGAAAATGTTTTCCTGTCAGCTTAAGGGTTTTTTGGTCACTATTATTGTTTACGAAACGTTCGGAACGTATTTCTTATTGCACGATAATAGCAAACTCACAATAACGCCAAAAAGAAATCAGAAAACGTGTGGACAATATTGTCCACAAGTCGGTTTTCTGTGTCATTTTCTGTTTACAAAAAGGCAGATTATATTCAAGAGAAAGTATGAAAGAGAGGATGTGTGTGTGTTTTTGTGTGTGAGTGGTTGTGTGTGTGTGTGTGTGTGTGTGTGTGTTTTGTGTGTGTGTGTGTGTGTGTGTGTGTGACAAAGAGAAAGAAAGAAAGAGAGAGAAAGAAAGAAGAGAGAGAGAGAGAGAGAGAGAGAGAGAGAGAGAGAGAAGGAAAGAAGAGAGAGAGAGAAGAGAGAGAAGAGAGAGAGAGACAGAAGAGAGAGAAAAGAGAGAGAGAAAGACAGAGACAAGACAGAGACAGAGGAGACAAAGACAGAGAGACAGACAGACAGACAGGCAGCAGCAGACAAACAATAAGACATACAAACAGAGACAGAATCAAAAACAGAAACAGGAACATGTAGACAGACAGACAAACAGACAGACAGGAGTGGAGGGTAGCGGGATAAAGTCAGACATTGACAGACAGCCAAGGGCAGCTGAGAGTGTCAACATTATCTCATCTTTTGCACAGTTCACACGAAAGGAGAGGGAGGGAGGAGTGTGCAGAAGAAAAAAAGACGAAGTAATTTTTCATCTCTCTCTCTCTCTCTCTCTCTCTCTCTCTCTCTCTCTCTCTCTCTCTCTCTCTCTCCTCCTCTCTTCTCTCTCTCTCTCTCTCTCTCTCTCTCTCTCCTCTCTCTCTCACTCTCTTCTCCTCTCTCTCTCTCTCTCTCCTCACACACACACACACACAAACACGCGCGCGCAAAAAAAAAAAAACACACACACCACACACACACACACACACACACACCACACACAACACACACACATACAAACATAGGGTGTAACTGTCAGCTCGAATGACGCAAGTGATAGTATAAAGATACACCTTCACTGGTTTATCCTGTGTTGAATTCTACCCTATCAACTGTTTCCCTTTATTTTTGTCAGTGTTCTTGCTTGACGCTGGTGCAAGAAAAACAACAACAAAGAAGATAAAATGCTGGGAATAAGATTGTGCAAGAGCGCTGGCTGAGCATCATTGCCTGCATGTGCGTATGGAAAGCAAAGTTTCTGAACTTTTCTAAAGGGGCAAGGCGACGCTTTTAACGGCAAGAACATTAAAGTAAACAACGAAAAGCTCTATAGGGATGAGAAGAGCAAATTAAAACCATTCGATACTAACTACTATCTAAACCTTTAACAAGAACAGAAATAGGGAAAAGACACGTTTTTGTTTGCTGAAACAACAGAACGTTTTGTTCGACTTTTTCAGCTCTAATGCTAACTTGTATGCAGTTTAAATTAGACACGCCTGCAGAACTTAAAATAGTAGATCGTAGGGGATGGGTTAACTCAGTGGTCAAAGCACTCGCTTTCTCCTAGCCAATTTTAAGCAGCATTTAGCGTGCTTACCAAATGGATGGGTGACCGTTTGCGTGCCTTGGCTTCAGTACAGTCCCCCAGTTCACGCAGCTGTAAATGGGTATCAATCTCTTTAGGGTCAAGGAAGGTAAAGCAGTGAGGGAGAGGAGATGGGTGCCACCTTCAATATGCTGGCCTTGGAAAAGCTGAGGTCTCTGATGCCTCGCTCCCCTACGACCACATAGGTCATGGGACATCTTTACCTTTACCTTTTACTAGTACATAGCAGAGCAGACACTGATATTACATTCCGTTACTTTGTCAAAGCATGTAAATAAAGCTGGGCAAAGCCAAAAATAATAAATGCAATCCTAGATGGAAGCATATATTACCAAACAAAGAAGCAGTTCTTGTTGTTTTATTCTAACCTAAAAATCATGCGCACAAGGGCATTAGTTTAATGTGCAGTTGGTGAAGCAACTTTTCTGTATATTTCTTGATAGACAAGGCAGTGAAAAGCATCAAGGATTTTCTGCATGTGATGACACCTCTTTCAGAATAAAAAAAAAATGACAATACATTAAAAAGTCAAAATTTCTTTGTGTGATTCAACACATGTTTTTATCTACAGCTGTAAAAATTTGATTTGTCAGGCAACTAGATTGGAGATATATTTTGCCTTAGTCTTGTCTTCTCAGTTCTTTAAAAAGAGAGCCTTGATGGCATTGTTCATCATCAGTCTGTTTTCACTTTTTTTACCGTCAGTTGGCTCTATGATAGACTCTCCTCTGCTCAAGAAAAAAAACTTCAAAGCAATGACGAAGCAGTTCAGGGAATGGCTATAAATAGCATCTTGGCTTGTGATGATTTGTACATATATGTGACTAGATGGAGAGTTACCAGACATTCAGAAACAAGCAAGCACATGAGGAAACAATTACCTTTCCAAGAAAGCTCACAGGAACTAAAAAACGTATTATATAAAACAAAATCTAATAGAAAGTAAACACTAAAACAACAACAACCACAGTAACAGCAGCAGCAGCAGCAGTAAAAACAGCACCAGCAACAACAACAGAGTCCTTTAAAAAAAAAAATGCCCCCAAACCCCAAACAAACTTTAACCTGAAAAAAAGCAAAAACAAAAATAAAACAACCCCCCCAACCCCTATTCAGTTATTTCATTCATTATTCATTAGTCCTTTTCTTTTTTAGATATCTTTTTTTCTTCTTCCTGTCTATACACATTTGGTTATTTATCTCTTAACTTCCTTTCTACATTATCATGGGATTATGTATTTCAACGACGCTCTACACAGACCGACGACTAAGCAATGAATGGGCTGACCTATAGAGCCTAGTGCCTACCTGTTTCTACATGGCATGGAGGGAGGGAGGGAGGGAGGGAAGGAAGCAGCAGAGTGGCAAGCTATTGGATTGGCCTTAGTCAGGTTAGAGGAGCGTGCGGAAAATGCAGTTAAGGCGGTGTTGGCTTGAGTTAGCCCAGCGCTTAACCTAAGAAAGTGAATTTACCTCCAAGTTCCACCCTCTGAACCCCTTTCCCGTTTTCTCTTCCATTTCTTCCCCTTTTTTATTTTCTTTCTGGTTTCTGTGTTTGTTTGTTGATTTGTCTTTATTGTCTGTCTGTCTGTCTGTCTGTCGAACTGTGTCTTGTTTGTCTGTTTATTTGTCTTTGTCTGTCTGTGAGTCTCTGTCTGTCTCTCTGTCTGTCTCTCTGTATTTTGTGTGTTTTTCTCTGTCTCTATATGTTGTCTCCCTGTCATTGTCTGTCTCACTCCCTTTTCTCTATGTGTCTTTCTGTCTGTCTGTGTGTCTGTCTGTGTGTCTGTCTCTCTCTCTCTTATGTTGCCTGTCTCTCCCAACATTTTTTTATCTCCCTGTCAATCTGTTTGCTTGTTTTTCTTTGCCTATGGCTCTATTTTACTTTTGTAATTGATGAAAGTCAGGAGAGCCCCTAATTGTTTAAAACACTAACTAATATTAAGGTTGAAAACTTGTGCGCTGACGTTTTTAATATATGTACATAAACATATACAAATGTCTGCTTGTATATCCACACACAAAGACACAAATGTATATACATCCACACACATGCATGCATTTATGCATTCTTGCATGCAAACTCACTTACACACCCAACACACATGCAAACACACATGCACGAACATAAGCACAAGAACACTCATACACATTGAGTACATTCATCATCAACACTGTTTATTCATTGTCAAACTAACGTAAATTTTGACGTCTGCAATAACATTAATAACAGCAATAACAATCACACACATACACATACGGACGCACGCGCACACAGTCAGACACACACACATATACATAGATGCACACACAAAACACACACACACACACACACACACACACACTCCCCACCGTCTAATATCACTTTGAGTCAACAGACGTAAAATCGAAGCAACAACAACAAAACAACAACAACAACACACACACACACACACACACACACACACACACACACACACACACAGACAACTTTGGTCTTGAAAGTTGCTATTTTACAGGGGAAAAGGTAGGCTTTTTATCTGACTAGCTAGAGTTGAGTCTACTTTAATTAGTTATTTTATCTTGTTTTTCACTCTGTCTAACTTTATTCCCCATTCAAGCAAAAGAGCAAGGCAATTAAAAACAAGCGTTTTCTGAAACACTGATTGTGCATAAACTGTCTAAACTTTCACATAGGAAAACATTGTTTCTGACCTTACACAATGAGCAAAGAAACATTCTGTATAACACTTCAATGACATTAACATTTAAAGAAGTCCAAAGGCTCCAGAAAAGCAAACCAAAACCAGCCAACTTTAGTATCTATCCAGATATACAGAGAAAAAGCCCTTGACAGCACATTTCTAGCTTAGATGAAAAAATGTACATATGGTTTGAATTGTATACTTGCAAGACTATTATTCAAACCACATAGGAGCCAACAAACTAGTAGCCAACCAACTAACCAACCAACCAACCAATCTACCAATCAACCAACCAACCAACTGAATAACCTACCAAATTTAATGTCCAAACAATTTTAAAAATGACATTTTAAAAGGGTACTTCCTTGAAGATACAATATATATGATCCGATTTATTAAATGATGTGAAAGATAGAGTTCAACGAAAATAAAATTCTGGAAAGAAACAATTGCAATCCAATAAAACTACAATTTAGATATAGAACTATACAAACCAAAAATACCCTGGAACCTTTTACAAATACATTGATTTATATAGTCAGTAAACCAGTCACAGTGTTGTGTGGACTTCTTGGTAAGGTGAGGTTTATTGCATCTGCTGTAATGCATCTTTAGTGCCAATGCCCATAGAAAGAAAAGAAAGCTAAAACCTGAAATTCAATTACGCACTTAGGTTTAAAAAGGAAAGCTAAAAACTGAGATTAAATCTACGCACTTTGGTTTAGAAAAGAAAGCTAAGATCTGAAACTGACTCTACGCAGTTTGGTTTAAAAAAAGAAAGCTAAAACATGAATTAGAAATTGCACACTTTGGTTCTGAAAAAAAATAATAAACCCTGAAATTGAAAGTACACATTTTGGTTTAAAAAAGAAAGATAAAAACCTGAGACTAAAACTACACACATGGTTTAAAAAGGAAAACCAAGTTTATCCACAGGTGCAGAGATTTGTGAAAGTAGTTAGAGCAGGGAAACTGCAGGGAATGGTCATGATTTCGCCATAGTCTTGCCTTGTCCTAAGAAAGCATGACAGCACCCATGACTGCTTCATGGTCAGTTGACTATCTGAAATTTAGCCATATCTCATGGAGAGATTCAGAGCAAAAGTAACGGAGGAATTTATTGAGATCTAACATAATCTTGGCTGATACTATTATGCAGTTGATGAAAGATTTATCATAGCAGGCAGAAGAAGCAACAGTTTTGCCCCCCTCCCCCCTTCCTGGAAGAAAGCACACAAAAAACACTCAAAAGGAAGTAGTCAGCCGCTGACACACAGACACACAGATAAACACATACACACACACATATATGCACACACATACACACACACAATGGTTTTAAGCACTTTTGTTCTATGCAAACCAAATGAAGAAACAGTAATTTCCAATTATGAATATATATATATATATATATATATATATATATATATATATATATATATATATATATGTCTGTGTGTGATGTTGTATGTGTGTGTGTGTGTGTGTCTGTATAGGTGTGTGTGTATGTGTGTGTGTGTCTGTATGTGTGAAATTGAAAAAAATCACCTTGGAACAGCAGTCCATAAGATATCAGAGATAAGTTTGGCAAAAACAATAATTGTGTATTCATGTAAAAATACTACATCAAATCCAAAGCCACATTTTTCAACAACAGCCTACACAGACAGACAACTAAGCAATGAATGGGCTGACCTATAGAGCCTAGTGCCTACCTGTTTCTACATGGCATGGAGGGAGGGAGGGAGGGAAGGAAGGAAGCAGCAGAGTGGCAAGCTATTGGATTGGCCTTAGTCAGGTTAGAGGAGCGTGTGGAAAATGCAGTTAAGGCGGTGTTGGCTTGAGTTAGCCCAGCGCTTAACCTAAGAAAGTGAATTTACCTCCAAGTTCCACCCTCTGAACCCATTCCTTCCTCTGCCTGCCTCTTTTTTCCTAGCTGTATTTGTCGTTCTGCCTTTGCCTGTTTGTCTGTGTCTGTCTGTTTTTCTGTCTATTTGTCTGTCTCTGTCTCTGTCTGTCTGTCTGTCTGTCTGTCTGTCTGTCTGTCTGTCTGTCTGTCTATCTGTCTGTCTGTCTGTCTGTCTGTCTCTCTCTCTCTCTCTCTCTCTCTCTCTCTTCTCTCTCTCTCTGTGACCTTATCTTTTGTTCTGTATCTCTTTTACACTTCCTGTTTATTTTTGCTCTCTTTTATTTTTTTCTCTCCCTTTTCTTTGTTTTGTTTGTTCCTGATTTTCGTTTGCTGTCTTATCTCTTGTGATGTTGCTGCCTTGCTATCTGGACTGGTTTCATTTTCAATCTCTTTGCTCCAGCCATATACAGCCTCATTATGTTGCATCATCTGGGTCAGAGGTCCACAGGGTGGTTATTACTGTTAGGCCACCAGCCACAGGTGTGCTGCACTGTTGTGGGTCACTCTGATGGTGCCTGTGGTAGTGCATGTTCTGAGCAGACTACACCTATGAAGCCAGCATGCTACAGATGACAGCCTTCGGATCAGACTATAAACCGAGGCCCCATGTGCGAACGCACGCAGAACATCTTGTGCACACGTTAAATCCTGTTCCGCATTTTGAAAGAATAGGCCATTGTGTGCCGGTGGGAACAGATGACAGAATTTACAAAACCGCATGCACACGGGGACTGGATTTAAAAAAGCAATAAGTGGTTATTCCATTATCCTCGATATAAAAGAATAAAAAAAATAAAAATAAAAGCTTAGTCTCTGAGCCAGACTGAGTGAGACACCTCCCTCGGGGTGATGACCGCCCCGTTATCCCTCCAACAACCTCCAACAGACCTTCTTCCTGAAGGTTTTGACACAAGCTGACCGCAGGCATAGAAGTACATTGGAAACCAAAACTGAAGTCACCATGAAACTAGAGCAGCCAAGTCAGACACTTTTGTCATTACACGATGTTCAATGAGGAGGAGGAGGAGGATGCAAAAATGCTACTATGGATTATAGTATGTGCTTGGAAACTTCTTAGCAGAGTTGTACTGTGCACTTCCTATCATAGCGTTTGCTGGTGTCAACCGGGCTTTCGAGATACAGACAGACACCTAGAATGCAGGTCAGTTAATTTGAGCAAAACTGCTAAGATAGCATCCATAAAATAAATGAAGCTCGATGGCACCGAAGCTCGACTGTGTGGCTCCTGTTTTGTATGGACACCATAGCAGACTCACTATGGGTAGTAGGAGCTGCTCAGAGTCAGAAAAAAATCCCTATGACTATGAGACTCTAACCCACATCCTTCATGTCTGTAAGTGAAGGTGTTAACCACTACACCATAGCGACTGTTTTATTGTTATCTCTCCCTCTCTGTCTCCTTGCCTCTCTGTCTCTGTATCTGTATCTCTCTGTCTTTGTCTCTCTCTCTCTCTCTCTCCTCTCTCTCTCTCTCTCTCTCTCTCTCTCTCTCTCTCTCTCTCTCTTCCTCTCTCTCTTCCTATTCTCTGTCTCTCTCTCTGTCTCTTTGTCTTTGTCAGTCTGTCTGTCTGTCTCTTCTCTCTCTATACTTTTTCAAGTGTATATTTCTTTTACTTTTCTAGATGATTAAAATGTTCAATATTTCTTTGCTTCAGAAAGAAAAAAAAAATATTTCTCTGCACAGCATATCTTTTCTGTGCAGCTTCTGTTATTACGGAAATGAAGCACACAAAACAGTGTTGTTTACAATGTGTGTGGAAAGGTTCAGCACTGATGTTTTGCTTGTGTTTTTGCTTTTGCATATGAACACGTATTCAAACAAGCGAAAGAATACAAGCACTCAAGTACGCACGTACGCATACAAGCATTCAGAAACAGGCAGACAGATAGGCACAAACATGCACACACACACACACACACACACACAGCACACACACACAGACAAACAAAACACACACACAGACAAACACACACACACACACACACACACAAACACACACACATACACGTACACGTGCACACGGTCATGCCCCCCCTCATACACACACACACACACACACACACCCTTATTGTCTGTCTTACTGTCTCTGTGTCTGTGTCTGTTTGTCCGTCTGTCCATCTCTGTCTCTGTTTCTCTCTCATCTCCCTGTCTCTGTCTGTCTGTCTGTCTGTCTCTCTGTCTGTCTCTCTGTCTGTCTGTCTCTCTCTCTCTCTCTCTCTCTCTCTCTCTCTCTCTCTCTCTCTCTCTCTCTTGCACTCTCTCTCTTTCAATGAGATGGTTTATATCGAAGTTGACAGCTATGAGCCAATTTTGCCCACACTATCTGGAGCTGGGCCCAGTTAAAGGGGGGCACAGTGTTGACAACGTTAGCAATCACATTAAGGTGCCATGTGCCTGAGTTGACACAAAGTAGGACAAAAGGATGCAAAGGTACTCTTCTTGCACCAAATTACCCCGCCCCCCCCCCCCCCACACACACACACATACACACACGCACGCACCCTCGCACCCGCGCGTGTGTGCGCATATACACACGTGCCTGTGTGTGCACTCACACCCATACTCTGTCTCGCTGACTCTGTCTCTCTATCTGTCTCTCTATCTCTGTCTCTCTATGCCTCTCCGTCTCTCTGTCTCTGTGTCTCTGTCTATGACGCTGTCTCTCTGTCTATATGTCTCTCTCTTTGTCTTTCTGTATCGCTCTATCTGTATGTATGTCTCTGTGTCTGTCTGTCTGTCTATCTCTCTCTCAATGGGAACAGATGACAAAATTTACAAAAACTGCAAACACATGGGGACTGGATGGAAAAAAAATATATGACTGCTGATTTCATTATCCTCGAAATAAAAGAATAGAATAAAATAGAATAGAATGCGTTATATCAAGATTGACAGCTACCAGCCAATTCTGCCCACACTCTCTAGGGATAGGCCCAGTTAAAGGCTAGGGGGCAACAATGTTGACACGGTTAGCATTCACATTAAGGTGCCATGTGCCTGTGTTAACACAGAGTATGACCAAAAGGAAGCAAAGGTACTCTTCTTGCACCAAATTACCCCTAAACAAGCGCGCGCACACACACGCAAACACACACGTGCGCGAATACGCGTGCGCGCAAACATACATGCACATGTGCGTGTGTGTTTGAAATAACTATCCTTTCAGATCAATCACAGGGTTTTTTTCTTGGGGGGGGGGGGGGGGGTTATTAAGTAGTTTGACTGTGTGTGTATGGGCATGCGCACGCACACATTTAAAAAAAAATTATATCGAGGATAATGGAAGAAGCACGTATATGCTTTTTTTTTTACACCCAGTCCCCGTGTGTATGCAGATTTGTCAATTCTGTCATTCGTTCCCACCGGCACACAATGGCCTACTCTTACGAAAAGCGGAACAGGATTTAACGTGTGCGCAAGATGTTCTGCACAACAACAACAACAACAACAACTACTACCCTCCTCCCTCCCCCTTACACACACAATAGCTAACACCTGGGACTTCAATGGCTAACAAAATAGCCAAGAGACACAGGGTGGGTAGCCTCAGCTCTGTTACGTGTGTGATACAGGGAGGGAGGGAGGGATGGAGGGAGGGAGGAAGCTAAGGGGGCCCAGGCGAGCTTCATCCACTTTGGCTGGAAGATGGGGGGGGGTGGGGAGGGAGGGGGGGGGGGGGCGGCAAGACACAGGAGAGTTAAATCAAATTAAGGCACTGTTTGCCCCGCCTTAGAGTAGCCCTTCGTGTAAGGAAGAGAAATTTATCCCCTGTTAAATAGCCTGCTTTTCGTGTGTGTGTGTGTTGTGTTGTGTGTGTGTGTGTGTGTGTGTGTGTAGTGTGTGTGTGTGTGTTGTGTGTGTGTGTGTTGTGTGTGTGTGTGTGTTGTGTGTGGTGTTTTAGTGTGTGTGTGTGTGTGTGTGGGTGTTAGGGTGTGGTTGTGTAGTGTGTGGGTGTGTGCGTGTGTTTGTGTGTGTGTTTGTGTGTGTTAGTGTGTGTGTGTGCGTGTGTGTGTGTGTGTGTGTGTGTGTGTCTTCAGTTTTACGTCTGTTCACTTAAAGTGATATTAGACGAGAGTGTGTGAGTGTGTGTGTGCGTGTGCGCGCGCATGTGTGTCAAGTCAAGTCAAATTTTAATTTCCAGATGTTGCTTTGAATAAGCAATGCGTTTGCTTTTCTTCATCAAGCCATCTATCTAAGAACAAATTTCTTAATGATGATACTGAAGTACTACATTATTACAACCTTCACCAATAATGGGTACCATAAAAAGAGAAAAACCAATAGTGTGTGTGTGCGTGCGTACGTGAGTCTGTGTGTGTGCGTGCGCGTGTGTCTGTGCATGCGTGTGTGTCAAGTCAAGTCAAGCCAAATCAAGTCAAGTCAATTTTTTTTATTTCCAGATGGTAAATTGAATAAGTAATGGATTTGCTTTTTTCATCAAGCCCTCTACCAGGAACAAAACCAACTTGATCAATAATATCTAACTACATTATTGCCATAACCAATAATAATAAAACTGACCCCAAAAGAAAAAAATCAGAGAAAAAACCACACACGACCAAAAACAGAAACAAAAGAAAAAAAACCAACAACAGCAAAAATGACGCCCCCCCCCCCCCTTTCTCCCTCCCCGTCTCCCCAACACTGCATAACTCGTACACACACATACACGCGCGCACACGCACACACACTCACACATGCAATGCAATGCAACGCAATGAAAAATAACACAACACAACACACATTCATACACATTCACGCACACACATGTGTACTCATTTGGATTTGAATTACAAGAAAATAAAAGAAAAATAATAAAATGTTAAAAAAATTAGATCAGGTTACAATATCGCCCGTTCTTTCATATTCATTCTTTACAATTAATGACAACCAGCACACAAAAACCATATGTGTGTGTGTGTGTGTGTGTGTGTGTGTGTGTGTGTGTGTGTGTGTGTGTGTGTGTGTGTGTGTGTGTGTTGTGTTGTGTGTGTGTTTGTGTGTGTGTGTGTTTGTCTGTCTGTCTGTCTGTCTCTGACTGTCTGTTTGTCTGTCTGTCTGTCTGTCTGTCTCTCTCTCTCTCTCTCTCTCTCTCTCTCTCTCTCTCTCTCTCTAACTCTCTCTCTCTCTGTGTTTCTCCCTGTGTCTGAGTCTGTGGTCATCCAATGTTAAAATCAACTTGTGGTTACAAGGACAGGGTAACAACAATGCTAATGTCCAATGAAAAAGAAGAAAAAGAAAAAAAGAAACAAAGGAGTTCTTTCACCAGTTTTGACACTGGCCAAGCAGTTAGAGCTGTCAGCACAAATTGAGTCAATGACAGTCGCGTGTTGAATTAACATGGACACTGCGCTGAATGCTATGATAATGCCATTTTCCCCAACAGAAGCTTCCACCTTACAGAAAAGAAAGAACCACACATCTGAAAGGAATTGGTTCCTCCAAGGCAATTCATCTAGTATCTAGACCAGTAGTGTATTATGTTGGATAATAATTTTGAAAGTTTGTGATGAAACAAAGACGTGTCAGAGTATGTTTCAAAAGTTTTGAATTGACATGAGTTTGTTTGGAACGAAAGAAGAAAATTTTGTGTCCAGTTTGATATATGATACCATTTCTTGAATTCAACTTGCTTTTGACCCGCACAATACAAGTGCTCTATATGATTCTGTAATTTTTAAAAAAGGCAAATAAGTACTCGTGGCTTTTTTGTGTTCATGGAAATTTTAAGACAGCTAGCGTGAGTTTTGAAGACTCAGCAAGAACAACATAAGTTGTGGTGAAAGAAAAAACAACCCAACACACACAAACACACACACACACACACACATTCAAACAAGCAGACAAACAGGCTAGTAGAAAAGAAGTCCAGAAATGAATAGACAAATGTCCAGAGACAGGTTGTTCATTTAAGGAGAGAGGCAGAGAAGAAGGAGAAAAATAAAGAAAAATCTAACGCGACCTGGGAGACCATGTTGTGTGGGTAAAGTGGTGAACATGGATTGGGGGAGGTGTTGGCTCCAATGAATTGAGTGCCACACTTCATTGCCACTGCTTCTCTGTCACCTTTAGTTTCTTTTTCCGAGTCCCCATCTCCTCCTGCCTGTACTACTGCTTCTCTCTCTCTCTCTCTCTCTCTCTCTCTCTCTCTCTCTCTCTCTCTCTCTCTCTCTCTCTCTCTCTCTCTCTCTCTCTCTCTCTCTCACTCTCTCTCTCTCTCACTCACTCACTGCCTGTCTGTCTGTCTGTCTGTCTGTCTTGTTAACACCATGCTTATGTTGTATACCATCCGTTCCGATGTGAAATTATTGTAACGGTTGACAGTCTTGCATGTTCTTTTGAGAAATTTTGTTGAGGTTTGTGTGTGTGTGTGTTTTAATTATCATTTATTTCCGTTATAGTTGTATGGATGTTACATATGTCACAAGCCTGTAAATTTTTTCCAATAACCTATATTGTCGTAGGGGAGCGAGGCATCAGAGAACTTAGCTTCTCAAGGGGCCAGCATACTAAAGGCGGCGCCCATCTCCTCTCCCTCGCTGTTTTACCTTCCCTGTCCCTAAAGAGGGCAGGTATCCATCTACAGCTGGGTAAACTGGAGGACTGTACTGAATTCAAGGCGCATAAAGGATCACCAATCCACTTGATAGCCACACTATATGCTGCTTAACATTGGCTTGGGGAAAGCCTGTATCAGCAATTATTTGGGTTATTTTTGTACGTTTATATTGTTATTTGATGTTTCTCGATTGTTTTGAGTTTATCAATTTTATTTAGTGTTAATGTGTTAAGTAAACTGGCTGGTGGCCTTTGCTTGAAATTCTGACATTTCAGCCATGCTGTACACCTCTGGATTTATCGCAGTTTTTCTCACTGCCTTTTGTTATTTTTCTACATCATAGTCTCCATGCCCTATGTGTGGGTTTGCTCTACTAGAGCTCCAATACCTTATTCTCTACTGCTTTTTCTTTACACCAGCCAGGTGATCTGAATGGCAATCTTTACTATGTATTCCTGTACGCTTTTCCTTATCTTTCATTTTCTGTCTGATCTTTTTTGTTTAATTCACTCAACACACACACACACACACACGCCGCACCGCCCACAAAGAGGAAAGAGAGAAGAGAAAGAGAAGAGAGAGAGAGAGAGAGAGGAGAGAGAGAGAGAGAGACAGAGCACACCACACACAACACAACACCAAACAAAACACAGTGAGTGAAAGAGAGAAAGAGAGGAGAGAGAGAGAGAGAGAGAGAGAGAGAGAGAGAGAGAGGAGAGAGAGAGAGAGAGAGAGAGAAGAGAGAGGGACAGAGACACAGAGACAGATACCGAGAGACATACATAATTTATATGAACAAACAGATAGAGAGAGAGGGGGGAGAGGGGAGAGAGAGGGAGAGAGAGAGGGGGGAAAGAGAGACGAAGACAGAGACAGAGACAGAGAGAGACAGAAAGAGACAGAGACAGAGAAATAGGAGATTTGTTTCGACAAAGAGTGAGAGAGAACATAGACAGACTAGACAGAGCTGTAGGGTCCACTAAAAACCATCGTAGACGAAGCATAGAGGCGTCAGTGTATAAGCAAAGAAAAAACGCTATAGAGCGCGTTTTTTAAGCCCCACATGGGTATCCCTTTTTCCCCTGTATACGCACTGGACGCGGGAAATGACTGAAAAAAAGATAAATAAGATAAAAGAGAGAGAAAAGTTACTTGAATGTTGTGTAGTCTGCATTTAGTAATAACCTGTTTCTAACATGCTTAACCTATATTTTGTAAAAGTTACTATAAAGTAAAGTCTTAAGTTCTATATTAGCAAAGACTCTCTCTCTCTCTTGTAAAAATCATTTTGATAATGTTATAGATTGCCTAAATTGCATAATGCCTTTAGACCTTTAAAAAACGACTTAATAGAAAAATCAAAACAGGATTTAGTATACATAATACTTAAAGTAGGAAAAACAATTTAAAGACATACCATTTTCCCTAAATTAATGTGGCCATTTTTCTTAGCAACTCTTTCCTTTTCCAATTTTATCTTGAAGGCCAGTCATTCCCTCATTCTGTCTGCATTTTGTTAAGATTATTGTTTACCTTGCGTGCTACTTCAGAAGCAATCTTTCAGTGCAAAAAAACCCCACCCACTTTGATGTGTTCAAATAAATGGATTCTGACAATGCCATAAGTGATTTGAGATGATGATGTTGACAACAATAAGGATGAGGAGGGTACTGCTGACAAGTTTTGGATGATGGTAATATTTTGTAGTGATATCGTTTGCTGTAGTTGTTAAATCTGTATCCTCTATCCTATCACACCTATATTATCAAACACATGGGAGACAGCTGAGGAAGAGAAAGCGAAAGAGTTCTTGTGCAGAATTAAACCATACGGCCTCCTTCTCCCTTCCTTCTGCTCTTCCTCTGTTTCTCCACCTTTCCCCTTTTACCCAGACATAAAACCACTTGAGGCACATCGGGACACTTTGAGCCCTGATAATGGGCCTGATTGATGACCATACTCCTGTCACACACCCACGCATCCCCCTGATGTGCATACGACCGTGACTGGGTAGAAGCCAGCAACAGCAGGAGGACAGCACAGAGCTGTGCTGCACGTGCCCACACCTGTCATGTGCTTCAGGGGCACGCTCCGAGGCTCCAACTGTCACGTGCGCGCGTGAACCCTAGCGTGACGTGACCCATATCTGTCGAGGCTTGTGCGTGCTGGGGACTCATTTCTCTCCTCTCTCACTCTTGCCATCTTCCTTGTGTCTTCTGTTTAATCCGCAATTTGTTATTCCTCCCCCCGATCAGTCTTCCTGTTGTTCTAATGGTGCCCCAACCTGTCAATTAAACGGAGGAACAGTACAATGAACCCAAATGAATTGGAAATTCATTCATGTATGAGGACGTTTGTGCCTGTGTCTGCCTATGTTTGTTTGCTTCTTTGTCTGTCTGTCTGGTTGTCCATCTCTCTGTCTGTGTCTATTTCTGTATCCTTTCCTCTCTGTCTATCTGTCTGTCTAAGTCTCTCTTCAATGCTCTAACCACTGAGCTATTCCAACCTCGAAGTTTAATTTTTGATATCTTAAACATCTTAAGAATGATAAAGAAACGAAACTACAGAACAGTGTACAAATGATCCTAAAATGTCAAACATAAAAATGCCATTTGTGGCTGTAGCTCCAAAGGGCTTTTTTCCGGGTTTTTTCACAAATAAACAACACCAACAAACAAACAATATACAAGGAAGTTTTTAGCAAAAAGCTTTGTGTGAAGAAAAACAAATAAATACACAAAGAAACAAGCCAAAAGAAAGAGACCTTAAGTGTTGAATTCAAAACGAACAAACAGGCCAACTCAAATGTTGAAACGTGTCCGTTTCTTTGTCGTTATTTTTGCTATTTTCATCCTTGTTTCATTCATGTTTTCTCTATATCATATTTTTAAAATGCGTAATCGAATATGATGAAAAATAGAATTAATCAGTATCAAAACTACACACACACTCACACACACTCACACACCACACACACACATATACATGCACATCACACACACATGCCCCCAACACACACACACACTCACACACCACACACACACATGCACACACACACATAGATATTCTTTACACCTACTTGCTTGCACTCAGACACACGGACATGAATACTTAACCACACCTAGCTAAAACACATTTGCGTTCAGTTTTCTCCCAAAGATCATAGGATTGGTTAACATGAAAAAGAAAGAAAGAAAGAGAACAGCACTGACAATAGGAAAAGGGCAAATGGCATAGACATCACTTTAATGCCAAAAAATAAACACTGACCAAGGTGAAATCCCTGAAGTTATGGTGATTGTTTTTCTTTGCCATTAGGGCTGAGAAATGCAATATATAGCCTGCTCTCCTCTCTCTCTCTCTCTCTCTCTCTCTCTCTCTCTCTCGATTTCAAGTCAAGTCAAGTCAAGTCAATTTTTTCCCCGTACGATACATTGAATAAGCAATGCATTTGCTTTTTTTCTTTGAGTGTGTGTGTGTATGTGTGTGTGTGTGTGTGCGTGCCAGAGTATGCATATGTATACACTCGTGTGCATACGTGCGTGCATATGCACCCACGCGCGCGCTCATGTGCATGTGTGTGTGTGCACGTGTGCGGGTGCATGCTTGTGTTCATGTATATGTATAACTGTGAGCGTATAGGTGCATAGATACATTTGTGTACATACGTGCACGTGCTCGCCTATGCACGTGTGTGTCTAGAGGTAAACGAGCAGAATAATGTTCAGAACAAAACGAGACATCCGTTAGCTAGACACAAAGGTACAAAGAAAAGTACAAGCGGAGAAACACATGTGAATGCAAATGTAGGAGGACTGTTTTACGTCGTTGCCATGTAATCAAATTGTAGGCTTTCCCACACCATCCTTCTCCTCGATTCTCCTTCAGTAGATTTTCGTCCGACTTTTGAAGCTACTATAAAACAATCTAACACCCCCACCCCCCACCCCCTTACACCACATTTTCCATCTCGTTTTCCATCTCAGCTGTAGACACTGCTGATAACTTTCATCCTGCCAGACTTTCTTCCCAGAAATGAAATTTATTGCTAGGATTCGAGATTGTGTCGATTTCTCTGGCTGCAATGTAGGGAGGCATATTTTAGCTGTTTTCACAAATCTGAAAATGTTTTGCCTGGTCTGTTGTCTTCTCTTTTTTTCCTTCTGTCCTGCGTGGTCTTATATATCTTTCATTATTTGTTAATGTTACACATGAAGTGAGGTTAAATGAGTCACAATTTCCAAAACTCGCTGCTTGAATAAGCTTTTGTGAGCCACAACAAGAAATCAATTGATTCAAAATGAGAAAGAAAAAATCTCGACTTCAGTTTTGGTGGTGGGGATGGGTGGGGGCAGAGAATGGTATTGTGAAAATGCAAGTCAGAAAATAGAGGTAAAACAACAACTGGCTGGCAGTTTCAAATTAATTGCACACAAGCAAATTCTTGAATTTTAATGAGAGTGTGCTGTTTACTCTGCCAAAACTACAAAATAAAAACAGCCAAAAGCGTTTACTGGAAAGGAACAGAGCTGTTCTTTTCTTTTACGTTCCCCTGCGCACACATTGGCAGAAGACATTTACCGAGACTGTCGTGGCTCACTGAAGCAACAAGAAAACAGATGTTGGGGTCTGGGACAGCCGGGGTCTTGAGCTGGATGACGTATGGCTTCTTCCGCCTGAGCCACACGTTGGGTGCGTGTGTTCAATGAAGCCGTTTTATCGGAGTGCTTGGCGCCATGTTTACAGCTGCCTGTTGGCTGCTTTAACAAACCAGGCACGTCACGTTGGGTCTGAATCGACAGAGACTGATTGGAGGAGTTGGGGGAAAGGATCGGGTGAAAACTGGGCAAAGTGTAAGCTGCACAGTGAAAATGTCGTTTCATTCTGCTCTTTTAACTTTTGTATGTTTAGGGGATTGATTCATGTGGTACTTTTTTTTTAGCCTGGAGAAGCCAGCTATGTTGCACAAATTCACTTTTGAGTAACACATACAGTTCTTAAGTGTTTATTCTACTATTCTCAAAATAAAAACAAATGAATCCAAATTTTAAGTTCAAAATATAATAGTTACAGGATGTTAACCAAAACTTATGAATTCAACACCTTAATTATCAAGATAACCTAGTTTGTGCTTCTGTGACCAAAGAATAAGATCCTTTGAAGTATTAAGATAATTAATAAAAACAAAATGCAGTAAAAGTGGTTGATCACTTCTCTACCACCAAGTGTTGATGATGATCATCATCACCATTATCACTATCAGCATCAACAACATCATCATCATCATCATCATCATTATTATCATTAGCATCATCATCATCATTATCATCAACATCATCAACAGTATCATCATCATCATTATCATCATCAACAACAATGATGTTGTTCATGGCGTTCATGCTGTGTTACCATTGTAGCTGCTGCTACAGTTATTTGCCATCTCTTGACCCACATAGAAGAAACACAAAGACAGAAGCCACATGACACACGTATGCACAATTCTCCAGATAATGATAATCAGCCTGATTGATGACGATCCTCCTGTCACACAATCATGACCCCATGACGTGCACTCGACCGACCGTGACTTTGTAAAGGGACACAGGACAGGGACAATGCTGCACGTGCTAAAAACCCGCCCATGCTTCAGGGTCACGCTCCGAGATTTCTTCAATGTCACGCGCACGTGAAAGCATGCGTGACCTACATCTGTTGAAGTTAGCGCGTGTCAGGGGTCATTCTCCTTTTCTCTCCCTGTCTCCCTTCTCTTCTCCTCCCGCCCACCCTGTCTTGTGTTTAATCCACTTTGAGTCATCCACTCTGCCCCTGTCCCCCTCTCCCTTTCTTCCATTGGGCTTGTAGAAGCCTTGTGAATTAATCGATGTGGCCTAGTACT
>CM054147.1:34800547-34803047 GCA_028751875.1 Rapana venosa | reverse complement strand
CAAAGCATGCACATACACAGGCATACACGAACGCGGCTTCATTCTCTGAGGGAAGATAAAAGGAAAAGACGTTGAAGACAGAACACAACATCGTCCAAAAAACCCAAACCAGCCACAGTGAGACACACCAGCAAAGAAACACATGTGAATGCAAATGTACCAGGACTGCTTCACGTCATTGCCAGGTAATCAAATTTCAGGCTTTGCCATCCCCCATCCTCCTACCTCCATTCCCTCACTGCTTTCTTCCATCCAAGATATTACCCTGTCGGCTGAAGACGCTACAGAACAATCCCTCCTCCTCCTCCTTCCCTCCTCCCCTCTTTCTCTCTCTCTCTTCACTCTCCAATGGAGACTCTGCTGATAGCATCATTAACCTTCTAGACACATTTTCTATAAATGACATGTTTCCGACGATTTGACATCGTGTCTTTGTCTTCTTGATTTATTTATTTTATTTATTTATTCTTTTATATCAAGGATAACGGAATAAGCACTCGTGTGCCTTTTTACATTCAGTCCCCGTATGTATGCGGTTTTGTTAATTTTGTCTTCTGTTTCCACCGGCACACAATGGCCTACTCTTCCAAAAAGCGGAACAGGATTTAACGTGTGCGCAAGATGTTCTGCACGCTTTCGAACACGGGGCCTCGGTTTATAGTCTCATCCGAAGGACGAAACGACGAAACGAAACGAAAGAAAAGACAAAATGTATGCATGGTAGGTCAGATAGGCTCAAAAGAAAGAAAAGAAAGGAATAGCGAAAACAAGGAAGAAAAGGAAACTCAAGCAAAACCAGTCAAGCAAACAAAAGACATTACTTTGAATCGAGCCGATAAAAGAAAGAAGAGAATACGAAGTAAACGAAACACAAACAGCAAAAGCACAAAATATACACAGACAAGACAAGCGAGCGATTAAGCTGCTGATATCCCTGGTACTGCTGTTGTTATCGCTCTCGATATTCCTCATAAAGGCTTTTGATCATTTTTGGAAGTAAAAGTGATGCAGATGGCAAATTCAAGTCACTGCGATCGGCAGAAGAATTGTTATTGACACGTCATAGTAGAATCCCCTCTGTGTCTGTTCCTCTATATTTCTCTCTTTCTGATACACTAGTTTTTGGTGCGTGTATGTGTGTTTGTGTGTGTGTGTGGTGTGTTTTACGGGAAAGGGGGGGAGGGGGTTGGTATGTGCATGTGTTTGTGAGAGTACATGTGTTTGAGCATGTGTGTGTATCTGTCTGTCTGTGTATGTTCGTGTGTATGTGTGTGTGTGTGTGTGCGTGTGTGTTTGTGAGTGTCCATGTGTGATCGTGTGTGGGGGGAGGCGAGGAGCGTGCATGCGTGTATGCGTACACCTGCGCGCACACGCGCTCGTGTGTGTGTGCTCATGCGACCCCTGACAGCGTCTTTATTTCTTAGTTATCTGGCTAGAGAGGCAATCTTGCTGAAACCTTTTGTAATCATCGCCATCTCCACTGTTGTCTGAGATAGAAGCTTTTCTGTGATCGGAAAGAAATGCCACTGCCTCTCGCATGGACATTGTGTCTGTAGGCTTAAAAAAACCCACACAAACAAAAGAAAACAAACCCATCTCGTGAAACGAAAAATAAAATAAAAACAACATTGAGACGGTTTTGCTCACTGTTTGTTCTTTCTTTGTTTGTTTCAATAGAGGTTCACAGTTGTATTACTTCCTTGTTGTGAGGGTAAGAGATAAACATGGAGGAAAGGAGAGAGAGCCAGACAGACAGGGACAAACATCCACAGGGACAGACAGAGACAAAGTCAAAGAAGCAGAGAAAAAAAGAAAGAAAGAAAGAAAGAAAGACAGATAGGCTGATAAAGAGAAATGAGTCGTCTTCAATTTAACGTCTGTTCACTCTCAGTGATATTAGAAAGAAATGAGTCGTCTTCAATTTAACGTCTGTTCACTCTCAGTGACATTAGAAAGAAATGAGTCGTCTTCAATTTAACGTCTGTTCACTCTCAGTGACATTAGAAAGAAATGAGTCGTCTTCAATTTAACGTCTGTTCACTCTCAGTGATATTAGAAAGAAATGAGTCGTCTTCAATTTAACGTCTGTTCACTCTCAGTGACATTAGAAAGAAATAAGTCGTCTTCAATTTAACGTCTGTTCACTCTCAGTGACATTAGAAAGAAATGAGTCGTCTTCAATTTAACGTTTGTTCACTCTCAGTGACATTAGAAAGAAATGCGTCGTCTTCAATTTAACGTCTGTTCACTCTCAGTGATATTAGAAAGAAATGAGTCGTCTTCAATTTAACGTCGGTTCACTCTCAGTGACATTAGAAAGAAATGAGTCGTCTTCAATTTAACGTCTGTTCACTCTCAGTGATATTAGAAAGAAATGAGTCGTCTTCAATTTAACGTCTGTTCACTCTCAGTGATTTTAGAAAGAAATGAGTCGTGCACGTGTACATGCTATACTTTTAAATGCTCTTCTTGCCATTAAAAAACCCCCAACGCCTCTCAT
>CM054147.1:34788047-34793047 GCA_028751875.1 Rapana venosa | reverse complement strand
TGTTAACTCCAGAGGAAAAATCCTCTTAAACGAGAATCGAACCCAGGTCAGCAGATCACGAATACATCACTCTAACCACCAGGCTATCCCGTTCCAGAGTATGATATATAAACAGACAGGCAATCAGACAGATAGAGAAGGCAAGAATATAGAGCAAAAAATATGCTATACTTTGTAACGGTCATTACAGCCAGTATAAAGAGCAGTTTTATGATCAAGACACATACATAGATGTTATGCAGGTTAAACGGGAAAAACTCATGGCAGAGTGGCAGGAAATAATGCAATATTGAGAAATATCATCTAGAATTTTAAACTGCACAATACTTTGCTATGATACTTCTTAAAGAACAGCGCCTTGTAGGTCTACATGTTAGGACCATATGATCGATACAAATAATATTGTAGCATGTTTTTGCATTTTCTGAACATTTTTTTAATGTTTGCATTATCTTTTCCATCTTGAAAAGTTTGTTTTCACTTACGCTTTAAGTGATATTAGATAAATTAGAAACCTCAAAGCTCAGTGTCCTGAAACTAAATGCTGTTTTAAATCTTCCATTAAATCAGCCAGAAGTGCAAAAAAGAGGGAACCAAGATCGAACAGACAAATGTATTTATTGTGAACAAGTGAGTGGTGTTGGTACTGTCAAAATCACCAAAAAAAGGCAATTGATAAGAGGGATCAAAGCTTTTTTGGGCCGTTTTCCTACACACACGCACACACACACATACACACACACACGCACACACACACACACACACACACTCACACACACACACACACACACACACACACACACACACACACACACACACACACACTCTACGGCCGAAGACTTTTTACCGTAATTCACCCAGCCAAGAAGAAAGCGGATGTTAGGGTCTGGGACGGCAGGGGTCTTGAGCTGGATGACGTATGGCTTCTTCCGCCTGAGCCACACGTTGGGTGCGTGTGTTCAATGAAGCCGTTTTATCGGAGTGCTTGGCGCCATGTTTACAGCTGCCTGTTGGCTGCTTTAACAATCCAGGCACGTGACGTTGCGTCTGAAGCGACAGAGACTGATTGGGAAAGAGAGAGAGAGAGAGAGAGAAAAGAAGGAACATGCGTAAACACTGGCCTACTCTTGCAGTGAAAATTGACAACCCCATTATTTCTATGTTTATATCATTATATATTAATTTTTCAAGGCCTTCTAAGAGGATGTATAACTAGTTATGGGATCTTTTTTATAAAAAACCATTAAAACTTTCAGGCTAAATGCGCATAATTTGAGTCAAAATTATAAACCACACACTATTTGTTTGACCTTTTGGTTGACACACAGCGTATCTCGTGTTCTTAATGCATTTGATGATATAACTAAACAAAATCAGGAAAGTTAGTATTATCAAGCTTTTTCTTAAAGAAATTCATTTGTGAGAAAGGGGTGCACTGTTCCTTTTCTTGAAAAAAAAACCCAAAAATATTCTTTGGTGCGTTGTTCTTTTAAAAATTAAATTCAATCATGGATGCTAAAATTGTACATGCGTCAAAATAATCTACGAAATAGCCGAAAAATGTTCATTACCCATACCGACTATCTACTAATAGAAATGCCTTCTATTCACTCTGATAGCTGCCAGTTTAATCTATACATTGATATACCCCTAAAACCAACAAAATTTTTTAAAAAGCTTAGAGAACACACACACACACAGACAGAGAGATAGACAGAGAGGCAGAGAGACAAGCAGAGAGAGAGAGAGAGAGAGAAGGAGAGAGAGAGAGAGAGAGAGAGAGAGAGAGAGGAGAGACAGAGACACAGAGAGAGAGAGACAGAGAGACAGAGAGAGAGAGAGCTCAATTCGATAAGACAAATGTTAGGCCCGGGGTATTAAAAATAGAGAAAGAGGGGTGAGAGCTGTCATAAAACGAGATTGCCGGTTACGACCACGTTGCTGATTACATGTTTCTGACAACAGAGAAAAGGGGCAGGGCCACTGGAGTGAACATAAAACATTTTTGCTTTTTTAATATCTGCTCATTTTAGCGAATCACATTGTTACAACGTAATTCCTTCAACAACAATCCCATGACACTTCGGAAGTTCAGAAAAAAATCCTGAGAGGCCTCCACTACTGGCGTCAAGATATAATAGAATTAATATTTATATTTTATTTTTTACTTATGCTGTTACGAGACGAAGGGGTAACGTATTAAAGTGTGAGAGTACGTTTAATCATTTCTGTGCGGGTTACTGGTTAAGATGAGTTTTGTTGTTAAAAAAAAGTATCTTAAATTTCTGGTTAAATACTCGAAACAGGATTCCTCTCTCTGTCTTTGTCTCTCACTCTCTTTGTCTCTGCCTCTGTCTGTTTGTCTGTCTGTCTGCCTGTCTGTCGTTGTTTCTGCATCTATCTATCTCTGTCTGTCTCTCTGTGTCTACATGAGTCTGTTCCTCCGGCTCCCTCTCTCACTCACATTCTCTATCCTCCTCCTTCTCCTCCTTCCGCCCTCTGTCTCTTCCTCTGTCAGTGTAACGCGTTATGTGTTTGTTCGGTAACGCTTTTGAAAGGGCTGTAAGAGAAATTCCCAGCAAAACAGCAATTGAATTTTCCCATCAATTTTCAACTACTTTTCTCTAGGAATAAAACGGTCTGATCTATGAATGAAACATCGAGGCAAAACGTTTTCAGCTGTCACACTTTTGGTTCGAAAGCATTAGATATTTCACAGGATCTATGCCTTAAATATTTTTTAAAAAACTGATAACAATTTGCATTCATGAGTTTGATTTCTTCTTGGATTTTTAAACCATCTATATTTATCGCGCTTCCACAAAAATTGTGTAATTGGAATTGGAAACAATCAACCCATAAGGCATGTTCCATGCTTATAGACACATTTTGAAAGTTTGGTAAAATAGATTAGTTTAATCACATAGTTTCCCTACTCTTTGAATAAGTGAATGAATGATTTATAGAATTCAAAAAACCCTCCACCACATCAGTCTTGAATGCAGTGCTGAAGGATTGGTTCACTTTCTAAAAACATTTTGACAACTATCAACTTTCCCTGACACTTTGACTGCTGTTTACCCCCTTAGCAGATTAAGAAATCAACCGGAATAAAGGGTTAAAGAAATCTAGCAGTATACGTATGAAGTTGGCGTTGTTGTCATCACAATATTTTTTTAAGATTTTTTTTTAATTCAGTAATATATGTATTGTCACAGAAGAAAATATCAAAAACTTAGGCAGATCATGCTTTGGTCTTCTAAAATAGACCTATGTATATCACTTCAATTACCTTGGAGCTATTACTAATGAAGAAGGTTCAAAGACCGAAGTCCTCGCAAGAGCTGCACAAACAGTAGCAGCAATGTTAAAGCTGAAGACCATCTGGAAAGATGGAATCATATCTCTCAGGACCAAGGTCAAGCCACTGCATGCACTGGTCATCTCCACATACCTGTATGCATGCGAATCCTGGACTTGAATGCAGATCTACAAAGGAGGATCCAGGTTTTAGAGATGAGATGCCTCAGAAGACTCCTTGGCATTTCATACACGGACAACATTACCAACGAAGAAGTCCAACAACCATCACCTAACAAGTAAAGCAGTACAAAGACCTTCTGACCACAGTCAAGAAAAGGAAGCTCAGATGGTAAGGGCATGTGACAAGATCAGATGGGCTCTCCAAGACCATACTATAAGGAACAGTGCAGGGGAGGAGAAGGCTAGGCAGGCCGAGGAAGAAATGGGCAGACAACATCACTGAATGGACCGGAAAGAGCTTCTCCACAACCCAGGCACTTGCCCACAACCGCCGCAAATGGAGCCAACTGGTACAACGTTCGTCACTGCAGTGCCCCTACGACCCCGGAGAGGGTTATGGGAGCAGATGAGATGAGAGATAAGATCTTAATATGCTTACTATGTAGACCTACGGCTAGTGCATCGCCACAAAATAAAACAGACAGAAACACTAGCTGTAAAACGGTAGGTTTTTTGTGGGAGTAAAAGTCAGATTAGTTTGTTTGCTCACCTGTTTGAACAATATCAGCGTACAAAACATCTAAACAGAAATACAATTTAAAAAAAACCCACCAGAAGTGACAAAGAATGAACAAGAGGAGAGACAGAGAGACAGAGACAGAGAGAGACAGAGACAGAGAGAGACAGAGACAGAGAGACAGATAGACAGATTGACTGACCGACAGACAGACAGACAGACAAACAAACAGGCAGACAGAAGAAGAGACGGGGGCATCTGAGATAAATCGATCCAAGGTTTGAGGTGTTATTCAGTCTGATAGGTTTTGGGAATTTCAATGAGCCAGTCTCTTCACACTATTCATAACACAGGAAGAAGTGTGAAAGAAAGAATTCTCTCCCTTTATGTCTCTGTCATTCCTTGTGCGCGCGCGCGCGCGCGCGCGCGCGCGCGGTGTGTGTGTGTGTGTGTGTGTGTGTGTGTGTGTGTGTGTGTGTGTGTGTGTGTGTGTGTGTGTGTATGTGTGTGTATTAGTGTGTGTTAGTGTGTATGTGTGGGTGTGGGTGCGTGTGTTAGTGTTTGTGTAGTAGTGTGTGTTAGTGTGTGTTAGTGTCAGTGTGTGTGTGTAGTTGTGTGTGTGTGTGTGTGGTGTGTGTGTGTGTGTGTGTGTGTGTGTGTGTGTGTGTGTGTGTGTGTGTGTGTGTGTGTGTGTGTGTGTGTGTGTGTGTGTGTGTGTGTGTGTGTGTGTTAGCCATTTCATCATTCATTGTCTTCATATTCAACGAGGCTAGTTAATCAGTTAATGTTCCCACTTAGGGAGGACATTCTATATTCTATTTTATCAATATTTATCATTTTCAGTAATTCATAGTGAAACCTTTTCATCAATCATGCCTGCCATATACTTCCACAATATATATTCCAATCTCCACTTTTCTTCAACATTCCTTGACAGCACTTCATTACTCAATTTCTCAGTGTTGAGAAATAGGTCATATTAGCCAGTCATTTCTTTAAT
>CM054147.1:34758047-34783047 GCA_028751875.1 Rapana venosa | reverse complement strand
TTGTCTGTATGCTTCTCTTTCTATTTCTGCCTCTGTCTGTCTGTCTGCCTGTCTGTGTGTCTGTGTGTCTGGATGTTTGGATCTCTCCCCCTCTTTCTCCCGAGCGCGCGCACGCGCGTTCATGTGTGCGTGTGTGTGATTAACAGTTGAGCATCTTCTAACCTTGATCAGTGTATATGATACAGTGTTAATCATCAATCCTGATACCATGTATGCATAAAGTATTGATATGCTCATCGTCTGTCTGCCTCTGTCTGATTCTTTTACCTCTATCCTTATCTTTTTCTCTATTATTCATCTTTCACGCTGCCTTCTTTTTTCTTTTTCCTCTCGTTCCTTTTACTTGTCATAGATAGATAGATAGATAGACAGATGGATAGATAGATAGATAGATGATAGATAGATAGATAGATAGATAGATAGATAGATAGATAGATAGATAGATAGATAGATAGATAGATAGATAGATAGATAGATAGATAGATAGATGTAGATAGATAGGTAGGTAGGTAGGTTAGGTAGGAGATACGTAGGTAAGTAGGTAGATAGATAGATAAATACATACACACATACATACACATACATACATACATACATACATACATACATACATACATACATACATATGATAGGGAGAGAGAGAGAGGGAGAGAGAGAGAGAGAGAGAGAGAGAGAGAGAGAGAGAGAGGAGCGAGAGGAGAGTATGTGCATGTATGTATGTGTGTATATGTATGTGTTTTATTATTTTTTTAATTTAATTCTTTTATATCGAGGATAGTGGAATAAGCACTTATGTGCTTTTTTACATCCAATCCCCGTGTGTATGCAGTTTTGTAAATTCTGTCATCAGTTCCCACCGGCACACAATGGCCTACTCTTAAGAAAAGCGGAACGGGATTTAACGTGTGCGCAAGATGTTCTGCGTGCGTTCGCACACGGGGCCTCGGTTTATAGTCTCTGGTTTATGTGTGTGCGTGCTTGCGAACGCGCGCGCGCGCGCGTGTGTGTGTATCTGTGTGTGAGTGCGTGCCTCTGTTGTGTGTGTGTGTGTGTGTGTGTGTTTGTGTTTTGTGTGTGTGAGTGTGTGTGTTTGTGTGTGTGTTATTAATAGCTGAGTACATCATTACTCTTATAACTGTCTGTATGTTTCATGTGGTGATGACCAATGCTAGTGATGTGTATAAATAAATCACCAAAATTCTTGTCCCTCTGTCTGCTTCTTCGTCCCTTTGGATGTGTCTGCTTATTTTCCCTTGCTCCTATCTCTCTGTCTTTGGCCCATCCGGCCCTTATCTACCAGTCTCTTCTCTGTGGTGTTTTCTACCATGAGAGAGAGTGAGTGTGTGTGAGTGTGTGTGTGGTTTGTGTGTGTGTGTGTGTGTGTGTGTGTGTGTGTGTGTGTGTGTGTGTGTGGTGTGTGTGTGTGTGTGTGTGTGTGTGTGTGTGTGTGTGTGTGTGTGTGTGAATGTACGTGTATATCTGTGTAAACGAATACACAAAAATAGTATTACATGCAGAGACCATTCCGTAGTCTTCTGGGAGGAGGGGGGTGAGGGTTAGCAAAAAGCTGAACTCATTTGCTACAGAACTCTTTTTTGCTTAACTTGTTGTTCTAAAAGTAGCAAGAGTACAGATTATTACCTAACAATAGGTTTGAGATAAGGGAGATAACCAAAAATAATAAAATAAATTAATTAGAATAAGATTATGATTATAGCAATGATATGTCAAGCCCATTTTACACCAACATCAATCATCATTCAGTGCCATAAAAACATTTCAACAAAACCACAACCAATAATGATGACCGTAAACATGACGTACCAAAACCATCACCCTTACAACAACAGTTTGCCATGATATGCCACACAAATCTTGTACAGGCCCATAAAGTAAAGACGCATGAACATAGAGGAAGATGAAGTGTGTCTGCCTATGTGTGGCCATTCCCCAGCATCCTGAGCAGTGTTCTCCACCCTCTGCTCTCTCTCTCTCTCCCCTCTCTTTGACAACAGTCTCAGCCGGCTGGACAATCTAAGAGCACTGGCGACCAAATAGCATCGTCTGTAACATCACAAACGTTTTCACAAATTGCATCGACTTTGATTCATTTCCCTGTGGCTAAATTTTGTTAGGGAACCTGACATAAAAATAGTGTTGAGCGCTGGAGAGGCTGGAGAGGCTGGAGAGACAGGCAATAAGCTTCGCCCATTCCTTGCCTTTATAAAATGAAAACGTAAAATGTCTCCCACTTTCCCGTACCCTCACTCCTCTTTCTTTATTTCTGTTGCTTTTTTCTGGTTGTTACACCGTTGTTGTGGTGGTGGTAGCAACATTTGTAGGCCTTCATATTTGGGAAGTTTCTCAGGACTTAAGTAGCTGAATCTTTCTTTAGAGAGTTCAACATTTTTGCTCAGCGACTGACTGCAAATCTGACCCAAAATGAAAATATGTATCTGGGTTTCGTAAATATGAGAGTTGTCTTCATCCTTTCTGTCAGTGGTAAGGGGGTATAAACGTCCTTCTTCACGTATAGATAACCTGCTGAACGCTTTTATTCGTGTACTATAGCACGGAAAGAAAGGATGGTGCTGTCAATTTGAACATCCTCAGATGCGGGCCAGAGTGTGTCAGTCGATAGACATGAAGCCCATGGCTACTGCAGAGTGAAGACCTGTGGTCAATGCGCTGATGTTCTGCTTTGTGTCCTCTGCCTGCTGACACTCCCGCTGCTTTGGTTTTGTGTGTGTGTGTCCAGGGTACTATGTCCTGCAACAGCCCGGTCTATGCCATTGTAGAGCTAGGTATCTCATTCAACTATTGTTATTTATGCATTTGGTACTGAAGTGAACCTTTAACAGTTGAATGGTGCGTTCTTGTTGCCTGAGATCAGGTGGTATATGAGGCAAGCCAAGTTATTAACAAAGTCAGTGTGACAAGTAATACATTTTTTTCTTTAAAATACAAAACAAATTCATTGCTTGCATTCAAGCGCTTCGTTTCCGTGAATGACAACATGACCTAAAATTCAAATCAGAATTATGTTGAAACTATCCTGCATAAGAGTGGAAAAACATATATTTCACTGAGAAAAACAATTGTAAAAGTAACAATTGATTGATTGATTGATTGATTGTTTGTCTGATGGATTGATTGGCTGATTGATTGACTTTTCAATTATTTATTCTTTTATTTCGAGGATAATGGAATGGGCAGTCATGTGCCTTTTACATCCAGTGCCCGTATAATCATATGTGTAGTATTGTAAATTTTGTCATCCATACACTGTACAAGAAAGAAAGAGGTACAACTAGAACGAGGAGGATGGGAGGAAAGAAACAGAAATTAAAAAAGGAAGACATGGAAGGAGAACAAAAATATAGAAAAATATAGAATAAGAAAGTAAAGGGGAAGCAACAGGGAAGAAAGAGGAGGACGATGTCAAAGGGTAGGATGAGGAAGAGGGAAGAAGAAGAACAAGAACAAGAACAAGAACAAGAAGAACAACAGCAACAAGAACAAGAAGAAGAACACGAACAAGAAGAAGAACAAGAAGAAGAACAAGAACAAGAAGAAACAGATTGGCCTACTGCAAAAATAAGCAAAACGCCTAATAAAATCAGATGTTGGTAGGCACAGACTATGTCTTTTCTAGGGCAAAATCAATATAAACAGATGGGCAACTGCGAGCATTACGACATTACGGAAACCAGCCAAACGCTTCTTAAACTTGACAGATATATGCTATTGGGCTTATGGCAAGTGGATGTTTATCGAAAACCTCTTGATACATCGTATAGAATGTCAGTGCGCGTGGATGGAGCAGGACCAAAGAAATTCCAGCCTTTGCTCTCCAGTGTGCTGTGTTTTATTTGCCACTTTTCTGCATCTTTGATAACGGACGAAGCAAGCTAAAATGCAAACAGACCTTTAAAATGCAAACTTTAGGACGTAATGAACGCGTTCGCGCGTTGTAGCAATATTGTCGTACTTCCATGTTGCCTTCATTTCAGGTAGGGTATTGGTAGCTAAGTGCTAAACAGTACAAGGACTAAAGAGCCTTTTGTTTTGTTCTTTCTTTCGTGTGTGTGTGTTGTTGTTGTTTTTACTTTGTTCGTGTCTTTTCTTTCTCATGTACTTTTTTTTCCTTTCTTTATTTTTCTTTTTTCCCCTTCTTTTCATGTCTTTTCTTTCTTCCTCTTTTCTTTGTTTGCTTTGCTTTTACAAAGCACACCACAGATGGACAGTGAGTCTTTGAACCACACTTGACCTTGAATTAAAGAAGAAGGTGTCTGACTTTATCGATGTCAGAGGGTTGTCCAAATCTTTTCTTGTTAGTGGCACAGGAATCGTTAAAATCAGAGGTCCTTCTTTCCGCGTGACTATAGGAGAATGAATGGTGGGGTGTTTTTTTCTTCTTTACACAGCAGAGAAGAAGGGACTGTGCTGTCAATTCAAACAGGCGGATAATGGCCAGGGTCTAGAAGTCGATAGGCAAGAGTCCGTGCTGAAGGCTGATGATCTCTGGTCAATGTTTTAATGGCTTGTTTTTTTTCCTCGTCTGCTTGCTGACACTCTGGTGTATTTTGTTTTGGGTTTGGGTTTTGTGCGTGTGTGTCTGGGGTAGTCTATGCCTAAATGGCTTGTTTGTTTTAGTATATAGACTCCTGCCGCTGAAATAGTTCTGAAGCTTGCTCTCAGGAATCTTACAAGAAATGTTTTTATCTGACACTTTATTACAAAACAAGCGTACTGTATGTTCTGGGGTTGTTGTTGTGGGGTGTTTTTTTTGCAAAACAGAAATTCCGATAACTACACCAGTTGTGTAAGCATCATAACTATGTCAACAAACGGTAATCACTCGTCATCTTCTTCGTTCTCATCCTCATGATATAAAAGCCTGAAAAACAAACAAAAACTAATAAAGTAAAATCAGTTATCATGCTTGTCATAGAAAATTAGTACTTACAATTTTTTAGGGAAAAAAATCAAAAACCCAAAAGGAATAAATAATACTTACGTTAAAACCAGCAAGAAGTTCTTTGAATATAACGTAGGAGTGCTACATTTACATTCAGTGGTCATCAATAGCCAGACAAGCCCTGAACATAGTCTATAAAGCAAAAGTGTATGCAGATGGAAAAAGATAAAGAATTGCCCCAGAGCCGCTTCCCCAGCAAGATCAGCTGTATATTCCGAGCCATCCCTCCCATCCTTCACAACAGTCTGAACAGGCTGAAAAAAAGCCTCGAGGACAAGACGTCCAATTTGCATCCCTTGGAACATAACAAACGTTTTCACAAATTGCTACAACTTTGACTCATTTCCCACTGGCCAAATTTCGTTAAGGGACCCGGTGTAAAAGTGCTGGGCGAGGGTAACGGCTTTGCCATTCTCCAGCCTGTGGAGGGGGAAAAACCAGCATAAAGACACTCTCTTCCCCTCTCTCCCCCTCTCTCCCCTTCTCTCTCCTCTCACTTTTTCAGTCTGTCCACACACCACACACACTCTACTTGCCGTCAAAACAGCAGGGCAAGGAGTGTAGAAGTGGTGATGATGGCGGTGGTAGTGGGGACAAGAGAATTACTAGAATATGGGGGGACAAGGGGTTTTCCGGAGAGTTCAGAATTTCTGTTCAATGACTGCGTGGGTTTGCTTCGACCAGGAATACAGAGGGACGTCTGGTTCAGTGGATTTGGAATTTGTCTAATTCTGTCTTGTTAGTGGCCTGAAAATCGTGACTCGGTAAGGCTTTCCCTCCCCCCCCCCCCCCTTAATTAATCCAAACTAGGAAACCAGCCTTGTTTCTATTCATAACAAAGAAGGCAAAATGAAGAGAAATGACAATGTTATCAATGCCAGCAGCAGCAGGAGCAGAGAAAGGCCAGAGTTTAGCAGTCGATTTAAAAAAAAAAAGCCTTGCTGAAGTGAAGAGATCTGCAGTCAATGTTTTTAGGCCTGGTTTGTGTCTTGTGGCTACTGACGCTCTGACAGGTTTTCTTGTGTGTGTCTGGAGTGATGTGTCGCTCTGTCAGCCGGATCAATCGTGCGTGTTACAGGCGTGCACTTGTTAACATTTTGGAAAATGAAGTTTCAAACGATTTTGAAATTTGCGAAATTGGGGAATAAAGCTTTCATTTTACAGAAATTCAAGTGAAAAGCGGCTATTTCCTGTTTGAGATTAATTTTGCAATGGTCTGTCTATTCTTTACTATGTAAGATAATTCAAGAATGTACTAAATGTATTCGGCAAACGATTTGCACTAATCCAATTGACCTGCCTTTTCTCTAAGTTTTTTTAATATCAGAACTCGTTAAGGGTACTGCACTGACTGTTTATCCCGTGTGTCTGAGACAAGTTGAGCTTTCTGAATGAAGGTAGCATGGTGCATGCTGGGTATATTCGTGTCATACAACCGCAGGGACATAGTTAACATTCCATTTTCAAAAAGTACAGGAGTTTGTGTGCATGATGGACGTGGTTTGCACACAGAACTTCGGTTCATCATAATTATTACTTACTACAAAGACTTTCAACACAAATGAAGTCAGCACCAGTACAGTGTTTTCTCTCAAACTGGCACCTCAGCAGAAGTTCGAACCAGTGCCCCCATTCACTGTCGGATCACGAGTTTAACGCTCTAACCGCTAGCCTAACCCGACTTTCTATCAGATATACACATATTTTCACAAGAAATGGTTGGAGTGTATTTTCAAATGTTTAACACGTACATCAGAGCCAGTGTAAACATTCACTTGTATTCTGTGATATACGCGTGATCATGTCTACAACTCATTCAACTGCTGGAATGTATTCTGTGACACATTCATACAACTTTATTGATTCCTGCAGAAACATTCTATATTACACGTTTTATCACCTTCCGGGGTCGACTTTCTGAAAATAAACTTTTCCAGAGCTGTGCTGGCTGTGTGAGCTCAGTGGGAGCAGCTCTAAAGGGGTTCGGTTTTGTGAGCAGCTGACTTCCTATACCACCCATACCTTCTTTCTCTCCACCGCTCAGGAAACTTGGATTCAAAACGACAAAGAGGTCTTAGCTGTTTAGGTTTTAAAATATGGTCAAGGTAAACGGTCATGTCACATCTGTGTGCTTAAAATACTAAATGTAAGATTTGTTTCTGTCAGGCATTGATTCTCTTGTCAGTCCAGTGGACATTTTATTAGTAACATTTACAGCTGATGGGATGTACATGTAAACGTTTACAACTTTATTAATTACTTATACGGGGCTTGATACATATGAAAAACGTATATTCAAACATAGTCTGGTGTCGTTTCAACTTGGCTCATACATAGTTGTTGTTGGTTGTTGTTTTTTTTAACTGTTTGAAGTTAAGTGGGAGGGGGGGAGTAGAAATAGTCAACATTATCTGTTATTTGCAAAAATTCAAATGTGGACATGCTGTCGCAGTTTTCTTTATTATAAACAGACAGAAAAGGACATAAGAACAAAACCAAAAAAACCCCTAACGAACTTATCTGTGTAACTGTAGCAAAGACAGCACACGCGAGCCATACAGAAAGATGCATTGTCGGACGTTTCTTTCACGACACCGTGTTGCTAGCTCTGATAGATTCACAATCGTGCTCAGACTGCTTTGTCATTCTCTCGATCTTGCGCAGGACTAGGACAAATAATGATGTATATGTACATTGCTGTACACCTATTGGTTCAGTAAACCTTGTTATGTTTACTCGTTTTTCTTTGTTAGAGGTCCGAGGTTTATATAATTTTGGTGAGATTTTTCGTACGCAATCGTTTGCGCACCTTTGGAAAGGTAGCCACACTCTTACTTTGGGAACATCTTTATTTTCAAACTGTGACATAAACATGGCGTTGACTCTCAGACAGACAGGCATGGAGATCGATAAAGAACACACACACACACACACACACACACACACACACACACACACACACACACACACACACACACGGATGAGACCATAAACTGAGGTCGTAATTATGTACATATTGAGCCTCTTGCGCAAACATTGAAACCTGTTCCACCTTTCGAAAGAGTAGACCACTGTGTACCGGTAGGAAGAGATGACAAAATTTACACAACTGCATGCACACTGGAGCTGGATGTCAAAAAAGAATATAGTGTCTATTAAGTGTTCTCATAATAACCGAATCATTTTTAAATGTAAAACTACATATAAATGTTAATGCAGGGGCACAAGAAAGAGACCGAGAGCGCGAGGGGTTAGCTCTGAGACAGACAGACAGACAGACAGAGAAGAGACAAGGAAAGAAAACCAGGTAAGGACAGAGACGAAGAACCTGCAAGACAAGCCAAGACACTGATGATTTATTCATACACACCACAGCGAGTCGTGAGCATCATAGTTTTATGATATACACTGATCAGAATAATGCTGTGGTTCATAATCACACACACATACACACACACACACACACACACGTGCGCGTGGGCAGGCCCACGAGCGCACTTACACACACGCGCGCGCGCTTGCGAGGGCGCGAGCGCACATACACGCACAAAGAGTCCTGTCCCGGGGACGGGATAGCCTAGTGGTCAAAACATTGCGCTCGTAATCTGACGACCCGGGTTCGATTCCCGTTCAAGGGGGGTATTTTCCCCTGGAGTTAACATCAGTGCAGACTCCACTCTCCCCAAAAGTATATATATATATTATATATATATATATATATATATATATATAATTAGATAAATAAATAAATAAAACTCATGTGCACGCTTTTCCATCATTATCGTAGATGCTTCAAAAGAGCAAATGAAGAAGATGCGGGAAGAGAACGGGGAGATAGAAGAGGGAAAACGTTCAGCTTTCTTGTGCAGAAAAAATAAAGTCAATAAAGATCATTGCCTGCTTAGCGCTTCTTTATCTTAACTTGTTCATACGAAGCCCTTTTAACAATATTTGGCCAATGGGAAACAAGTCAAAATGATGGCAATCTGTAAAAACCCTGATGTTCAGGGGAGTGAATTGTGGCTGCTTGGCTTTTTTTCCCCTTTAATAGCTTGTTAAGGCCGTCATAACAAATCGGAAAAAGAGAAAGCAGGCGATGTTCAGCACATTGGAAGCAGATGCCTGGGAATTTGTTCATCTTGCTCTTGTGGCTTACATGGACTGTCAGCTTTTGATCTATGTTAGGGTATGCTCCATGATGAAATGAATGACCTCTTGCCATGGGTTTCATGGTTCTATTACAACACCACTGTCAACATGCCCATTGCATTTGTCTTTATATCTGTTTTATTCAAACTGTCCGTGATAGTTGGTTTTGGTCTAGAGTTTATGTAATAAATGACTGAATTGAATCAACTTTCTTGGGTTTAAGGGGTGTTAAGTGATGGTTAGTTATTGCTGTATATCTGTTGCGGTTTTGATTGGCTATGAAGAAAGCAAATATCTATGGAAAGCGTATGACTTAAGATAAGTAAATAGAGACAGACAGAGACAGAGAGACAGACAGAGACGGACAGAGAACAGAGATATACAGACAGACAGACTGAGAAACAGAGACAGAATAAAATGGTGCGAGAAGTAAAAAAGAAAAACCGGGACCGAGAGGACAGGCCAGGAGTGAAAACCCTGTAAGCCAGAGCAGTTGTTGGGATGGAGAGGAGTCTGCTCCAAGAGTGACAGGCATACATAGTGCAGACTAATGTGTCTGAAGCAGGAGCCGCTATGCTTATGGGCAGCACTTGGGAAAAGTGACGCGCTTTTTTTTTGGTCCCCTGGGTAGCCCACCAGACATTTTATCGTTCAACTTTAAGGCAATAATTTTCGTGTGTCCCCAATCTGTAATGCATGGAACTGTGCTGTGCAGTGAAACTCGGGCTAGGCTGAAGCTAGTCCCGAGCACACAAAGGTGTGATTGAATAAGGATGCGCACTATTTGAAATTCAAAAATGGTTAGTATTGCAGGCATACAGTATGAAGGATCGTGACTAAATGGTCAGCAGAGGAAATAAGTTTTGAAATGTATGCATACTGTAAACCATGTGGAATAGGGCATTGTATACATCATATTATTCAAACAAAGAGAAATTTGATAGTATGTCTATTTTTCTGAGTATTTTATAACACACACATGTTTAAGATAAGCTCAGTCTGTCTGTATGTGTTATAAAATGTGCGAGCATTTGAACAAATGTTGTGAAGCATTTGTGTGTATACCAGGCACGTATTATATATATACAAACTTACAGATACACGAACATTCAGTGCTCTATTGAAAACTACTTTCTGCGCACAGTAAAACTTTTTCTACCTACAAAGAGAATAAAAACATATTAATGTCAGCATTAAAAAACATGTTTTAGTAGTGAATTGTGTATAGGACTGGTGTTCCATTACAAATTCCATGAATATTTTGTTTTGTGGGGAATTTTGAGACATCATTGCAAAAAAGAAATTTGGATAATAAAAAGCAACAGCACGTATATATTGGGGACAGGATAGCTCAGTGGTCAGAGCGCTCAAACTTCCGCCAGCTAAGGTTAAGCAGCATCGGGCGTGGTTACCATTTGAATAGGTGACCGTTTGCGCGCCTGGGCTTCAGTACAATGTCCCAGTTCACCCAGCTGTAAATGGATACCTGCCTTCTTTAGGGTCAGGAAAGGTAAGGCAGCGGAGAGAGAGGAAATAAGCGCCGCCCTCAATATGCTGGCCCCTTGAGAAATTGTGGTCTCTTATGCCTCACTCCCCTACGACCACATAGGTTGTGGGACACCTTTACCTTTTACGACATCAAAGTCCTTTAGACCAAAAACAAAACTCATATCTTAGTTCTCAACAACTGATCTAAAAGTTTTGCCAATTAACGTATTTTAAAGAGTACAATGGCCACTTTTGTTATCCGCTAAACTGTTAACCACAGGAACAAACGTAACAGAGTGTTTCAATCTCTCCGTTTCGTAAGTGAATTGCTACTGCGCATGTTAACTTTGGTCATTTTCACCAATGCTACACTCTCTGAACTGAGCTCCTATGATTGGCTTGACTTTCGAGTACCATGATTTAATTAACCGTGAATTGTTAAAGCCACCGATTGAACGAATAAGAAATGTTTATACCGTTTTCAACAAAGCAGAACACTGAATACGTTCATTGCTTTCTGATGTTTATAGCACGTTTTATTGATTCCTCCACCGATATTTAGCCAAAGAGAAATGAGCGAATGTCGCCGCAATTTATGAAAATGCTCGCAATGTTCTGAGGTATAAAATTAGACCCCTTTGCCATTTTGAAAGTTTGCAGCCTGTTGAAGCTATCATCATAAAGGGCTGGAGAAGTAGTGAGTAATAACTCTGAGCAGATGGGGAAGGGCAGTGTATGAAAACTCTTCCTCCTGCTCCATTTGCATGCCATGGCTTTACATGGGCGGTGTCAGGGGCTGGGTTAGCGATGAATGGCCACTTTCTCGTGAGCAGGAGGGCACTCTTACATCAACATTAAAGTGCTCGTTTGCTGATTTTCTTAATGTTTGCTGCTTTATCATCCATGCGCAAAAGCCTGATTATTGATTTAAGCCTTTATTTGATATGTTCTCAGTCTTTCTTTCCGTCTTTCTGTCTGTCTGTCTGTCTGTCTGCCTGTTTGTCTGTCTGTCTGTAGGTATGTATGTATGTATGTATATGTATGTATGTATGCATGTATGTATGTATGTACCTCTCTGTTACATTTTAGATAGATAGATAAGATAGATAGATAGGATAGATTAGATAGTATAGATAGTATAGATAAGATAGATATAATTCTCCTACCCCTAGAGAGAGACAGAGACATATACAGAAACAGACAGAGAGAGAAAAAAAGCTTTGTTACTCCAGTATTTGTTAATCATACAGACAGACAAACAGACAGACTGCTTGGACAGACATACAGGCAGGCAGGCAGGCAGGCGGACAGAAATAGAGAGAAACTCAGACATACACAGAGAAACACAGACATACACAAACACAGACATACACAGAGAAACAAACATACACAGAGAAACACAGACATAAACAGGAACACGGACATGCACAGAGAAACACAGACATACACAGAGAAACACAGACATACACAAAAACAAAACTTACACAAAACTATTTAAAACAGAGAAAAGAGAGAAAAAAAAAGAGAAACTTGAGAGAGAAAAAGACATGAAAGACAAAAAAACAAATAAGCCAGAGAAGAAAGACATCCAAGAGTAAAAAAACAAGATGGAAGCCGTTATGGAGGAAGGCAGGGATGGAAGGCGGACAGTGACACAGTCTCAGGATTAATCAGCCAACCCTTCTGTGCAGTTGAGGAAGCGGCCAGATCCCCTCCCCTCGCATTGATTCGTCCTCCACACTATGGAAGCTGCGATCCAATTTTGGTGGGCACACACCAGGTGAAGTGAAATATGCGAGAAGTGCAAGCCCAGGGTGGGCAATTTATTATTCATGTTTTATATTATCTTTATCGGAATGGAATGTTTTTAAATCATCCCCTTCTATGCGGTTGTTGTAAATTCTGTCATCTGATTCCCACCGGCACACAATGGCTACTCTTCCCGAAAGCGGAACAGGATTTTAACGTGGTGCCAAGATGTCTGCGCGCGTATCTGCAAACGGGCCTCGGTTTATAGTCTCATCCGAAGGCCTATAGTATGTGTGCAGGATTATATCGTATACCTATGTCGTATAATATATAATTAGGTGCATGAGCCTGCACATGCAAAAATATGTATGTGTAAGCATGCATGCGTGAAAAAACGTATACACGCGTCTCCCTCTATATGGTGTCCTGTGTATGCGTGTGTACACACATTTTGGAAGGCGCACGCACACACGCAGTCACGCACGCAGGCACGCGCGTGCGCGCGCACACACACACACACACACACACACACACACAATCAATCAAAACAAACACTTGCGCACGCGCGCGCAGCACACACAAACACACACACAATCACAACACGGACTTGGCCGCACAGCGCACCACCACACCACCACCACCACGACAACCATCACGACAACCACCACCCAGAGAGAGAGAGAGAGAGAGAGAGAGAGAGAGAGAGAGAGACAGACAGACAGACAGACAGAAACACAGAGAGACAGAGAGATAGAGACAGACAGAGACACAGAGAGAGACAGAGAGACACAGAAAAAGAGACAGAGACAGACAGATAGACACAGACACAGACACAGACACACACACACACACACACAGATACAGATACAGACACAGACACACACAGACAGAGACAGACAGACAGACAGACAGAGAGATGGGTAGACAACCACACAGGATGAAAGATTGGGGGGGGGATGTTTTTATTCAAAACTCAACATTTTAAAGATCAGCAGCAAGAGAACAGATAAGCAGAGAAACCAAAACAAAACTGACCTTCATCTATTGTAAAAACTAACAGAAGAGGCTGAAATGGTTCAAGCACTGTAAGAGATGCGATGGTGGAGAGCAAGGCAGACGTAAGGTCCTGAAACACTAAAGCAGGATAGTTGTAGAAATAAGTCTACCTGAAGACCCATCCCTTTGATTAGGTCAGAGTCTTTAGTAGTCTGCTTTAAGGGAAAAAAGTGGACATAAGCATAAGTAAGGTGTCTGAAAAGTGTTCGCTGTAGTACTGGGAATGTACTTTGTGAAAGTGGCGGCTCTTTTTTTTTGGCTTGTTTTGGCAATTTCTCGATTTCTAGGGAACCTCGGCAGTAAGTTTTTTTAGGTTAAGCATATCGCCAGTGAAGTCTACCTGTGTCCTAAGGCAGTCACTTTAGGATTTTTTTTTCCTGTATTGAATAAGTTGAAATGATAAGCTGCAAAAAGTGATGTATTGTATTATGCATGTAAAAGCTAAACAATTGATAACATTAGTCAAAGCAAAATAAATCATACAAACAAAACCCGCTAGTGTCTCAATAGCGAGATTGACCCGACCCCCCTTCCCCCATATCTTTTTTCATCTGAGGTCATCAATCCTTACTCTTCAGCACGAGCATTGTGTACTGATTGATAGAGATTAATGTGTCCTTACTGGCTGCGTTTTGTATTGACACCATAGTCACTGCCCTTCTGTTTTAATAATAATATTAATAATAATAATAATAATAATAATAATAAATGGAATTTATATAGCGCTGTATCTTTTATAGTGGATACAGCGTTCACACTCCACAGTTTGAAAGGTATTTGCCCTGGATGTACCTGTTTGCCTGTAGCAGTGAGGATTTGGTTGTTTTTAAACATCCACGGCCACCCATCCAGACATTTGTTGGTATTCCTAGTTACAACCTGGTTATGTACTTTATAAACAGAAACTCTGAGAATAGTCTCCAGACTACTGTGTCATCCATGCCTTTACAAAAAAATCTGTTTATCCTTATCACATTTCTCTTGTCTACGAGTTTTTTCCCCGAAAATTCAGTTGTAGAGGGGGAAGGAACGGCGGAGAGGAGATGATTAAAAGAAGTGGACTGAACTCTTACAAAAGCCAGAAAAATGCTCAAACTCATTGCCTCCTTAGACCTTCTGCCCCTCAGCACTTTCATACCAGGTCCCTTAACGGAATCTGGCCAGTGGGAAATGAGTCAAAGTCGCAGCAATTTGTGAAAACGTTTGTGATGTTGTGGGCGATGCAATTTGGACGCTTCAGCCTCTTGGCCCTTTCAGCCTGTGTAGGCCCCCGTGAAAGATGGGAGGGATGGTGCAGAATACAGAGGAACTTGCTAGGAAGAAGGCGTGGGAGACTGGATGTCTGGCTCTGTCTGTATGCACTGTCATTTTATAGGCAGTGTGAAGAGGGTTGGTTTTTTTCATGATAAACAGGCAGCCATTTAACATGGACAAGATGACAATTTTTCCCTACAGTTCATTTTTTGGGTGTTATTTGTTTCTGCCTTTTCCTTAACATATTGATGGCATTCGGGTTTTTTATTATAGCTTGATAAATTCTCGTTTGTTGCTTTTTTTGTTGAAAATACGGGGAAAACATCTTTGGAATTTATCTAAAAAGGTATCTCTGAGATTTTGATCGGTTGAATTTTGAGGGGTTATTTTTTCGTTCTTTTATATCGATGATAATGAAATAAGCACTTATGTGCTTTCTTTACACCCAGTCCCCATGTGCATGCGGTTTTGTAAATTTTGTCATGTTCCCATCGGCACACAAGGGCCTACTCTTACGAAAAGCGAAACAGGATTTAACGTGTGCGCAAGATGTTCTGCGTGCGTTCGCACACGGGGCGTCGGTTTATAGTCTCATATGAAGGGCTTTGGAGGAGAGTGGAGTCTGCACTGATGTTAACTCCAGGGGAAAATACCCCCTTGAACGGGAATTGAATCCCGGGTCGTCAGATTGCGAGCGCAATGTTCTAACCACTAGGCTATCCCGCCGCGCTAGATAGTTTCATCCCTCTAGCCTGTTGTGATTTTGCAGAGAAGAGAATACGAGTCCATCTTGTTCTATCTATATCTGTATTCTATTCATGGTCTGTGTTGACATTTTTGGATTAAACAGCAAAGATTTATATACGGGAGAGATAGATAGAGAGAGAGAGAGAGAGAGAGAGAGAGAGAGAGGGGGGGGGGGTTGCATATTATATGAATGGACACCTTTCCTTGTGTGCTTTTTCATGCTATATCGGAGGGGCTTTTATCATCTTTAAACTTAAATGTGTGTGTGTTTGTTTGTTTGTGTGTGTTGTGTGTGTGTCTGTGTGTCTGTCTGTGGGTGTGTCTGTATGTCTGTGTCTGTGTGCGATAAACGAAATGCTGTTAGATTTGTGTGTTGTAAGTAATCTTGCTATGCTTCATCGTCCTCCACCCACGTACCCATCCACCTACGCCTCTATATATTTGTTACGTGTGTTCTTTATTCTATATACAAAATCTTATGCAACCATTTCGCATGAATAACATATTGCAATACTTTATATTTGAGGGAAACAACAAGATCAACTGAAAAGCTACCACATAGCATGCGGTTTTTTTCTTCTTTTGTTTCCAAACATCATAGAGTGTATCATCAATTATCATACTGTTGATGTTTATCTGTCACTCAGCAGGTAAAAAACCCCCATGCCTGTATTGACTCTTTTTTACTCTGTAAACAAACTTCCCCAACCCCCCCCCCCCCTTCTAATCTAGTGTTTCCTGTTATGTGAGTACCAGAAACAAATAGCCATACTGAAATTCAAAGTACCAACGATAGTGGAGGATGGAAAAGAGACTTTCTTTTTTTATTCTTTTATATCGAGGATAATGGAATAAGCGCTTATGTGCTTTCTTACAACCAGTCCCCGTATGTATGCGGTTTTGTAAATTCTGTCATCTGTTCCCACCAGCAACACAATGGCCTACTCTTACGAAAAGCGGAACAGGATTTAACGTGTGCGCAAGATGTTTTTGCGTGCGTTTGCACACGGAACCTCGGTTTATAGTCTCACCCGAAGGACTTTTGGGGAGAGTGGAGTCTGCACTGACGTTAAACTCCAGGGGAAAATATCCCCCTTGAAGGGAATCGAACCCGGGTTGTCAGATTGCGAGAAGTTCTACCACTAGGCTATACCTTCCCCCTAGGACTAGGGAGACAGAGGAGAGAGAGAAGAGAGAGAGAGAGAGAGAGAGAAAGAGGAGAGAAGAGAGAGACAGAGAGAGAGAGACAGAGAGACGAGAGAGATCGAGAGAGAGAAGAGAGAGAGAAGAGAGAAGAAGACAGACAGACAGACAGACAGACAGACAGACAGAGACACAGAGAGAGAGAGAGAGAGGAGAGAATGAGTAAGGGGTTCGCTTACAGCCAGGAGGGAAGACTGGTAAAGGGAATGGAAGGGGTGGGGACCGAGTGTCAGGACTTCCAGTGATTAATTCTCACCTTGTGGGCGGTGCAGGGGGGAGCCACCTTGCTCTTACTCTCCAGCATCGATTTTGTTCTTAGTCCAGCAAGGCTTTACCTCCCCTCCCACTATGGATTTGTACAATGGGTGGGGATGCTGGATTGTGGAGGGGGGTGGGGGAGAGGTTACTAGGAGAAATGGTGGGAAAAAATGTGTACACCTGTCTGCATGAATAGCAGATGCTATCAGACACAGATAACTCACAGATACACACATGCACGCATGCACCCAGACACACACACACACACACACACACACAAACACTTACACACATAAACACATGCACACTCACGCATACACACACGCATGCGGGCACACACACACATACATACACGCACGCACGCGTGCGCGTGCGCGCACATGCACACAAACATATTACTGGGCTTCTACTTTCCCAATTCTTCTGATAAAAGTAGCGCTTTATTGTTTAAGAATTACTTTTAAAGACAGATTATCTCTCATCATAATTATGTAAAGCTTCACTCTTTGATTACGAACAAAATGACATTCTTTCATAATACACTGTCAGCCTTTTGCTTGAATGTACGTGGACAACAGGAGGGAAGACATAGGTATTAGATAAACAAATCTCTGGAATCCTGAAGTTGGTATGCAGCTGCCTAAGTGATGGACAAAAATGGCTGCATATACGAAACCTGACCATTGGTGCACCCCATAGCTCTAGCCGAGGAACAAAACAACAGATGATAAATTTTAAAAAATACCCTCGGCTAATTTCATTGCATTCTGACTATCACGATAATACGATTTCTCTGTTAAGATACGCAATAAACATTTTATAGAAATTAAATTGAGAGAATGGTGAGGATCAGAATGAAAGTCATCTAGATAATTTTCATGTTGGAGAACATTGCTCATTCTGATTACCTTTTTCATCCCTTTTGGTGCTTAGTACTCTCATACCAGGTCCCTTGACAATAATTATGCCAAAAATAGAAAATGAGTCAAACTTCTAGCAGTTTGTAAAATAAATGGATATATGTAACGTTGCATGTAGGCAATACCGTTTGACTGCTTTGCCAACTTTGCTTGAAATTTTCAGCCTATTTCAACCATCGTAAAAAAAAAGTTTGGGAAAAGTCGTCATAAAGTCGCTCTGAACACAGGGGGAAGCAAGAGTATAGAGGCTCTTGAACATGCTCCGTCTGCGTGTTAGTGCCTTTTTATGAGCTGTGTGGAAGGCTTGTTTGACAATGAATGGGCTCTTGCCCTGCAGAGGTGTGGGTTCTTGCACCACCATCAACATGCCCACTGCCAGTTTTCTTATTGCTTGTTTTATTCTTGCCTCTTTATTATTATTGATATTTAAGCCATGATGTACGTACGTAGCATACAATTATTTCCTCAAGATCACGTATGGTTCGTTTTGATTATTTTCTTTCTGTAATTCATTGTATGTTTTGTAGTAGGGTTTGTTGTTTTGGTTTGGTTGGGGTTTTTTGTTTGTTTGTTGTTGTTTTTGTTGTTGTTGCTGTTTTTGTTGTTGTTGTTGTTCTTCTTCTTCTCTTGTCTCTCTGTCTCTGTTTCTGTCTGTCTCTCAGCACGTACAGACAACTCACTTATAAACAAAAGAAGTAAGCACAACAGATATTGACCTGTGCAAAGGTACCACACACTCATGGCCATCAAATCCAATCTTCCCTACTGAACAACTACCAAACATTTCTATCAAAATCGTTTCACTTGCCACGACTAGGGTGCTAACTATAAAGAGGTATATATAAAAATAAGAGACTAATAAAGGGAGAGGAGAGGACCAAGCGGTAAGGGTGGAAGATGGTAATACTATTTACACCATCTTCACCACGACCAGAATGGAAGGGATGTATGTATGTGACACAAATTCCCCGTGATTAATCGCCCACCTGGTGGTGCAGCTTGCAAGAAGGCAGCCAGATCCCCCCTCCCTCCAGCGTTGATTTGAATTTCATACCATTAGGGCTTTACTTTTTGTCCATTTTGAGCATACCATCTGATGAATCATTGAAGTATGCAGTAAATGATAAAGGCATATAGGTGTCTGCATATGTGTACATGAATATAACGCGATCAGTCATACGTGCATGCTGGCAACTCGTACACGTACCCGTGCATGCATGTATATATACCCATATTCATGTATACATACATATCCATGCATACATAGAGAGAGAGGGGGGGGGGGAGACAGAAAAAGAAAAAAAGACATACAGAGACATAAACACCATCAGACAGACAAGCAAAAGCCATACTTATACACAGACAGGCAGACAAATGGAAAAATAAATAGTGCATGTAGGTTCATGATCAAAGACAAAGTTTAAAGAGAGACAGCAATTGAACTCCTACAAGTCAAGTATCAAGAGGCAGATACAGACACCGTCATAGAAATGTGACTAACGACCGAAGCAGGCGTGACAGTCGTAAAATCCTCCAGCCCTTTAACAGTAAAGCAAGGGTAGCTATGGAGATAAGTCTACTCCCCCCATCCCGCCCTCTTGCTTAAGTTAAGGTCTCCAGTCTGCTTCAGGAGAAAACACATAACTGGTCTAGAGAGCAAACTTGTGTGACTGAAAGTGCCCGCTACAGTTTCGGGGCAACATACTTTGGGAAGTGGCGGGGCTCCTTTGCTCTCTCTCCTCTTCTGGGAGACTCAGCAGACGTTTTACAGGCTAACTTTACACCGGCAGAAGTTCCTTTTGCATCTCCGCGCTGGCCAGCCCCCATTTCAATTTCGTGGTAAATGTGATAAAATGATAATAAGAGTATGCCGTGAAGATGAACAGATGTCGCACATGTATTCGTGGATGGGTAGCGCTAGAATGAGACAGATGGAAATGCCAGTGACTTTATGATTAAGAAAGACAAGCGTAGGCGTGTTATTTGCATATCCCGAAAAGTGACAGAAAACAATTGTTGTAGTTTGAATATGAATTTGTAGGAGTGTTAAAGATCAAAGTTGGACGCTTCAGGAATTTTCATTTTAAAAGGAGTAGTGGATGTGCACGTGCGCGCGCACGCGCGCACACATACACATACTGCACACTACACACACATAAGCACACACACATAAGCACACACATAAACACAAACACACCAGGGTTTATTCAATTTGTGCATCCCACTGGCCTCATATGAACTGGAACTATGTATGATATGCACTCAATATGTAATGAGGGAGTAAGGCTGCATGACGTAATACCTTATGCAATAATAAGCATATTCCTGAAAACAAGGTACATATTCATTCATAATATAACGTATAATGAAACAACAGAAAAATACAATCATGCCTTAAGCAAATCTTGTTATGTTTCTTACTCTGTTTCCTGAACCATTGACCTTTGTAGCAGACGAGCTTTAAAGCAGTAACTGAAAAGCAGAACAATGGCAATTGCAATTGATGCAGCTGGTAGAATGGCAAAACAGCTCTCACAAAGCAAAGCCCATCAGTTTCCCAGCAGCGAGAGGACAACCATTGGATTTTCCCATTTTTGACCACAAATCCTCACTCTTCAGCAAGATTCTTGGATATTGAGCGCTGGAGATGAGCTTGCCTTTACTACTGTATGTATTGCAGCACTGTCTTTCCCCTTTTTTGTTTTACATTAGAAGAAAAAGATATTATCCCATTTGGGTCAGGAGGAAGGTTTCATTGTATCCCTTAAATGTTCATACTACTAAGAAAAACAATTCGTTTGACCCAAATTTTCAAAACTCCAGACATTTGCTGGTATACATAATGGAAGCCTGGTCACTGAGTCAATGAACTGAGAAACTCTAAGCTTACTCCTCCTTGGCTCTATGCCTCGGCAGGCACCCCCCCCCCCCCCCCCCACCCTTATCACACTTCTCCCTTCAACCACTTTCTCTCAGCTGCTTTTACAAAAAATGCTAGAGAGGGAAAGGAGGATGGGGTAAGGAAAGAGTGGAGAAGGGATGATTAAAAAATGGGCTGAACTCTTACAAAAGCCAGAAAAATGCTCAAACTCATTGCCTCCTTAGACCTTCTGCCCCTCAGCACTTTCATACCAGGTCCCTTAACGGAATCTGGCCAGTGGGAAATGAGTCAAAGTCGCAGCAATTTGTGAAAACGTTTGTGATGTTGTGGGCGATGCAATTTGGACGCTTCAGCCTCTTGGCCCTTTCAGCCTGTGTAGGCCCCCGTGAAAGATGGGAGGGATGGTGCAGAATACAGAGGAACTTGCTGCATGGGAGGCTCGTTGTCTCACTCAGCGCGTATGTGTGGCTGTTTCATGAGCTGTATCAAGAACTTGTTTGACAAAAAACCGGCTGGACAGCTATATGCTATGGGAAAGATGGTGCCTACATAATAATTATCAGAACCTTTAGCGTTTGTTATTTTTCTGGAAAATAAGAAGCAAAATTCTCTGTGGTTTCTAAAAACAAATCTGTATGATGCTTTAGTTAGTTCAGCATTTATGTTTTGTCTTTTTTGGAATGTGCTGTGAACAACAGCAAGTGTCATAGAATAAAGAAGCGTAGCACTCTTGCTTCTTCTGTATTTGCTTTCTTTTTTTTTAATCTGTTGAGAATGTTTGCACTAAAAATTAAGTTATGTCCATGACAAATTTTACCTATCTTGTTAGAAAATACTATATACCAATATTTTGAGTATATCTACTTGTGCTGTTTATTGAGCTTATTGTATTTTTTCTGACACTAAAATGTTCAGAGGGGTGTCTAGTGACACTGCTTTGCCAAAGTGGGCCTCTCTCTCTCTCTTTCTCTCTCTCTCTCTCTCTCTCTCTCTCTCTCTCTCCTCTCTCTCTCTCTCTCTCTCTCTCTCTCTCTCTCTCTCTCTCTCTCTCTCTCTCCTCTTTCACATACACACACAACACATACCTTCTTTGATCATCGTTGTTTATAGAAACTGGTGTTGATCGGGATATACTGATAAAGGTGCTGTTTGATTGCTTTCTAAGCAGTAGTCTTACAGAAACTTTTTATCTGTTCTTAATTTTGAGTGTTAAGCATTCCTGCTAGCAATACACTTAAGAAGGATATCCCAAATCAAAAGCAGAACCCCCCAAAACTAACCGAAAATATCAGCGGAGATGATTTTTTTAATTGTTTCAAAGTGTTCCTATTCTTTTCTCTGAAGTAATCGGCAAGGAAAAAAGAATGTCCTCTAACCTAAGCACACGCAGAACCACACACAGTTCTTTGCAAAACAGAATCGTTCAAACAACTATTGCATGTCGAATAATTTATTTTAAAAAATGAATAAGCATACGTACTTTGACTTAAGTTATCAGTGAAATTGAAGGATAAGGAAACACCTCGTGTGCGGAAAAAAAGACAGAAGGGAGAAGCACTAGTGACTAAAGAGAGAGCAGACAGAATGGACAAATTGCACAGGGATGGAAGAGGAAGGGACTTTGTGTCAGGACTTTCAGGGATTAATCCCTCCTCTCCGCTCCCCCCCCCCCCCCCTCCATCCTCCTTCCATTCCCTGAGTAGTAGAAAGGGGCCCGGTGTTACCCTGTAATATCGATTGTCGTTTGACTCTGTCCAAGGTCAAGTCCTCTTTTTCTCCATACACGCCAGAGAGGAGTATTGAACAGTGAAAAGAGAGGGTCATTAGAGAGAGGGCGGAGAGTGCTCACAGATGCCTCTGCAAAACACAGACGCACAGAGAGACATGCATAGATGCACAAACAGACACACAGACAGACGCGCGCACATATACACACATACACGCATACGCGCACGCACGCGCGCGCGTGTAGATAAACAGACAAACACACTTACACAAAGACAGACACATAAACGCTCATACACATATGTATTCACTTAAAACAAGTATATGATTATACTACCAACTTCTCACACACACACACATACACATACACACACACACACACACTCACGCGTGCGCACACACACACACACACACACTCACACGCGCGGGTGCATACACACACGCACGCACACACACAACACACACACACGCGCGCGCGCGTGCGCGCGCGTCATCCAAACCTCCCACTATCCCTACATCATGCCACTAACTACGACTTCTCCATATCAGCCTCGAGAAAAAAGGCCAGCACAGTTCTTCATAGACATCACAGATGCCAGCAAACTGAGGATCCAAGGCACCATACACAGGAGCAGAGACCGATTGAGATTCAGATTGAGAATATTTTATTGCCATTTCAGTCATGCAGACTTATTTGACACAACAAAACAAACATCAGTCATAGTTATCCATTTGGCTCAAAATGATGCCCACTAATAACACAGAATGATGCCCACTAAAAACACAGAATGATGTACACTAAAACTGATCCTTTTATGATAAGGAGTAAAGCTTCCATCATCGTCCACATCAGTGATGGAGAAAGGTGACAGGTGAGGACTCTGTTATATTAGGTGGTGTTAGTATTGTGCAGAAATAAATAAAACTGTTTGCAGATCGTGGTTGATAGTGCTACACGTTACACTTCTGAAGCTCGTATTTTTTATTTGAGTTTATGTTTACTTCTCTTTTTGTGATGAAAATGTGAAGAATATATCTTTGCCAAAGAAAAAAGTATAGAGATCCTGTTGTTATTATTCTGTTCCTTCTCATCTTCATCCATGTTCTTGTCATCATCATTCATATTATTGTCAAGCAGCATCACTGACTTTGAAATCGTACTAATAAAAATTAGTAGTAAAAAATGGAATTTATATAGCGCTACATCTTGCAAAAAACAATTCAAAACGCTTGCATTCAACCTACTCTCTCACATGCAACCAGAATCATCACTATCAATGTCATTAGGTAAGGTAAAGGAGTCCCATAACCTATAAGGTCGTAGGGGAGCGAGGCGTCAGAGACCTCACTTCTCTAGGGCCAGCATATTGAGGGCGGCGCCCATCTCCTCTCCCTCGCTGCTTTACCTTCCCTGACCCTAAAGAGGGCAGGTACCCATTGACAGCTGGCTGAACTGGGGGAACTGTACTGAAGCCAAGGCGCGCAAACGGTCACCCATCCAACTGGTAACCACGCTCGACGCTGCTTAACTTGGCCGGGGGAAAGCGAGTGCTCCGACCACTGAGCTATCCCGTCCCCATGAGATTCATCGTTAATATCATTGTAATTTTATCTAGAGTTGTTTTTTCTCTTCATTTGTATTTTGTTTAGCTGTTGCTTTCTCTGCTCTGTTCTTATTTGTATTGCTGTTTCTGTTGCAGTTTCTGATGTTGCTGAGCAGTGTATAAAAATGATAAAACTTTCAATAAATGGGCTTCACTAGAATGAGAAAAAATATATATTTTAAAAAATGCCTACGCATACAGCTACTATTTCCATGTCTGGAAGTCATATTATAACCGTAAAAGTTGTGTTACAAAAACTAACCAAAAGATTGCATTGCATTTGACATCTTGTTTACTCTGTCTCTCTGCCTGTCTATCTGTCTGTCTATCTTCCTCTCTCTCTCTCTCTGTCTTCTTCATTTTGTCTGTCAGTCTAGTATTATTTCTGCTAGCTATCTTTAGTTGCTATTAATTTTCTTCATCTGTCTTGCCTTTCTTTGAATACGTTTGTCTGTCTGTCTGTCTGTCTTTCTCTGCTTGTGTCTCCCCGTTTCTGTTTCTGTATCTCTGTCAGTCTGTCTTTGATTCTCTCTCCATCTCGATGCCACAGTCTCTGTGTATCTGTTCTGTTTGTCGGTCTGTCTGTCCGTCTGTCTGTCTGTCTGTCTCTCTCTCTCTCTCTCTCTCTCTCTCTCTCTCTCTCTCTCTCTCTCTCTCTCTCTCTCTTTCTCTCTCTCACACATTCACACACAACACTCTCTCACCTACTTTCATCTCTTCCTCTCTATCTCTCTCTCTCTTCCTCTCTCTTTCTCTCTCTCTCTCTCTCTCTCTCTCTCTCTCTCTCTCTCTCTCTCTCTCTCTCTCTCTCTCTCTCTCTCTCTCTCTCTCTCTCTCTCTCTCTCTCTCTGCCTGTCTCCCTTTTCTTCCTTTCTTTCTTTCTTTCTTTCTCGTTCTTTCTGTCTTTCTTTCTCTCCTTTATTTTTCTTTCTTTCGGTCTGTCGTCTTTTCAGTCCCTTTGAAAATTGCACCTGCACCACCACAG
>CM054147.1:34738047-34753047 GCA_028751875.1 Rapana venosa | reverse complement strand
CGCCACCAGCTAGTGGTGTGAAAGCTCGAAGCAGGTATCTGAAAATGACATAATGAATAAAATATGATTATCTAAGCATGCCTTGTTGGTTTTCTTTTGGTTTGGGCATTCCTCTTCTTTCTAAAACACTCTTTCACTTCTAAGTGCAGAAGCATCATATTCTTTCCTGTATCTTCAAAGAACAATAAGTCAGAAGCTATGAGAAAAAGCATCTAGACCTGAATTATTTTGAGCTGCCCCTTTCCTTTTCATTACGAGTATTTTCATATTTATTTTCATTTTTCGTTCGTGAGCTAGAGCTCCGAGGTTCACCAATGGTAACATTTTGCGTATGCAGCTATTTTTGCCCACCATGAAGGTAGCCGCATTTTGACTTTAGGGATACTTGTCATGCTTGAATTTTTTTCCTTATAATCTGTTTAGTTTATCTTTGATCGTTGCTTAAAAAGCTACTTCCTATTTTAATCCGATTTCGAACCATATTTGTCATCAAACTTTGTGTAAGTTACAATATTTCTTTTTATTTTATGAAATAAACATGTTATGTCCCTACTTTAATTTCTTTCGATATGATGTGATATCATTAAGCTGCAGCCTAGGTTTTGTACATCTGCCTTCAAGTGTATTGTCACAACCTTACGTTTGTACTCATGCTTTATGTGTTGATGCCATGTTATATGAACCTAACAGATTGTGGTTTAAACCATTTTATGTGAAAACTTTGGACAAAGATGTGTAGAAATGCAAAAGAAAAAGAGAGAGAGAAAAGGTCAAACAATATTTGTTCCTTGGGCCACTTTCCTGACCAATATTTATACATCAAAAATGCTTGATTAAAGTAAACTTCCTTCTGTTGTTGTAGCTTTCATAGATCTCACCAATGTTTTAGAGAACAAAACTAATTTGTAAAATATGTTGAAATTAACTATTAAATACATTTTAAGTCTTTTGAAGAAATAAGACAAATATTTGTAAACTATTTTTTCAGTAATCAGTTCAAACCTTTCCATTACTCAACAAAAGTCTACTGGCATATTTCTCTACATTGGAGTCAGACTGTTTTCCCTAATAAAACACATCCATCACATGAAAGCACTACCCTTTTTCATATCATTTCCTTGTTTGTATATGATGGTGCGTGTTCCTATATAATTTTGCCAAAGTATTTTTTTGTTAGCTTACGCCTGAGCACGTTCACTAAGTATGTATAACACACAGAACTTCTGTTGACTTGACTCTCAGTCCATTCCACCATCACAAAACCATCAAACCAGAAAAAAACAAGGGCAGATCATCGGTCCACACCACACAACTAAACACAACTCTAGCAGGCAAGCAGCTGACGGTATTTCACGTTGACGTGAGCACGGTGGGAAGGTGGACATCTGTTATTTTATGCCTTCGATCTTTACAAGGCCAATAGCCATGGCCAGTGTGTGGGGATGGCCAGGCTGGCTGTAAACAGGAGGAATAAAGGCCAACAATGGCTCTCCTTCAGTTTTTACAGCCCTGCTTTACGTCTCTCACTGGACAGTCGTCAAAGTGGAGAGGGTCGTATTGAGAAAGGTCGTAGACTGCCCGTGTTGCCTGCAGTTTAGCCCTTGCCTTGTCTGTTTAAGGGCAAGTTGCCTGTCAAAGTCCAGCTGGGATCGTTAGATCGATAGTCCTGAATGTGTGTACATTGTTTCTTGCTCTTTAGGATCTTGTTTTTAGTTTTATTCTAGTGTTGTGTGTCTGTGCAGGTACGTTGTTTTGTCATTTGTACCTACAGTGTACATTCTATCCACTTTATTTCTTTGTCTGTCCCAGTTTTACACATAAAAATCGAACTGAATGTAAAAGTCCTTTGGATAAGACTGTAAGCCGAGGCCCCGTGTTCGAACGCATGCAGAACATCTTGCGCACACGTTAAATCCTGTTCCGCTTTTCGGAAGAGTAGGCCATTGTGTGCCGGTGCAAACAGATGACAAAATTTACAAAACCGCATACACACGGGGACTGGATGTAAAAAAGCACATGAGTGCTTATTCCATTATCCTCCATATAAAAGAACAAATAAATAAATAAAATAAAGAAAGAAATTACCTTCTCTCTATGTCTCTCTGTCTGTCTGTCTCTGTTTCTGTCTCTGTCTCTTTTCATCTGCCTTTCTCTTTGTCCCTCTGCCTCTCTGTCTCTGTCTCTGTCTCTGTCTCTCTCTCTCTCTCTCTCTCTCTCTCTCTCTCTCTCACACACACACACACACATACACACACCTGTTTACAAAAGCTAGAAAATGATACAGCCTGTTGTCTCTTTAGGCCTTCCACTACTAAGCATTCATGCACCACGTCTCTTCATTGAAATTAAGCAGAGAGAAATTTGACAGCGACCTAACAGTTTATAAAATAAAATATATATAGTGGCGGTGCTCCAGGAGTCTGCAGTTCATATTGTTACCACCTCAGCTTTCTCAGCTTCTTCAAACCACTGTGAAAGATGGAAAAAATAGTATGGAAAATAGCTAGCTGGCTAAGAGTTGAAAAAAAGCCCTTACCTTTGCCTCAACAGTGCTGACTGTTGTGTTACTGTCTATGTCAAGAAGGGGTAGCTATTATTTGCCAGTGGCACAAGTACATCATGGTTTAACAGACATTACTGATTTTTTGGGGGAGTAATTTCATCACCTACAGTAGTCATTGTTGACTTTTGGCGTAACATTTACAGAGCATGTCTACATTAAAATCTATATCAACCACGCTTATTTGTTCGGCTTTCTCTAAAGTATTCTTGCTGGGTGCCATATGCATTGCTGTTGTTGTTGCTGCTGCTGCTGCTGCTGCAGTGTTTATCTTCCACTGTTGCTGCTTATGTTGTTTTCATACTCCTTCTCTCTCTTCTTATCAATCTAAAGTAATCGTCATTTTTTGTTATTATCATTACCGTCGTCATCCTCTCTCTTAGTATTGCAATCATTGTTGTCGTAATATATCTTACAGCTATTATTGCTTCTGTTTGGTTTTCATTTTTATTGTTTCCATTACTGTTTCTGTCACTGCTGTGCAGTGTATAAAAAAGCCTGATGAATGGAAAAAATACTGACTTTTCTTGAAGGTGGAAAAACGTCGTGTTGTGTGGTGGTTTTTTTTTTTCAATATTGTACATGCGGCTGTTGTTGGCAAGCCTGAAAAGCCATAACGTTACCGCAAACCTCGCGTTACGAAAATTAATCAAGAAGCTACATTTCGTTTGACATTTGCTGTCCCTGTCTGTTCCAGTCTCAGTCTGTGTGGTGTGTGTCTGTCTGTTGGTCAGAGTATGGTCTCTGTCTGTCTGTTGGTCAGTTTATATGATTGTCTTTCTTTCTGTTTGTCTGTATGCTTGTCTGTCTCTCTTTCTGCCTGTCAGTTCGTCTGTCTGTCTGCCTCTCTCTGACTCTGTCTCTGTCTCTCTCTCTCTCTCTCCTCTCTCTCTCTCTCTCCTCTCTCTCTCTCTCTCTCTCTCTCTCTCTCTCTCTCTCTCTCTCTCTCTCTCTCTCCCTCACTCTCTCTTTGATTTGTCAGCCTGTTTCCGTCTTTCTTTGTATCTGTCTTTTCTGCCTTTAATTCTGTCTATTTCTGTCTAATGCCTCTCTGTCTCTCTGTCTCTCTGTCTCTCTGTCTCTGTCTCTGTCTCTCTCTCTCTCTCTCTGATTTGTTAGCCTGTTTCTGTCTTTCTCTGTGTGTCTTTCTCTGCCTTTAACTGTGTCTCTTTCTATCTAAAGCCCTCTCTCTCTCTCTCACTCTCTACCCCCCACCCCCCTCTCTCTCCCTCTCTCTCTCCAATGCACCTGCAACAGAGGTTGCAACCAGAGAACTTTCCAATCCCATTTTCAGTGCTGTACAAGTGTCAGAAGTTAATTAGTCTCCTAGCGTATTTCGGCTGAGGTGCAAATGGGAGAAAGGACAAGAAAGATAGCAGAGAGAGAGAGAAAGAAAGAAAGACAGAGACAGAGAAAGACGGAGACAGAGAGAGACAAAGAGAGACAAAGAGAGACAGACAGTCATACAGAACTGGAGAGGGACAGAGAGAGACAGAGAGACAGACAGAGAGACAGAAACAGGGAGACTGAAAATGAAAGAGAGACAGACTGATAGACAGGCACAGAAACACATACACACACACATAGACAAGCAGACAAAGATAGAGAGAGATAAAGAGAGTAACAGAGAGGGAAAGAGAGAGAGAGAGAGAGAGAGAGAGAGAGAGAGAGAGAGAGAGAGAGAGAGAGTAGGTAAAACAGAAAGAGACAGTAACACAGAGAGAGAGGGGGGAAGACTGAGGGAGCAGAGATACAGACACAGAAACACACACACACATACAGACATAACTGTACAGAGATGAAGTAAAGGGGAAAACATAGGAGGCGACAAAAAGGAGGAGACAGAGAGAGGCACAAGAGATAAGCGGACAAAGAGACAGACAGAGACAAATGGAAACAGAGAAGGGGTTAATGGACACGGGTGAAAGGTTTTGTACAGAAAATGGACAGGGTGGGATGGTGGCTGTCTGTGGGATTTTTCCTGCCCACCCAGCGGGCTGCTCAAGAAAGTGTCACACCCCCTTCACCATTGATTGTGGTCCTTTAAGGAACAAGGTTTTACAATGTTGTCCTTTAACAAACAAGGCTATGACATGTCCACTTTCCACTGATCGTTGTTCTATAAAACAAGGATGTGCAACGTCCACTTTCTATTGATTGTGGTCCTTTAAGAAACAAGGTTTTATAATGTCCACTTTCTATTGACTGTGGTCATTTAAGAAACAAGCTTATGCAATGCATGCTTTCCAATAATTTGTGTTCCTTTAAAAAAACACACAAGGCTTTGCAATGTCCTCTTTCCATTGTTTATGGTCGTTTAAAAACCAAGGCTAGGCAATGCATGCTTTCCAACAATTTGTGTTCCTTTTTTAAAAAAACCAAGGCTTTGCAATGTTCTTTCCATTGTTTATGGTCCTTTAAGAACCAAGGCTATGCAATGCATGCTTTCCAATAATCTGTGCTCCTTTTTAATAATAAAAAACCAACAACAAGGCTTTGCAATGTCCTCTTTCCATTGTTTATGGTCCTTTAAGAACCAAGGCTATGCAATGTCCAGCTTTTTGGTTCTCTGTCAAGGACAGTAGAGTTTCTTAGACCGTTTCAAGACATAGTAGATCTCTAACGTGTATTTCCTGCTGTATACATGCTTTTACACACAGAGGGTAGCTAAGCTGTTTGGGTAGAAGATAGGAATATTTCCCCATAACTCACCCGGAGTCACGGAGATCTGATTGTGTCTTTAAGACCACAAACATTACTGACAATGTAACACTGTACCACTTTCGTAAAACAACATATCACAATATGTTATTGAAACATGCTTGTACGGATACTGTGTTTAGTTCTTCTGCACCTGTTCCAAACCTTTACTCTGAAATTATATTTATCATACAGTTTATATGCAGGTACATATACATATATACGGAAAAATGCACGAACAAGTGTAGAAGAGAAGAACAACCACAAAAAAGAGAACAGAAAACGAAAGAAAATAGCTAATGGTTAATTTCCGCTGCCACAAACAAATCATGTGAAAGCTCTAAGCAGATATCTGAAAATGACATAATGAATAAAATATGATTATCAAAGACATGACTTATTCCTTTTCTTCTTGTTCAGAATTCACAAATTCCACTAGGTAATTTCCTTTTTATCCAAAACGAAATTTATGTGTGGGTGGAGATATTTTATTTGTTTCTATCATCTTAGAGAAAGTATAGCTAAATTGTTGTTTTTTAAATCGTAGATATTCTCAGCTCCCTTAACCGCTATGAGACTCCTATGTTTATTGTTGTACACTTGTTTAAGGGGGAGTGGTGGAGTAGCCTAGTGGTTATGGCATTGAGCTCGAGACCTGATGGAATGGCTCGACCCCCCCCCCCCCCACTCACCACCCCATAATACCGCCAGAGTTTGCTCTCTTTCTCTGTGTTTTTTTGTTTGTGCTGCTTCAGCTTCTGTGACGTCCCATATCCTGCTGTTCCCACGCCGCTCATTCCAATCTCCCCGCCACAACCATACCCAGATGTGTTATGTCTCATCCTCAGGGTCGGAGGTCCACAGGGAGCCAATCACTATCAGGCCGCCGTGGGGCCACCAGCCAGAGGGGCCCTGCACTGCTGCTGGGTCACTTTGGTGGTGTTCAGTGGTGCTTTTTATTATAATAATAATAATAATAATAATAATAATAGTAATGATGTATGGAATTTATATAGCGCTGAATCTTGTAAAGCAACAAATCAAAGCGTTTAGTTATCAGCTAACATACGCAGGACACCACCTACCAATACCCCTACTAACGACAGTATTAGCTCAGTCGCAGAGCCAGACTGAGTGAGTTGCCCATCCGAGGTGGCAACCACCACAACGTCCCTCCAACAACCGTCCCCCGTGAACCTCCAACCCCAAAGGCTTTGACACAAACTCACCTCAGGCACAGAAGTGTATGGGCAAACCAAATCTGAGGTCACCATGAGACCAGAGCAAATAGGACCACCGAATCAAATGCTTTTTTTTTATTGCATGATGATCATTGTTAGGTCAGTCAGAGAAGTTCTCTGTTACTGCTACTGGTATCCATGTAACCCAGTACAACCTGTCGCATGTGGGGGAGGAAACCCCAATAGAAAAAAAACCCTAAACATATGGAGACTTGGAGAGGAGACTGGCGCCACCAAGGAATATCCTAAGCCCACAGAAAAAACATGAAAGGCAAATGCAAAGCCAGTATGATACCGGATTGGTGGAGGCCCGGGTTACCAACGACCGCGCTTTCCATTGATCAACACCAGGGTGGAAGTGACAAGTCAGCTACTGGAGTTAAAACATTACTTTAGCTCCCTAGAGAACAGATCACCATTGGTACATGGAACGTCCGTACACTCTACAAGTGCGGAAAAATCAAAGAAAAAGGTAGGGGCTTGCCGCTTAAATGGGACTTTTTGGACTAGGAAAGTGAGATGGACATTTGGAGACTGACTGAAAAGGCAAAAAAAGATCGTACAGGGGCCAAGAGAAACACCCCAAAAGGAGTGGCATTTATGTCAAAAAGGGAAAGTAGTGGGTGCATTATCAGCTGTACAGGGCTTCCAGCAGATTTCAGCATCGGGTGTGGGCCAAGCCCAAGAAATCACCATCATACAAATCAGCCCCCATCATCTGACCATCAGATGAAAATAGAAAAATTTTTAAAGAAGATCTTAAAGAACCATTATGAAAAACCCAAGAAGGCATCACAATCCAAGGGGTTTTTAACCCAAAAGTAGGTCCTGACTCTTAACCAAGGCCCCAAAAAACAGTTGGTCATTGGAACGGAGAGACCACGACAGGGACTACTCTCGGGATTTTCCCTGCCCCCAGACTTACCTTGCCAATACACCATCCCCACAAGTATAAAGGAGGACAACCGGGCATGCGCCAACGGCAAACCTAACCAAATAATTTTATTTAACCCCACGGCGCTCAAATCCACTTCAAAACCCAGAACAAAAACCCTACCCTGGGCCACATGGGCAGCGACCAGACCTTGGCTGCTGGTTTTCCCAAAATTAAGTTGAAGAAAAACAAAAGCCCTCAACCCACGTATCAAAGTTGACGTGGAAAACTGAAAGATCCAGATTCAGGAGTCTTCCAAGCAAAGCTTGGGGGACGCTTTGCGGCATTAACCCCCGGGACAATGACATCAATGCCCTCACCAAACTTTAATGGGGCAGTCCGAAAACAGCAAGAAGGTACCGTCGTCAAGGAAAAAACCCCACCTGGACTACCAAGAATCTTGGACCTTGCGATACAAAAGAGCACTGAAACCAACCGGGTTTTCCAACCCTAAAAAAACCCGGGAGGCCAACAATTTTGTAAAAAAAGTCAATGTTAAAAGGGCAAGAAAGTGGATCTGATCAAGTGATGAATCGAAAAAACAAAAATTGGGCAACAAAAAAAAAGGATACGACACCCTAAAGAAACTCACAAAACCACTTCAACCCAAAATCATCATCTTTGAAGACAGCCCCGGGAAAAACCCCTCACAGAAACTACTGCATGAACGGTTGTCTGAGTATTGTAAAGATGTACAACTCCCCAATACAACCTACAAGAGCTAATAGAAGAGAAAGCAGCAAAATCGGAGCACCCCCGCCATTACCTATATGAGGGAAGAAGTGGAAGAAGCCATCGCAGCTTACCGAGGAAAGCCCCAGGAGCAACAACTACCACAGGCTCTCAAGCAGGGGGCGAAACAGTCTCGCACATTTACCAAACTTCAAAAATTTGGGGGCAAAACAGTCCCCAAAAGAATGGAACCCAAACACCATCAACCCCTGCCCCCAAAAGGGGAATTTACGCCAATGCCCAAAAATATAGAACAATCAGCCTCATACCACGCCGCAAGATCAGCCAAGTTATTTTGAACGACTAAAGAAGGAGGCAGAAGAACACCTTTCAGAGGAACAAACTGGGGTTTAGGGAGGCAGGACACAATCGAACAGATTTTTTAAATGCCCATCCTGATGGAAAAACATTTTAAAAAATAGAGGACCTGTTTTCCACAACTTCACGACTTCAAGAAGGCTTTCGACGGTATGGCACGAAGGCCGGGCAGGGCCCAGAAGTTTTGGGATTTTAAAAAGGACTTGCAAACCATTTAGCACTTTCAACACCCCCAACAGTGATCCTTTTGAACAATAGGGCGGAGACTATTTAAAACCAAGTTGGGGTCCGCAAGGAGCCCGATTCCAGTCCCCGTTTTAAACTGTTCTTGAAAAAATTTTGAGAACCCTCCATGACTTTCCCCTCTAACATCCCTTGGCGGCAGACCCCTCAACAACTTGCGGTTGCCGATACATTGACCTCATGGGGGAAATAACAAGAGCTGCAGATCTACGACCGACTTGAAAAGAGCTGGGGCTAGGGTGGAGGGGGCTCGGAGAAAAGTAAAGTCTTTTGAACGCACAGCAAAAGCCATGCTAAAATTTACATGAAAAGGCCAACAAAATGGGGGAGGAGACGCTTTTAAATACCTTGGGCTCAATCACAAAAGGGCGGGGGATCGCGACAAAAAACAAGGGCAAAAGCCAACAACATCTTTCCTGACAAAACTCACCACCAATGGAAAAATAAAAAACAGTTCCCCAAACAAACAAACTTACAAACCCTAATTCAGACTATCCCGCTGACGGAAGTGAAAACCGGGAAATAACGCCCGAAACAGCAAAGGAATCCATCTTTTAAACCCAAAAAGCCCTATAAAACACTGGGCATATCCCCGGAGAGAAAGAAAGACCAAAGAATTTTTTCAAGAGTCAAATAACAGGCTGGCAGGGGCCCCAGGGAACCCCCTTTTCCCCCATTGTCAAAAGAAAAAACTGATATGGTTCGGCACGTCACCCCCACAACATTCTGTCAAAAACAGTACTTGGGGGAACACTCGAAGGTGGCGAAAGAGGGGAAGACAAAAAAAAAGTCTGGACAATATCAGAGAATGGCCCCGGATGAAGACTCGCACAGCGAAAGGGGCCGAGGCCGAGAGGGGGAGGAGGCTTACCACGGCATCGTTTTTCGTCTCCCCCACGACCCCCAAAGGTCACGGGTTGATAAAGATGGAAATCATTGACAAGAGAAAAACGTAATGATGCTGCTGTGGGGGTGCATAGCTTTGAGACACTTGACGGGGTTGTACCTACGCACATCTAATATATCCCGGCTCAACCGGGGCCCCCGGAATACAGACCCTGCATTTTGGGCCAGGAAATTTTGAGCAACACTCAAAAAAAACTCGTATCCGTAAAGGGGATGAACTCGACTGGTGGTCCAAGTCTCCCACGAGCCCCAGCACACCACTCGAGTGGGAGCCACCGGGAGTCCAAAAACCCCTATACTCTTAGGAATCGAACCGCGCCCCCCCAGTCCGTAACCAGGCGAAAACCACTGCCCATGGGGGTGGTCATCTTTCTCTTTTGCCTTGATTTCCCCGCAATCTTTTTTAGGGAAAGGGCAAAAAACAGGGGTTTTCATCACTTTGATAATACCCCTCCCTGTCAATTTTCCAAATTTCCCTCTATGGGGGAAAGGTTGGACTTAGGTTCAAAATGCAAAGCAATGTCAACCTTTCTTTTAGTGTCACGTGTATTAATTATAATAAAATGCTTTTGCAAGAAACATAAACCATAAAAAGGCCCCCTTGATCAAGATTGTTTAGCTTTGAAAAAATTTTTGCGTAAAAAAAACCCCTAAGAAAAATTTTTTTGAATAGTGAACCAACTCCAAATTTGAAGGAAAACTTCGAGAGATGAGAGAATTTTGAAAAAATAAACTTTTGGGCAAAAGGTTTAAACTGGTTCTGAATGAATTAATTTCAAAACAAGTTACTGGTGTAGTAAGACATTATGTGCCACAGACTGCTTTTTGTTTGCAGAAGGATTTGATGATTAAATAAAAAGGTCGGGTCTGTGAATTCAAACACCACACACCACTCACACACACACACAAAAAACACACACAAACACACACACATGTATAAATGTGTGTAGTTTGTGTGAAATATAAATTTTTTCACACATGCAACTGCAGGCAACTTGCAACAAAAGGAAACTCACAAAAAACAAGCAACCAAACAAAAACAGACCCCCCAAATGGGTAAAACATAGTTATATCTACCCCCAGCATTAATCCTGATTGAAAGCTTTTTCATTTCCCGTCTCGAAAGTGTACTTTTTGAAAGTATGTCAGGGTTTTTTTTTATATAAACCTTTTTCAAAAAGATAACTTTTCACCTGAATGGTGTTTGGCTTTACGTCGGGAATGTTTGGTGTTTAATTTTTGTATGATTTTAACTTTGAGCCCCAAATTTTTTGTGTGTTCGCAAGGCAAAAAAAAATATTTTTGAAATAACAAGAGTGATAAACAATCATCACGTTTCAACAAATTACGCTTCTTTCTTTTTTTTTTTTTCACAACTAATCAAAATGCCTTACATATTTTGGGGATATGTTTTTAGTGTTTTTTACTATATAAAATTGAATTCATCGGTTTATTTTTTTTTTTCTTTTTTTTTTTTTTTTCTGGTTAAGCCTTTTTATTTTCAAAGTATTACGACATTAAAAAATTTCACTGATTTGAAAAAGAGAAAAAAAATGTGATAAAAATAAAAGTTTTTGAAATATTTCGATTACTTATCTATAGCCCTTTTTTTTAATACGTTTTGTCATGTAGCAAAAGTTTATGATCATGAAGAAATACCAAAAAAGCAGTAAACGGGATTATTTCCCCAACTGAGGCGTGATTTTGTACAGGAAAAAAAGAATGCATATCGTCATTTGCTGTGCATTTATGTGTTATCTATTCTACCAATTTGGTGTTTATTTTTATAAAAATAGATTAAAACAGCAAGTTTATGGGATTCCAAAAAGGGGGGGAAAAAGCCACTTTTATACTTCATATATAATTTTTTCTTACGTGTTGATTTTAAACACAAAAAATATACGCCCTGAAAAGCAGACTACTTTATCTAAAATGATAATTTTTTAGGTTTACAGTCAGTGTCACCGTGTTTCTGATATTCTTCATCTACTACACTTGTTTGATTAAGACAGTGGGTTTTCCTTTTAAAAATTTTTTGCCAGAGTCAACCTTTTGTTACCTCACATTTTGTCAGGTGCACTAAGTACAGTACCTGTAACACACAGACTTTCTGTTGGCTTGGCTCTCGGTCCATTCCACCATCACAAAACCATCAAACCAGAAGAAAAAAAACAAGGGCAGTTCATTGGTTTACACCACACAACTAAACACAACTCTAGCAGGCAAGCAGCTGACGGTATTTCACGTTGACGTGAGCACGGTGGGAAGGTGGACATCTGTTATTTTATGCCTTCGATCTTTACAAGGCCAATAGCCATGGCCAGTGTGTGGGGATGGCCAGGCTGGCTGTAAACAGGAGGAATAAAGGCCAACAATGGCTCTCCTTCAGTTTTTACAGCCCTGCTTTACGTCTCTCACTGGACAGTCGTCAAAGTGGAGAGGGTCGTATTGAGAAAGGTCGTAGACTGCCCGTGTTGCCTGCCGTCCAAACCTTTGCCTTGTCTGTGTCGTTAAGGAATTTAGGGCGCGAGTTGCCTGTCCAAAGTCCAGCAGAAGATCGTTAGATGGATAGTGAGTGCTGAATGTGTATGCACTGTTCACGACATCTTGTTTTACTGGGCTTTGTTTTTAGAGGGGTGGGGGTTTTTTGGTGCTGTCCTTATCTATGAGAGGTATCTTGTTGTTGTTGATGGTAGTGTTTTTAATTTGTCGTAGGCCTTTGTTTTTTTTCTCTGTTGACATAATTTTTCCCCCTTGGGTCTTCTTTTATTTTTTAGTTCTGTATTGTTCTGTCTGTCTGTTTTTTCTGTCTTCTGTCTCCGTCTTGTGTCTGTCTCCTCCCTCTGTCTTTTGCCTGTCTTCTCTCTCTCTCCCTTTTTTTTTTTTCCCCCCCTCTCTCTCCCCCTCTCTCTCTCTCTCTCTCTCTCTCTTGGTATTTTTCGTTTTTTCAATGAACCGTTTCGTAAATACACAATAAACCCAGAAATAAAGGAAAGTGGTTTTTTTCCCCCCCACCCTCTTCTAGAACATAAATTGGGGTTTGGGGTGCTATCCTTTTTAAAGAGAAAATAAACCCAAAATTTTAAGGGGAACATATTTTTAAGTGCTGGGGGAAAAAAAGCCCTGGCAAAAAAGACTTTCCTTGCAAAATGCTGTAAAAGAAAGCCGTACTCCACAAGGAAAAGTATTTTATATACGAAACAGGTCAACAAAAAAGATTAAATGATGCTTTCTTACGTGAAAACATCCCAAATTTTACGCAAACAAACATGAGTAGAAGCACTCCATACAATAAGTACAAAAAAATACTTTACAATCAAAACGTTCGATACATTCATAAATGCAATTCAATACTGTTTTACAATACAAAAATTTACAGTACAGCAAAATTAAATACAATATGTATGTATGATGTACGCAGACGTGTAGTAAGTACGTACGATGAATGTAGTTTGGTTTTTTATGTATGTTTATGTACTGATATTCCCCATCGTATCTGTCATCTATCTCTCGGTTAATCTTTATCTGTATATGTTTTTTTTTTATCTAAAAAGGTTATTACCAAAAAAGGGGGAAAAAAAACCACCGTTTTTTGTTTTTGTTTCCCCTGGGGGGGGGAAAAAAAGCAAACAATGACAGAGCTTTTTTTTCAAATTTTTTTTTTTGGGTTTTTGGGTTTATTTCATTTTTTTGTCCCTCTCTTTACATGGGGACGGGGAAAACTTGGGGGCGGAGCACTCGCTTTCCCCGCCAAGTTAAGCAACGTGAGCGTGGTTACCAGTTGGAGGGGGGCCGTTTTTTCGCGCCCTTTGGGTTCAGTCATTCCCCCGTTCACCCAGCTGGGAAATGGGGAACCTGCCCTCTTTGGGCAGGAAAGGGAAACAGGAGGGAGAGGAGATGGGCGCCCCCCCCTCAATTCTGGCCTTAGAGAAGTGGGTCCTACCCTCGTCCCTGACCTTATGGTTTGGGGGCACCTTTTCCTTTCCTCCTTTACATTTTTTTTTTGTTATTTTCTCCCCCCCCCCCCCCCCTATCTTCTTTTCAGTTCCTCATTTTCTTTTTTCTTTATCCTTTTTTTTTATTAAAATATATATATTTTAAAAAATATATATATTTTTTAATATATATATATACATATATATATATACATTATAATATATATTATCGGTGCTTATGGGACACCCCCTACAGTGCTTCCTCTTTATCAATTTATATAATATTTTTTTTCCTCTCCAAACAAAGTTTTCGCAAGAAACGGTAGTATCTCCTTCTCTTTTTATCGTCTGCTTGCCCACCTGTCTATTGTTTAGTTAGCCTTTCTGTTGCTGTCGTCTGTTGTTGTCTGTCTCTGTTTTTCTGTTGTCTGTTTAGTTTGCCCTTCTGTTTTCTGCCTGTTTTTTTGCTTTTTCTTTCTGTCTGCCCGCTGTCTGTTTTGCCTCCTGCCTGCTGTCCGTTGTCTATCTGCCGTCTTTTTCGTCTGCAGCCAGCCTGCCCCCTGTTTTTATCTGTCTGTCTTGGGGCTGCCTTCTGCTGTCTAATAATTATTTCTGCAATAGGGATATTAGGAAAAAAAGTGTACATTGTTTTCATTTCCCCCCAAACAATAAAGATATATATATAAATATGATAAAAGTATTATTTTAAATATTTAAGGGGGGGGAAAACAACGCTTTTCATCCCCCCTTCCCCCCCCCCCCTTTTTTTTTTTCCCAAACCCAAGGTATTTAAAGGTGTTTACTTGTCTGATTCTCTCTCCTTTACAGGCTATGTTGCATTGTGGTATAACAGCTTTTTTTCGAGATCACCATGCATTCTGTCTTCTTGCATTGAGCTGTAATCCTTTCTTTTCGCTTTCGTCTGTTACTGTTGTTAAAATCTTTTGCAGTTTTTCTTCAGAGTCGGCGATAAGGACTGTGTCATCTGCATATCTCAGGTTTGTTGATGTTGTGGCCACCTACACTAATTCCCTCATGATTCTCAATATTTCGTAGAATTATTTCACTATATACATTAAATAAATCAGGCGAGAACACGCAGCCCTGCCTCACACCCCTGCAGATTGGTCTATATTGACTGAATGTTATTGTCGACTCTAATGGCTGCCTCCTGTTCCCAATATAGTTTCTGAGGACTCGAAGATCTTTCCCGTCGATGTATAGCCCTGCCAGAATATCAAACAAGTCGGAGTGTCGTACTTTGTCGAACGCTTTTGAGTAGTCAATGAAGCAGAGGTACAGGTCTTTCTGGACCTCAATGGATCTTTCCATGAGAGTTTTCAATGCGAAGATTGCATTTCTGGTGCCTTTGTCTGCCATGAATCCAAATTGCGTTTCTGATATTTCTGGGAGTATTTTATTTCTCATTCT
>CM054147.1:34708047-34733047 GCA_028751875.1 Rapana venosa | reverse complement strand
ATAACAACAACCAACATGTATAGAGTAGGAAGCAAATTTTCGGTGTTTATTACTGGAACTGTTTGTTTTGTTGTTGTTTTTGTTTGGTTGTTTGTATGTGTGTTTATTGATTTATTTTGTGTTGGGTTTTTTGTTTTTAATTTTGTTTATATGCTTTTTTCGGGGGAGGAAGGAATAGGGAGGGGGGGGGGGGGGGGGGGGGAGAGACAGAAATAAACGTTTCTTTTAGAATGAGATCGAGTAAACAGTGAGAGAGTTTTAGTTTAGATGGATTTAAATTTAAGTTGCGTGTGTGTGGGGGTGGTGTTTGTTTTGTGTTGGTTTGTTGTTGTTTGTTGTTGTTCTTTTTGGGGGGGTGTTCTTGTTGTCGCTGCAAATTTGTCTGTGTTTGAGATGTTTCAAGATCGACTGCATTTTAAGAAGGTTCAGTCTGTGTGGTGTGTTTGTGTGGGGTGGTGTGTGTGTGGTGTGCGTGCGCGCGGTGCGTGCGTGTGTGTATGTGCGTTGTGCGTGTGTGGTGTGTGCGCGCGCGTGCGTGCGTGCGTGGTGTGTGTGTGCGCGTGTGCGTGCGTGTGTGCGTGCGGCGTGCGTGCTGTGTGTGGTGTGTGTGTGTGTGTTGTGTGGTGTGTGTGTGGTGTGTGTGTGGTGTGTGCTGTGTGTGTGTGTGTGTGTTGTGTGTGTGTGTGTGTGTGTGTTAAAACTAATATGTGATGAGGAGGGCAGTCTATTGTTGTCGCCAGTAAGGAAGGTCTGTGATCTGCACTACCTTGTTGTTTTCACTGTCCTCTTGGATGTTCTTGACAGGTATTCCCCTTCTCTAGAAAGACTTCAATTCTCTCATTATTTATAGGCAGTCATTGGGATACTGCAAGAACACTTTTCAGGCAGTATGTTTTTTGGCAAGTTGACCATTGTAGAGTCCATCCCTCACCTGTTGCAGTGCACATGACGGATGTGATTGTGTCATCCAAGGCATCGGCGGTACTTGACCTGCTCTTCTGCGAAAGATGCATGAAGTGGTTCGTTACATGCGTAACATGTTATATGTGCGCTCTACTTGGAGTCACCTGAAAATAAAACCTTGTACAGAATTAGAGTTCGAGGCGAATGTTAACATAACCTCAAAAGAAAAAAAATGGGATCAAAGACGGTAAATCAGCTTTCCTTCTTTGGTTTAGTTTTTAGCTGTTAAACAATTATTTCACTGATCATTCATCTCTCTTGCACCTGAATATTGTTATGGGAAAGTAGGAAGACAATGTGCAAAAGGTATCCCTCTTTTGCCTCCATCCTCCTCTCCCACCCCCCACCCCCTAAAAAAGACAACTAGTGAAGACTACCTAAAACAAGCAGAGATTAATTTGTAAATCTAGCCTAGGTGTGATATTTGTTTTGAATGTTCAGCTAAATATGAACAAAACCCCAGGAAGCTGTCAAGGTCTTGTTTCTCCCATTAATTTTGACAGTGTGATTGATGGTACAACAGTTTTCAAAACACATACATGAAGTCCTTGGATTTATCTACGTTTTTCTTCCTTAGCTTCCACGGTATGTTGTTAAAATGTGTAAACATGTTTGTGGGTAAAAGATGAACAGCTGCGTTACACCACGAAGGAGTCAAAATATCAGACAGATTTCCCCTCTTAACTTTGATAAGGCAGCCACATCCTGTAGATAGAAGGGTCCAGGGATTATCTCTCGGTGCCAGTGACGTCTGCAGATCCTACGGTGATGTCTGTAGGTCTTACACAAATGTTGATGCTGGGTCCAAAATAAACACCTACTTTTTTGAGTGTTTGTTCGTAAGAAGGAAGGCGTTGAATTAGTTTATTATTTTGCTAGATGGTGAAGAGTCATCAGGGTTACCTTTTTATTCATCATGCACGTTTATCTTCCTGACTCACATGGTATAAACCATGTGTTAAACGCAGTATAAACAGAGAAATTTTTTACAGAAGACATACAAAAAAGGTGAACATATATTTTTACAAACTATACGTATCGGAAAGGATTTTTTAATGCAGTTTCCTTGATGGAGAAAAGCTAGAATCTAAGAAAGTCGAATGATAAACTCGCTGGTTTAATTCAAAAGTAGATTAACGAGTTTCACGATTACGACTTGACAACACCGAAGGGGGTGCCGTCCACAATGTTCTACAGAAGATAACCTAAGAGAACTCATGGGCGTTGATCAACTAAACAAGCTAATCAGCTGCTTTCAGAAGCTGCTTCCCCAGTCTCGTGTATTTCTGAAAGGGTGGGTGGGGTGGTATATAGGGTAATTTTATAGAAAAAGTGTGTGTGTGTTTGTGTGTGTGTGTGTGTTCTTGACTTTATTTCGGGTAGTTCTGAGCACAACCAGTTGAACGTTTAACAATTCTTTCTAATTATTTTATTGACAAAAATTGTAAACGATTCTCTCAGGATTTAAATCAATAAGCATTTGTTATATTTTGCATGTTTGTGCAAATAGTGCTGCAGGTTCTTTTTTGTGTTGGCTGTAACTGTTCTCAAACGTTGATCACATTTTCTTTAGCCTAATATCGCTGATGGAAATAGGTCCAACTGCATTATGGGCTTTATGCTTTAAATACATTTTTTTTTAAAACTCATGAAAAAGGACCAGTTATAGAATTAGCTACAACATTACTAACAGATCAATACTGATTTGGTTTTTATAGATACGAAAATGTGCCGGATTCTTTCCCTTGTGTTTTGGGGAATTTATTTGTTGGGATTGTTTTTTTCTTTGTATTTATTTGTCTGCTTCTTTGTGTGTTATGTTTGCTTTAGGATGTTTCCCTCTCAATATCCGATGATGCTGGCTTGAAACCAAAAAAGAAAAAAAAAATCTCACCACCATGCAACGGTTTATTTCCCTGTTGTTGGTGGTGTTGTTGTTGGTTTGTTGTTGGTTTGGTTGGTTTTTTTGTTTGTTTGTTTGGGTTGTTTTGTGGGGTTTTTTGTTGTTTTTTTGGGGGGGGGTTTGCCAGTAGAGCAAATTGGGAGGGGGACACATCTCTGCACTCAGCTTCATTAGAGCAGCAGAAGGGGATGGAGGCAGACAGCCAACATCAAAGGAAGCGGAGGGCGTGGAGATGCTGTTTGGCTGGCAGGCCAGGTCAGCAGGTTTCTCTGGCGTGTTGATGTTGCTGAGGGCTTTGGGCGATAAGTGTTGACGGATGTCAGATCTGCGTTGGGAGGGATTGATGTGGATCAGTTCAGGGTGGTGGGATAGGATGGGGGAGGGGGCGGGAGGAGGAGGAGAAAGGAGAGGAAAGGGGTGGGAGGGGGTGCTCTGATGATCTGAGGAAAAAGGGGTGGGGGGATGAGGGGGACAGAGAGAGGGTGGGAGATGGGGTGGAGTGGGGTGGGGTGGGGTGGTGTAGGTGATAGTGTGCGAGGCTGGCAGTTGGAGGGATTTTTGTGGGGTTGTTAGAAGTTGATGCTTGTTGCTGTTGTGGTTGTTGCTCTTGCTTTGGCATTCAGGGTTTTTACGTACTACTGCTGCTGCTGTTACAAATGTTGTTGTTGTTCTTCTTCTCCTCCTCCTCCTCTCCCTTCTTCTCCTCCTCTTCTTCTTCTTCCTCCTCCTTTACCTGCTGCTGCTACTGCTACTGCGTTTTCCTTCTGCGTCTTTTTTCATCTTCGTTTGGCCAAGAAACAAACGGCCATCATGTTTTGGTCCAGCCACCAGCCTGCCTCAAGCCGGACCTTACAGGAATCTCAACGCCTTCAGAATTTAACGGGAAAAAAAACTGTTACAACTCAGTTGTAAGAGACATATTATTCGGTTTTCTCTCTAGTAAAATAAACCCATAAAAGCAAGCAAACTGACAAAACACGCTAAGATAAAATTAACAACCAGTAAAAATGACCATAATACTCTAATGTAGGTTTTACGTTTGTTTTATTCAAAGAAAATAACAGTCAAAGTAAAAAACCAATCTAAACAAGAACAATTCCCCCCACCCCGTCCCGCTCCCCCCCTCTCCTCCACCGAATCATGTTATCTATGTGGGCTTCTGAAATATTTAACTATGGAAAGGAGAGGCTACCCATTATCTTCAAGCCACTTTGTGTTAAGTAGGAACTTTTTGGTTTTACTGTTGCCATCTTGTATATTGGCTGAGCATTGCTATAAATATTATGTGGAGAACGTACATCAGCATAGTACAGAGCCCCCTCTCTGCGCAGCATTTTTTTTTTTGGGGGGGGGAGGGAGTGCGGGATGGAGGGGGTGCAGTATGTGTGTGTATGTTTGTGTCAGGGGTGGGTATTTTTTACAGCTGAATTATAGCTGTATTTATGCTGTTTTATTGTGATGGTTTTTATTTTGTCAGACTCTTTTACCATCCCTTCTCTGTCTCTGTGTGTCTGTGTTGTCTGTCTGTCTGTCTGTCTGTATTTTCTTCTCTCTCTCTCTCTCTCTCCTCTCTCTCTCTCTCTCTCTCTCCTCTCTCTCTCTTCTCTCTCTCTCTCTCTCTCTCTCTGTATGAACTCAGAACTCAGTATGATATTGTGTGTGTGTCTGTCTGTTTGTTTGTTTGTCTGTCTGTTTATTCGTCTGTCTTCTTTTTGTCTGTTTGCCTGCCTGTGTGTGTGCGTGCGTGCCTGCGTCGCGGCGCGCGCGTGGGTGTGTGTGTCTGTGTGTGTCTGTGCGTGCGCGTGTGTATGTGTGTGTGGTTGTGTATGTGTGTGTGTGGCTGTGTGTGTCTGTGTGTGGTTGTGGTGTGTGTGTGTGTATCTGTGTGTATGCGAAAATGTCAAGACACAGTATCGATAAACACGTTGTGAAAGATGTGCCTGAAATTGAAGTCAGATTGCAGCAGACAACCAAATGGATAATGGCCATTTTTAAGGTCAACGCAAGGAGTGACAGCGAAAAAAATATAATAAACGTTTAAGAGCTGATTGTTTTTCCTAGGAAGTAAGGACATCTGAACTTAAGCAGGACAGCGTTTTCTTCAGTTCCGTTTGAGTAACAGTTGAATTGCCTTCTCTTCTGTATAATGTAAAGAGAACCATGACATAAATTTAGAACAATATGCATTCTATTTCCAGGGGAATATTTTTTGAGTCAACGGATGTGTTAATTAACTTGTCTGTTATAAGCTATTGATTAACATTCCAGATCGTAGACAAAAAAAGAAAAGAAACACAAAGGAAAATTAGAAGATGATTAGCCTAAAAGACAAGAAAATGCTTACTGATTTTTGTTGGGGGGGAGGGGGGGGGTTACATTCGTTACTGTTTTGGGGGCTTGTTTTGTTTTGCTCTTTTTTCTAGTTGTTATTCGTGGTCATGACACTATTCTTAGCTTTTCTTTACTTTTTTCAGAAATACAAACATGAAATTTTAATATAACATTTTTATTATGACAAAAGTCTAAAATGTGGTAAAGTGGTTTTGAGGTTCAAACAGTTCATCAAAAACGTAAAAGTCTGGTGTGGTCCAAGAGGGTCGTTTATAAAAAATTATTTTATCTTATTTTACTCTTTTATATCGAGGATAACGGAATAAGCACTTATTATGCTATTTACATCTAGTCCCCATGTGTATGTGTTTTTGTAAATTCTGCTATCTGTTTCCACCAGCACACAATGGCCTACTCTTACGAAAAGCAGAACAGGATTTAATGTGTGCGTAAGGTGTTCTGCGTGCGTTCACACACGGGGCCTCGGTTTATAGTCTCATCCGAAGGTCTTTTGGGGAGAGTGGAGTCTGCACTGATGTTAACTCCAGAGGAAAATATCCCCTTGAATGGGAATCGAACCCAGGTCGTCAGATTACGAGCGCAATGTTCTAACCACTAGGCTATCCCTTCCCGTCCTCAGCTAAAACCATGTATGCAGCGTGTTTCAATGTACCCAAATAAACCTAGAGCAAAAATAAAATAACCTAACAGTCCCCGATGAAATTATGCAGAAAATCTACTCTTATAGACAAATAACAAAAGATAAGAGAGACTTAATTTAGCTCTACCCTGATGACCCACTGCTTATTGAAAAAAAAATCATTCAGCCTTTTTCCATTAGATATGTCTTGACTAGTAATGTCATGCATTTTACTTTGATGACGGTTGCAATAGATCATTTTTAAAGCTGCTTATACCAGTCAAGCTCACGGCATGTTTCTTCACTGGAAATTTGGGCTACTTCACCGTAGGAGAGCCACAAGAGAAGTGACTTGTTCTCTTATTTTTCTTCTGTTTTATGATCCATTTCTTCTACATGTTCTTCTTTTTCTTCCCTTGGTTTAATTGTTAGATTTCTTGTTTATAATTGTGTCTGTTTTCTTCCGAGAGTGGTGCTTTCCTGCAAACATGTTGCCAGGAATAACTATCATTTGGCCATGGATTCTCTTACTTAATCTAACTGTAATAATATGCTGTACCCTGAATGTTGGTTTGTTATATCATCTAAACAACAAGTGGACAGAATATGAGACAATTCTAATAAAACCATGCACGCGTTTTTTTTCTTTCTTTTTATCTGTTTAAATATTACGCAAATATTGGATGTTAAAAGACTAAGTGTTTATCAAGCAACAACAAATTGAAGGAATTTTTTTCAGTTTTATTTGATTTAGGGTTTGTTTTAGCAGCAAAAGAACATCTATACAATACAAAAATCAGTTGTAGTGAAAGTAAGGCCAAGCCAGTGGGTTTTATTTTCTTGTAACAAGGCTTATGAAGAACCAACTCAATTCCTTTACAAATAAAGCACAAACAATGCACGTGATCGATAGAAAAACGTAAATTATATCAACAGCATAGTGAAGAAGAGAAAGTGCAGATTGGGTAGGGTGATGGGAGCAAGCGGGATAGAAGAAGTTTTTGAAATAATATGGAGACAAGGAGAAAGAGGAGAAAGAAACAGGAAGGTGTTCCATTCCAGCCCTGTGGAGTAGAATGGAATGGAAGTGGCAGCAGCAGGGCCTACTGATCCTCTTCAAGAGCCCTCATCTGGCCTTTAGGGATCCCCACTCTGTTTGTGAGGCTGCACTCCAGTGCCTTTGATGTGGTGGTGACTGACACCAGAGTGAGCTTCTGTCTAATGACTGAGTCCTCTGAAACCAGCGACACTGCCCAAGTTCTCAGTTTCTTTCTGTCTTTAGGATAGCTCCCAGGATTCACCCTTGAGTGGTCCCACTTCTCTTGGTGTCCTTTGCTTCCCCTTGAAAAGTGAGATCTTTAGAACACCGGTCACAAATTGACCATGCAGCCAAGAGTATTGAAAGTGTGAAGGAATAAGGATGTTGTCCATAAGCAGTGAAAAACAAAATGGCAATGAATTGTGTGTTTGTGCATGTGTGTGTGTGTGTGTGCACATGCACGCTTTGTCATTTTGTCGAATAGTATATTCTGATTTCCTTTATTCTTCCTCAAACCAATTTCATACCCTTTACTATACTGTCGTTCTTCCCCTACTCTTGTTTTTCATTCAGGTTTAGCCTTGCAATTTCATCTTTGAAGACGTAAGTGAGCACCTGTGCACGTTTGTTTCTATTTTTTTTACTGCTACACCAAGATGAGTTCAGACGATAAATACACTGAAGGACTTTTCAACACAATAGGTGGGAGAAAGGTCAGCAGTGCGGTGGTAACAATTGCAGACATTTTGTCTGAAATGGCTTGAATTTGTAACTGTGGTAAGGAAATGCTAGCGACTTGATGATACTGAAAAGAAAGAAAATAAGGGTGGTAGTATTGAGAACGGACTTTTTAAAAACTAAACAAAGAAAACGTAAGACAGTGTTTGTGAATAACACTGACCGCAATGAAACAAAATATGTCTGGTTTCTTATTATAGACTTTTTTGTAAACCAATGGCTATAGTCTATAATTCTAGCATTGTATGTAACATTTTATATTAACTTTTTTTTACATTTCAAGTCCTTAAACGTGTGTTTTTTCTCTTTGTTGTTTTGAAACCCGCAGTTTGGGGCAATTTTCTGTCTTTCTCAATAGAATGGAAATTTTGGACAGCGCTTTACACATTAAACACAAATTGTAAGGTTTATTGGCATATATATATCTTGGTTGAACCAAACTTTGTTCATAATTGCAATATCACTTGCAAGCTTAGGATGTGCATATGCCTTTAGAGGCCTTGTCAAAATTGCAGTTAGCATTTGATAATAAGAAATATTTTTAATCTCCAATTCCCATTGTTTGTGTAAACGTGCTAATATGCAAACGTAATAAGGTATCCTTTATGTTTTGACAACAATAAAACATAGCAGTTTTGTACAGAAAATTCAAGACAAAACCACGTCACTGTTTTCTGTTGTTGTTTTTTTGTTGTTGTTTTTGTTGTTGCTTTTTTTATCATCTAAATTATTTCATTATGTGGGTGAGCATGCCAGCTTACCAATAATTTGACATTTAGAGTAGATAGGAAACATTGAGCAGAAAAAGAGTGTGCATAGATAGCAAACTACATTTGTAGTAAAAGATCGAAAAACCAAAATGTAATGCACATTCAGATTACAATCAATTGTTGAATGAATGCAGTTTTTTGTGCACAATTAATGGATTTGGCTTTATCTTAAAGTATATTAACACGTTATGTTACATTCTTTTTACCTTTACTTATCAATACTTTTTAAGTGCATTTTCCTATGTTGTATTAGAGGGAGGGGGTGAACTCCTTAGTGTATATCACAGCATAGGGAGAAATAAGAAGAAAAAAAAGAAACAGGAATGTGTTCGATTCCAGTCCTGTGGAGTACAATGGAATGGAGACTGGCAGCAGCAGGGCCTACTGATCCTCTTCAAGAGCCCTCATCTGGCCTTTAGGGATCTCCGCTCTGTTTGTGGGCCGCACTCCAGTGCCTTTGATGCTGAGGTGAGGGACACCAGAGTGGGCTGCTGTCTAATGACCGAGTCCTCTGAAAATGTTGATGTTGCCCACTGAATATATCTTGCTCTGTCGCGGGTTTTTTTTATTACAAAATGCAGCTTTGTCATCTAATGGGTTTCGTGTTAATTAGGAAAGTAAAAAAAATCTTCTGGTAGCTAGGGCTAGCTGTGATGGTTGTAAGATAGACCAGCATGTTTTTTATAACGAAGTAGTAGGCCTTTGTTGATGGGTTAAATAGCATACAGTTTGCTATGAAGAAATCATCTCTGCTGTTTTTAATATTTTTTTTTTTGGCTTTTCTCCCTTATTTCAACCCCTGGTTTTGGTCTTTCATCGGCTTACTTCTTACCACTTCGGTTTGTTCTGGGGGGTTTTCCTGTTTGCTTTAAACTTGAATCCTGCATGTTGCTTCTATAGCAAAGGAATTTCCACACCCTGTGTTCTGACTGTAATGTGCAAGGAGCAGAAGTCATGAAGCACCTGTAAGAAGGTTTGAAGTAGGAAGTGGAAAAGGTCAACAATGGGCAAACGAGGATTTCAGATGTCCTCTCCGAAATGCTGTGGAGTTTGCACAGCAGAGACAAGAAAATGTCAATAATTTGTCGAGACATAAAGAGAGTGAAGAGGATGGGGATGAGGGGTGATATCTGAGGAACTTGCCAAAGGCTAAAGTGAAACAGGAAAATAGAGTGATTTTGGAGCGAAGACAAAACTAAAAGTGGTATGTTCGAATTTGTATTAGCTTAAAAACAGTTCTAGGAAAGAACTTCTGGTTCAGATGGATTTTATATCACACTGGCTGTGATTTTCACATTACCCATGTTTGGCTGAGTTTTTTGTCTTTGTCTTTGTTTTGGGTTCTTTCTCTTTCCTTTTTCCTCCTTTTGTTTTCTTTCCTTTTTTCTTCCTTTTTTTCCTTTCTTTTTTAAAATTTGTATCCAGGTATTCCTAACGTTCATCTGGACATATGTATGCAAAATAATCATGCCAGTTTGCCTGTTATTTATCAGAACTAAAAGGAGCTGGATGCATATTTATCAAATCAATGGTGTACTATAAAAAACATAGAATAGACAGTTTGTCATTTTGTTATACGTTTTGAAGACAAACATCAGCAACTAAATCATGACAGTGCACATTATTCTCTCTTTCTTTCATACAAATATATGGAAAAGTACAAAGACAATTTTACAATTATAACCTAAAATAGTAAGGCAGGGAGACAGAAGAATCAGAGAGTCTATGGATACCAGCCCTGTGGAGTGGAATGGAGACTGGCAGCAGCAGGGCCTACTGATCCTCTTCAAGAGCCCTCATCTGGCCTTCAGGAATCTCCACTCTGTTTGTGAGCTGCACTCCAGTGCCTTTGATGTGGAGGTGAATGACACCAGAGTGGGCTGCTGTCTAATGACTGGGTCCTCAGATATGCTGATGTTACCTATCTCCATGAATCAATACACTTTTATGTTTGGTAAATTTCAGCATTTCACTGCAATATTTTTCTCATCTTTTCGCCAGCACCAAAACTAGCATTTATTAGAAAGAAAAAAAAAACCGTTATGATAGTGATTAAGTCTTACTGCAACTGTCATAAGATAGTCAATAATTTTTCTTTCATCAAGAGATAATTCTTTGTTGATAGGCCAAATGATACATAATTCATTAACACAGAAACTATCCATCTTATTATGTTCATTTTCAGTCCTTTTTTATGGCCTTTTTTATTTCTGGGTTTGTGTTTCTTTCCACACTACAGTCTTCACGACCTCTTCTCACTCTTTATCATTTCGTTCGCTTTAAACTTGAAATATTGCATTTTCATAAAGCGACTGATGACTAATCCAAGAAATTCGCTCTACCTCAAAAGAGCAAGGAAGGGGAACTGTTTTGCACTTGCGAAGAGTTTGGAAGTAAAAACTAGGCTAGTAGGCAAACACGGATTCGAGATGCTTCATCTCCAAGCTCTGAACTCAGAGTATGCTTGCCTTTCTGACAAAGAACTTGAAAACAAACTTCTCACCTAGTGCGTACTCTTGCTGTGATTCGAAGATATTATGAGTGAGATAGAACATTATGATCTGCGTGACTCTGCCAAGGATGCTGAAGTTGAGAAACACCCAACAACAAGTCAATAAACAACAATAACAACAAACCTCTTCATTTCAGCGGTTAAAAGTAAAAATAAAACTGTGTTGAGGCTTCATGACTCTGGATAGGATAAAGGTGGAATGGCTGCAGCAATGGAAACTGCCAAGTGCAAAATAAAAGACACAAGTTGTAATCATTGTCCCCAGAAATAGTGTGCTCCAGTGTGTAGCAGCTTAAACAGTGGAAATAGACAGGAACCTTTAGCATTTAGAGGCTAGGCCAGATGCAGCAGTCTAAAAATAGTCTTTTCCATTAACAGAGAGAGAGAGAGAAGAGAGAGAGAGAGAGAGAGAGAGAGAGAGAGAGAGAGAGAGAGAGAGAGAGAGAGAGAGAGAGAGATTGATTCACCTTGAGTTAAACGTATAACATTTTGTTTAAAGAATTTTTTTTAACCTGTGATGTTCACCCCTCTTTATTTTGTTTACTCCTTATGCTCTGTAATATTTCCACGTTTGGTTAGTGGATCGGTGGTCTAGAGGTAACGCGCCTGTCTAGAAAGCGAAAAGTCTGGGTTCGTATCCCGTCTGGGCCCGAAACTTTTCTCCCATCCATTAGACCATGAGTGGTGGTCTGGGCGCTAGTCTTTCCGATGAGACGATAAACCGAGGTCCCGTGTGTTACAGAAAATTATGCAGCGCACGAAAAAGAACCCACGGCAACAAGAGAGTTGTCCCTGGCAAAATTCTTAGAAAAAGCCACTCTGATAGGGAAAGAAATACAGTTGCAGACCAAAAAAAAAAAAGAAAAAAAAGGGGTGGCGCTGCTCTTGTGGCGACGTGCTCTCCCCGGGGAGAGCAGCCCGAATTTCACGTAGAGAAATCTCGTGACTTAAAGTGGTATAAATAAATAAATAAATAAATAAATTTTTGTGTCATTAGCTATTCTGTTTTTCTTCGTTACCTTTTTTGTGTATTGTTGGTCTTCAAGCCGAAACCTTATTCGATATATCGACATTCTGTGATGTGGCATTACTACATAAGAAAGGACAATAATCAGCTCTCTCTCTCTCTCTCTCTCTCTCCTCTCTCTCTCTCTCTCTCTCTCTCTCTCTCTCTCCAGTGTGTCCGTCTTTCTCGGTATACGCATGAGTGCGTATCAGAGTGTGTGCATATGTGTGTGCGCTGCTAAATAGTATGAGGACAAGTAAGAGCCCATGACTATAAAAAGAATGTAATGACATCAGTTGTTTGACATTTCTGTTTGTGACTGTGTTTTTGCCTTTTTGTTTTGTTATTGTTGTTTTTAATCTTAGTTTACATTTAAAAAATGTGCGTGTTACATCTAGATAGATTTAATCCGTTATTTTCAGGTTTTTATAACTTTATTTGTTTCCTTTTCTTTGATTTTACTCTACCTTAATACCTTCTATATTTATTTTCTTCTTTTACTTTGTTTTTATTTCATTCTATCATGTTTTATTTTATCTTATCTTACTTTTTCTTCGTTCCGGTTGGCTTAAGGAACTATCATTTAATAAACCAATGACAACAAAAACACAAAGCAATAATAGAACAGCGAGGGGAAGAATATCAAGCAATGGCCTATTTTAGCCCCACTCTTGTGACAGATCAACAACACTATGCTTTGCAAACAATACCAGGCCTACTCACAAGGCTATGCCACAAAACGTTTACACATTGTGTCATCAAGTTAAAGAAATATGTATCACCATAAGAATAGTTATATAACTGAAGAAAAGAACTTCGGATGAGACTGTAAACCGAGGCCCCGTGTGCGAACGCATGCAACACATTCTGCGCACGTGTTAAATCCTGTTCCGCTTTTCGAAAGAGTAGGCCATTGTGTGCCGGTGGAAACAGATGACAAAATTTACAAAACCGCGTACACACGGGGACTGGATGTAAAAAAGCACATGAGTGCTTATTCCATTATCCTTGATATAAAAAATAAATAAATAATAAATAAACTTGGAAGCAAGAGTAAAAAGTAAACCATCTTTTCCTTTTATTTTCAAAAAGAACAGAAAAGGACACCAAAAACCAAATATACACACACAAGTATTCACAATCAGTTATATGGAAGAGGATTTTTTTCCCGAGGATAATGGAATAAGCACTCATGTGCTTTTTTACATCCAGTCCCCGTGTGTATGCGGTTTTGTGAATTTTGTCATCTGTTCCCACCGGCACACAATGGCCTACTCTTTCGAAAAGTAGAACAGGATTTAACCGTGTGCGCAAGATGTTCTGCATGCGTTCGCACACGGGGCCTCGGTTTATAGTCTCATCCGAAGGACTTTGACATTCAGCTCGATATTTTTGTCAAACTGGGAAGAAAGGGCGAGGCTGGGAATCGAACCCAGAACTTCACGGTTTACTTGTTGGCAGGCAAACGTCTTAACCATCCTGTCACCGTCTTTCCTTAGATAAGGTGCTGTGAAGGTGGGGGCTGGGTGAGAATTACAGTGGAGATAATTGTTTTGTTTTACTTGTGTTTGCTTTATTCAAAGACAAATGTGTGTCTACAGAAGACAGCATCCTACTGACAAATGGCGAGAATTTGCCATCAAAGTGATTGCAGCGTTTTTAGAAAGATCCGTTCTTTTTTACTTGTTCATCACCGCCCACCTGTTTGTCTTCACAGGTGCAAAAGGTTAGCAAACAGCCTAGCCTACATTTTAACGCTACATGTGTCTTCTTTGTGCTTGTCCTTCCCAGTTTATCCTCTGTCTGTTGGCTCCTCTGTGCTTTTCCTTGCACCGCCTATAGTGCCTTCTTCTCTCTGTCTGTCTGTCTGTCTCTCTCTCTGTCTGTCTGTCTGTCTCTCTCTGTGTCTGTCTCTCTCTCTGTCTGTCTGTCTGTCTGTCTCTCTCTCTCTGTGTCTCTGTTTCTCTCTCTTTCTCGCTCGCTCTCTCTTAAAGATCAGAAATGATTTCCCAAGAGCATTACAAAGTAACCAACCCATGCTTTCCAAAACAAAATACAAAACCTGCACATTTTCCCAAAGGAGAAAGAGGGAGGGAGTAAATACCACAAGCATTGTTTACAAAATGCAGAGAATGAAAAAAAAAACAGGAAAGGTCTTCAGTTCCAGTGATGGCAGGTAAAAGATGGGTCGAATTCAGAGGAATTGGAACGCTTTTTTTTCTTCTCATACCTGTGGAGTGGAATGGAGAGTGGCAGCAGTAGGGCCTACTGATCCTCTCCAAGAGCCCTCATCTGGCCTTTAGGGATCTCCGCTCTGTTTGTGGGCCGCACTCCAGTGCCTTTGATGTGGAGGAGAGGGACACCAGAGTGGGTCGCTGTCTAATGACTGTGTTCTCTGAAGATATTGACTTTGCCCACCAGGGTGATTTTAAGTCTCTCTAGGGCACGCGGATGCATTCAGCCCCCTGATTGGATCCCTGTATTCTTTTCTGATTATTTTTCTTTGCAAACACAAGGTTTTGAACACATTAGAAAGAACAATATGTTATTATTACAGTAATTATGTCCAACTTCAACAACCGTGAAATAAGTAAAACAACGTCTTTTGTCTAGAAAAAGTGCTGTTAGTAGGCTGAATTACAGGTTACTTGTAATTGAAACACATCCTTCTACTGTTTCTTTTTTTCTTCTGTTTTTTTATGTTTGCTTCTAAGTTTCCCCATTTGTGGGCTTTCTTCTCAAACCCAGCCGAACTCTCCACCACCTCTTCTCAGTCTGTTTCTTATTTGCTTTTAACTTGGCTGCTGCATGTTGCTGATATGAAAGAAGATTCTTCAGCAGTCCCTCTGTTCTGGCCGTAATATGCAAAGAACAGGATTTGTGAAGTACATGTAAGGAGTTTTGAAGCAGACAGTGGACAAGGTCAACAATGGGCAAACAACGCTTGGAGATCTTCTGTCTGAAAGGCTCTGAAGTTTGGGCCATGATAGAAAAATGTCAATAAAGAGACGAATAAGGATGGGTGGTGTTTGCAGAGTCTTGCCAAATGCAGTAATGAAGCAAAATATTGTGTAGCGTGTACAGCAGAGACAAAACCTTAAGTGTTGTATTCCAGTTTTCATTAGCTGAAAAAGAGAAATAAAAGGAACCCGTTCTTCAGACTGATTTTGTTTTACAAAGGCTTTGATCATTGCATCTACCTTTAAGTGATTATTCTCATTTCTTTTTTTCTTGTTATCAATCTTTTTATTTTCTTTTATCATTTTTCAATGTTTTTCTTCTCTGCCATTCTTTAATTTACCTCCCATGCTATTGTTCATTCTGCTCTGTCTCTCAAATGATTTCCCAAGAGCATTACAAAGTAAACATCCTCATGTTTTTCAAAACAAAACACAAAATAAATGTGCACATTTTCCCAAAGGATGTAGAAAAGAAAGATCACAAGCATCGTGTACAGAATGCAGAGGATTAAAAACAATTATCTTGATCACAACAGATGGCAGGAAAAGAAAGAGCAGCATGAAGAAGAATTGATCCGTTTTTGTTCTGAGACCTGTGGAGTGGAATGGAGAGTGGCAGCAGCAGGCCTACTGATCCCTTCAAGAGCCCTCATCTGGCCTTTAGGGATCTCCGCTCTGTTTGTGGGCTGCACTCCAGTGCCTTTGATGTGGGGGTGACTGACACCAGAGTGGGCTGCTGTCTAATGAGTGAGTCCCCTGAAGATGTTAGGTTTGCCTACCGCGGTGATTTTTGAATCTCTGGAGGGCACACCCACTGCATTCAAGTCTCAGTTGTTTTCTTGTATTCGTTTTGCTGACAGGCGATTTGGAATTAATCAAGAGGAATATAATACTTGCTTTAATAAGGCCCTAATTTAACATTGTTGACATCAGCAAAAGTCCATCCTCTTTTAAGATAAAATGCTTACACGTTATTTTAAATGAAATGATTTTGTATGCTGTTGTTTTTAATTGCTTTTTATTTTATCTTATTTATCACATATTTATTTATTTATTTATAAAATGTTGTTGCTGTTGTTGTTTTCTGATCAGCTTCTTCATACACAGCTAACTCTGGGCTTTCCTCTCCCATCCCCCAACCTCACTTCTAACCACCTTTTCTCAGACTGTGTCTTTTGTTTGCTTTTAACCTGGGTGTTTCATGCTGCTAATATAAAAGAAAACTTCTCTACCATTCCCTCTGTTCTGGCCCTAATGCGCAAGGTAGAGGAGTTGTTAAGTGCATGTAAGGAGGTTTGAAGTAGACAGGGGACAAGGTCAACAATGGCCAAACAAGGCTGTGAGATCCTATGTCTGAACGATTTTCAAGTTTGAGCTAGCTGTGAAACGAGAATATCAGTGATTTCTTGAGACAACAAGGGGTGAAGGGGATAAGGTGGAATGGTGTTTTTTGTGGACTTTGCAAGATTCAATAATGAGACAACAATTGCAGAGCTGCACAGAGAAGGCAAAACTACAAATGTTGTGTAGCAATTTTTATAAGCTTGAAACAGGGGCTTTCTTTACGGAACTTCTTTACGGCTTTGATAATTACATCTACCCCGTGGTCATCTTTTTCATTATTTACCCCTCTGTCTTATTCTTTTCCGATTTTCTTTTTTTTTCTTTCTTTTCTACGTTTTATTTTCTTTCAGTGTTTGGTAGCTTATGTGCAAGCTTTTTTTTCCCTGTTTGTAGTACATTTTGACATCACACTTTACTTGGACATATCACCATGCATTGTAAACCAGAAACATACTTTTTCATGGCTTCAATAACAGATGAAATGTCTTTGACAACTCCAAGCACTTGTAAAATTGGACAGTTAGCAGTCTATGACAATGCATCAGTGCTTTATCTGTTTTAAATTCTAATGGCTGAGTACTCTGAAGATGGTGATGTTACCCACCTTAGTAATTTTAGCTCTGGGAACAGGTCAACAGGTTTGCTGACATGTAGTTTCTATGAGACAACATAGTCTTGAAATGAAAAAGATGGTCACTACATAGCAAAACACAGGACACAGGATACTTGAACATTCCTTTGCCTTTAAAAGCAACACAGTCTATCACAAACTGATGAAATCAAGCAGCCTAATGGAAAAAAATGTAACAAAGAAAAAATGCTACTATATTGACTAGCTAATCTGGTAGGTGAATCAATAGACAAATGAATAAATAGATAGTACATATAATTACAGATTGACGAATTAATAGATTTTGAATAAATAAAACAATTTAATGAACAAAGGAAAAGATAAATGACTGAATAAATGTTCAAACAAATTATGTATTTCACTTCCTGTTTATTCCCTAAGCCTCTCACGCCCTATGGAATGTCTTGTCCTTTGTTGGTTTTGTTTTCTTATAATTTTTTTCTACGTTTTACTTACTTTCTCTTTTCTTATTTTCTTTTTCTCAGTGCATTATTTGTCATACCCTAGATTCAGGTTGACGTTGAAACCTTTACAACCTGTTCATTTCTGTGGTTTAGCTGTAATCTGTAAGAGAAGGAAACGCCAAGTATCTTAGAGATGCCTTCGAAAACAAACAACTCTCTGTCTGTGTCTCAGGCTCTCTCTCTCTCTCTCTCTCTCTCTCTCTCTCTCTCTCTCTCTCTCTCTCTCTCTCTCTCTCTCTCTCTCTCTCTCTCTTAAAGTCAAAATAATTTCCCCAGAGGACAGAAGAGCAAACTTGTGAGTGCTTTCCAAAACAGAATACAAACATGCAACGTTTTTCAAAGGGTGAAGGCACACACACACACACACACACACACACACACACACACACACACACACACACACACACACACACACCAACGTATTTCAAGTATTGTCTACTGAATAGTGAGAGAGAACAAGTCTGAAAAAAACATCCATGTAGGTGGGCGGGGGTTGGGTGGGCATAAGACCTCAGCCTTGTGGAATAGACGCGAAAGTAGCAGCTGCAGGACCTACTGATCCTCTTCAAGAGCCCTCATCTGGCCTTTAGGGATCTCCGTTCTGTTTGTGGGCTGCGCTCCAGTGCCTTTGATGTGGAGGTGAGTGACACAGCAGTGAGTTGCTGTCTGATGACTGAGTTCTCTGAAGATGTTGACTTTACCTACTCCAGTGGTCTCAGTTCGGTCTTAGGGACAAACTATTACACAAAATGCCTGTCTGAGGATGGTTTTTCTTTACGTATCTACTTCACCAGGTGGTAAATTAAGTGCTCAGCATTTGACAAGATGTTGGACGTTCTTTTCAGTTTTCTCTTTTTGTTTGTTTTCTTTGCCCTGAACATACTGAGGATTGATTGGTGCACTGTCCTGAACCATTTCAAGACTGTGTCTTCGTGGGCAGTTTATACTTGGTGGAGCCGATCACTTTCCAGATACAGGGTGCATACTGGGTATATTTGTGTTTTCATAACCCACTGAAAGCTAAACTGATTAAGGGATATTCAAAGTGCACATATGCTCACTGTCTGTATATAGACATGAAAAGAATTAAGGTACAGGCAGGTCTGTGCTTAAAATTGACCTCAAAGATTAGTTATAAAAAAAAATCCCCGCCCTTCATTTGCTGAGCACTGTTGCCGAGATTCGAACCCAAGACTTGATGGACACGCGGGATTTGAACTCAAATGCTGTATTCCATAGTATGATCAATGAGCTGATCAAAATAAAATTCTTATCCAAGTGGTAGTTTTTGCCCTTGTATTTGAATTTTGTACGCTGAAAGTCAAATATGCTGGGCCTGACTTGTTTAAATATTTATTTATTCCTTTATATCGAAGATAATGGAATAAGCGCTCATGTGATTTTTTACATCAAGTCCCCGTGATGTAAGCAGATTTGTAAATTATGTCATCTGTTCCCACCGGCACACAATGGCCTACTCTTACGAAAAGCGGAACAGGACTTAACGCGTGCGCAAGATGTTCTGCGTGCGTTTGCACACGGGACCTCGGTTTATAGTCTCATCCGAAGGACTTTTGGGGAGAGTGGAGTCGGCACTGATGTTAACTCCAGGGGAAAATATCCCCTTGAACGGGAATCGAACCCGGGTCGTCAGATTGCGAGCGCAATGTTCTGACCACTAGGCTATCCCGTCCCTAGGTAGGCTATTGTCAGGCGTTTAACAGCAGTGCAACGCATTTTCTCTCATATGACAGATAAAAATAGTTGCTGTCGAGCATTCGACGAAAAAGAATTTGATTTTCTTTATCTCCTCTGACTTTATGAAATGTTTGCCTGTCTTTACCTGTTCTTGCCTTATTACATCTGTGAGTCATATCTCTGTATTTTTCTTCTTTTTTGTTTTCATCGTTTATATATTATCTTGGTGATATCGGTATGGAATTATTCAGGAGTTGTTAAGTATCTGTAATGATTTTCGGAAATTAAAATGGCTTTTTAAAAGCCATGCATTAGCAAAAAGGGGTTTGAGGCGTTCTGTTTTAAGTGTTGTGAACTTCAGAAATGTTGGAAAGGAAAGGTCAATAATTGGCGAATAATGACTTGAATCATTTTGCTCGAATTGCTGTGAACTTTAAGTATCTTGACAAGAACGATATTTATGAATGGCGGAGCTAAAGAGGGTAATGAGAGAGGTGGTTTTTAATACCTGTAAAGGTATATAAGGGGACGGGATAGCTCAGTGGTCGGAACACTCGCTTTCCCCCAGCCAAGTTAAGCAGCGTCGAGCGTGGTTACCAGTTGGATGGGTGGCCGTTTGGAGCCTTGTTTCAGTAAGGTTCCCCTGATTCACCCAGCTGTGAAGGACTGCCCTCTTAGGTCAGGAGTATAGCAGCGAGTGATAGGAGATGCGCCGCCTCAATATGCTGGCCCTAGAGAAGTGAGGTCTCTGACGCCTCGCTCCCCTACGACCTTATAGGTTATGGGACCCCTTTACCTTTCCTTTTTAAAGGTATATATGAAACTTCATAAAAATTACAAGATTATTTTGTTTTGTTTGGGAGGGGGGGGTATATCTGGAGTAGAATAAAAACAAAGAATGAAGAGGTTGATTCCTTTTTTTTCTGATTCTAATTTACACTGACGTGCAAGATTCTCTGTCACGTTATTTTTGGCCTTCTTTTGTGCTTGATTACAATCATCACCCGTGTTTGTCATTGTTTATTTTGAATTTTATCCCTTTTTCCTGTCACTTTTTTCTCTCCTTTCCTTTTTTCTTAATCGCATTGCTTGAGAGAGTGAGAGAGAGAGAGAGTGAGAGAGATGGAAAGAATGAGAGAGAGAGAGAAACCAGTATCACATTGTAGGAACATAAGATGTTCTTGCTTTCCATTGATAGACACTGAAAAACCGTCAGACTATTATACACTACAATTGCATTTACATGACAGAAAGACATGTGTGTTCAACAAAACACGAACAGTATCAGCAGTGCTAATTTTGAATTGCTGTACAGTACCGTTTCGGAGTGCGTGTGTGTGTGTGTATGTATGTGTGTGTGTGTTTTGTGTGTGTGCGTGCGTGCGTGCGCGCGTGTGTGTGTATGTATTTATGAATGTATATATACATATATATATATATATATATATATATATAATATATATATATATATATATATATATATATATATATACATATATATATATACATATATATATACATATATATATATATGTATATAGATATAATATTTATAGAGAGAGAGAGATAGATAGATAGATAGATAGATAGATAGATAGATAGATAGATAGATAGATAGATAGATAGATAGATAGATAGGATAGATAGATAGATAGATAGATAGATAGATAGATAGATAGATAGATAGATAGATAGATAGATAGATAGATAGATAGATAGATAGATAGATAGATAGATAGATAGATAGATAGATAGATAGATAGATAGATAGATAGATAGATAGATAGATAGATAGATAGATAGATAGATAGATAGATAGATAGATAGATAGATAGATAGATAGATAGATAGATAGATAGATAGATAGATAGATAGATAGATAGATAGATAGATAGATAGATAGATAGATAGATGTCTGTTTGTTTGTTTGTTTGTTTATTTATTTATTCTTTATATCGAGGATAATGGAATAAGCACTCATGTGGGTTTTTTACATCTAGTCCCCGTGCGTATGCGGTTTTGTAAATTTGTCATCTGTTTCCACCGTCACACAATGGCCTACTCTTCCGAAAAGCGGAACAGGATTTAACGTGTGCGCAAGATGTTGTGCATGCGTTCGAACACGGGGCCATGACAGTCTGTTTGTCTGTCTCTGTCTGTCTGTCTCCCTCCCCCTCTCCTCTCTCTCTCTCTCTCCTCTCTCTCTCTCTCTCTCTCTCTCTCTCTTTGTCTGTCTCTCCATAACGAGAAATGATTTCCCAAGAGTCTGACAGCGTAAACCCTACCATGCATTCTGAAACAAAACGCAAAACAGGCTCATGGCCCTCACATGAGAGAGAAAGAGGGATAGAAAACGACAAAAGCAAAAACAAGATCACACACATCTGTAGAAAAGACATTATAAAAACACATTTTCTGAGGAAAAACAAGTCTACAAACATGAAAATGGCACGGAAAGGACGAGAATAATAAGAAGAAAAAAAGTAAAGAAATCTAACTTTCCAGCCCTGTGGAGTGCAATGGAATGGAGAGTGGCAGCAGCAGCAGGGCCTACTGATCCTCTTCAAGAGCCCTCATCTGGCCTTTAGGGATCTCCGTTCTGTTTGTGTGGGCCGCACTCCAGTGCCTTTGATGCGGAGGTGAGTGACACCAGAGTGGGCTGCTGTCTAATGACTGGGTCCTCAAAAGATGTTGATTTTCCCTGCCTCAGCCAGTTTTGGTCGTCTGTCTGCCTGTCTGTCTGTCTGTCTGTATGTCTGTCTGTCTGTCTGTCTCTCTCTCTCTCTCTCTCTCTCTCTCTCTCTCTCTCTCTCTCTCTCTCTCTCTCTCTCTCTCTCTCTCTCTCTCTCTCCTGTTCCTCTCTCTCTCTCTCTTTCTGTTCCCTCTCTCTCTCCCTCTCTCTCTCTCCCTCTCTCCTTCTCCCTATGTCTCTGTCTCTTTCACTCTGTCTCTATGTCTCAGTCTTTGTCTCTCTGTCTCTGTCTCTGCCTCTGTCTCCCTCCCCCTCTCCCTCTCCCCATTTCCCCTCTCTCTCCATCGCTCTCTTCCTCTCTCTTTCTACCTTTGTTTCTGTCTCTATCTTTCTCTGTATGTCTCAGTCTTTGTCTCTCTCTCTGTCTCTGTCTATCTCTCTCTCACTCACTCACTGTTTGTTTCTAATCCTGTCCAGTTTTTCCGCTTCTGTTAGCACCACTGTTGTTTAATCTCGAAAGAGTGGACTCTCCTTGTGTTCATTTGCTCAACTAGCACGATTACAAACGAAACAAAGGTCAACACCCTCTTTACTTTAAAGAGAAGAGCAGTTTCAATGCGACAAATGAAACGGTGATTTTTAGTGAAATGAAAATAATGCCGCTTTAAAAAAAAATTCTGTTTCAACTTTTTTTTTCCTTTTTCCACTTTTCCTTCTGACTCTTAGGCTTTAATGATTCTTACTTTTTTTTATAGATATTTCTTTTGTTTTAAGCCTACCCTTTCACCATGGTTGTTGGATTTGGGATTTTTTAGCCTCCAGCTTTGTGTTAGTTTGCTGTTGATGTGAGTATGGACTTGTCCACTTTGTGTCTGGTCACTGGGATGTGTCATGAAAAAAGAGTTGTCAGGCATTTGAAGGACAAGGTGGCAGAAAAAAGTCAATGATGTGCATATAAGGATTTCAGACGTATTCTTAGGTTTTCAGAAGTTTGGAAAGTGGCAGGAAAATGTCTATCAGTTCACTCAAACAGGAAAAGTGTATTTTGGGATGCGTTGAGAGACTATAGGGTGATAGAAAGGAAAGGAAGGAAGGAAGAAGCCACTGCTTCTATTTGGTGAATATTAGACCTAATGAACAATTTAATGGGCGGGGATGGGGGCTGCTTTGGTTGTACATATTTTTTTGTCAGCAGATATTGTGTACGTACCCCTTGGTGCAAGCACCCGCTGGAGCTATTCAGTTTACAATGGCTTTGAGGTGTCTTGGCCTACTTTAAAGCTAACAATCCTTCAACAGTAATTCCATTAGCTTTCTCTCGTCAGCTATATTCCTACTCTCAACAGCCTTCCCCATTATTCTTAGCACTTTGGCACGTATGCAAAGCCATTGGAATGTTCAGAATAAAACGGTTCACGGAACTCATCACGTTAGTGCTTTAGTTGCAAAGGAGAGGGCTTGCTGTTTGTTGAGAATATCAATTTTGTTTCCTGCGCCCTGAGTGATTGGCCTGTACCTGTTTTCTTGTTGCTGGTTGGATGTTTGTCTGCGAGTCTGCCCCATTGACTGTTTCTTTTGTCTGCTTATTGTTGTTGGTTTTTTGTTCATGTGTGGTTGTTTTGTGTGTAGTTGAACAAATACGTGCAAATCTTTCAAATGACGGGGTTTTTTCGCCAAGATGGTTCAATATGTTGTCAAATCAAAGCTGTTTCATTTCTCAAAAGACCGTTCTGGGCATAGCTTTAACTTGGTTTATTCTTTGTATGAAATTATCTATAAACAGTCTCTGTGTTTAGGATATAGATCTATCACAGAGTTTTAGAATCTTGTGAATACACTTTGTTCTGTATTTCATCTACATTACAGACACACGAATGTGACGGATGTATCCACATATCAAATGCATATATTCACAAACTGTGACAGATGGCCCCATATACTTTCAAAATTAAATGCACATATTCAGCAAATAGTCACAGATGTCCCCACACAGTTTCAATATCAAATGCACATATTCACAAACTGTGATGAATGTGCCAGCATAATTTCAACATTAAATGCACGCAGTGTCTATGAGTTACAGTTTTTAGGCATTCGTTCACTTATTATCATCTCTTCTGACAAAACAAAGGCACAAAATCAAACGTATTTCTAACCAATGAACATCAAGGCTTGAAAACTTAACACTTTGTTTCCTGGTCTATAGATAAGACTGCTTTGTACTCTCCAAATGTTACAAGATTTGAGGATGAACTGAAATTTGCACATTTCTCATTTCCGATATTTTTTTCTGGTTATGTGTTCTGTAGTCTGAATGCTGCTTGTCATCTTTCTGCATATGCTTCAATACTATGTTCGTGTTGATCACTCAATGCCTCGTTTCTTGCTGCTTTCTTATCTGTCAGCCTCTTTGTGTGCGTGCGTGCGTGCGTGCATGTGTGTGTGTGTGTCTGTCTCTACTGCTGTCTGTTTGCCTGTCTGTCTGTCTATCTGTGTCTGTGAATGTTCCTGCCTGTGCCGCATTTTGTGCCTGTGTGTCTGTGTGTTCTGTGTCAGCATGTGTCTGTCTGTTCTAGGTTGGGGGATGTGGGTGGGAGTGAAGACAGGATAATAGAAAGTGCATTCTCTCTCTCTCTCTCTCTCTCTCTCTCTCTCTCTCTCTCTCTCTCTCTCTCTCTCTCTCTCTCTCTCACTCCTCACTCTCTCCTACTCTCTCATCACTCTCTCTCTACACTCTCCCATCCACACTCTCTCGCTCCTTTACCCTCTCAATCAACCAAAATGGCTTCCAAAATGTCTGGAAAAGTGACACTACCATACCATCCAAACAAACCACATACATGCACCAGTCTTTCTAAGTAAAGTAAGAAAAAAGGTGATGAGCATTTTTGTTTTCTAAAGAATGCAATGGAAAAACAATAATGTACATAGGAGAAAGTCAAGAAACACCGGCGATGGCAGGAAAAGGGCAGAGAAGAGCTTTAAAAAAGAATCAGAGAAAAGTCTAACCTTTCAGCCCTGTGGAGTGGGATGGAAAGTGGCAGCAGCAGGGACTACTGATCCCTTCAAGAGCCCTCATCGGGCCTTTAGGGATCTCCGCTCTGTTTGTGGGCTGCACTCCAGTGCCTTTGATGTGGGGGTGACTGACACCAGAGTGGGCTCGCTGTCTAATGACTGAGTCCTCTGAAAATGTTTATTTTACCTACTGCAGGGGTTTTTAGCTTTCTGTAATATCTGAGTGTCCCTGTGTTTGTATTTCTGTCTGCCTGTGGCTGTGTGTCTCTGTCTGTCTGCTGTCTGTCTGTCTGT
>CM054147.1:34675547-34703047 GCA_028751875.1 Rapana venosa | reverse complement strand
GTGTGTGTGTGTGTGTGTGTGTGTGTGTGTGTGTGTGTGTGTGTGTGTGAGTATTGTGTACGTGTGTGTGTTTGTGTGTTTTGTGAGTATGTGTGGGTGTGAGAGTGTGGGTGTTAAGATGAAGAGAGTGGAAAGAGGGGGAATTCGAAGGAATAATCGAATCGTATTGATTTGTGTCTGAGGGTGTGTGAACATGTTGACGAAAGGTCTTCAGTTAAAGGTACATCAACATGTACTGGTACGTGTGTCGTGACTCAGCGTGCTAGCGTGGTACTAGGATGTGGGTGTGTTTGTGGGTGTGAGTTTGTGTGTGTTTGTGTGTGTGATTGTGTGTGTGTGTGTGTGTGTGTGTGTGTGTGTGTGTGTGTGTGTGTGTGTGTGTGTGTATGTGTGTGTGTCAGTGTGTATCTTGCGAATGAAAGAAAAAATGAAGAAACACACATACACACACGCAGGCACGCACACACACACACACACACACACACACACTTACACACATACATACATACATACATACTTGCATACATACATACATACTTGCATACATACATACATACATACTTACATACATTCATACTTACATACATACATACACACATACTTACATACATACATACATGCACACACATACTACATACATACATACATACACACACTTAGCCCCTCCCCACACACACACACACACACACAACACACACACGCCCCCTTCCCCTCCCCCCACCCCCACACACCTCCACCCCCACCCACCCACACCCACACCAACACACTCTACACACTTCCACCTTCCCCACACTGGATTCGAACCGCAAGTCAGTGACTTCCCTTTCAAACAAGACCGCATCGACCCAATCTAACACGACCAGACCAGGACTCGACCTGTACCAAGGCCAGTCCCACAACACCACATCACACCACACCACATCACATCACACCATACCACACCACAACACAACACACCACAACACACCACAACACACCACACCACAACTACATCACACCACATCACACCACAACACACCACACCACACTACATCACACCACAACACAACTCAACACACCACACCACACCACACCACATCCCACCACACCTTACCACATCACACCACACCACACCACATCACACCACACCACACCACACCACAACACATCACACCACGCCACACCACACCACATCACACCACATCACCTCACACCACAACACACCACACACACCACACCACATCACATCACACACCACACACAACACACCACAACACACCACACCACACCACATCCTACATACAATGTACGGGTTTGTCTGTTCATCACTCGGGCATCATCAGCAGTAGCGGCAGCATCAGCGGCAGCATAAGCAGCAGCAGTAGCAGGACCTAGAATCTATTAAAGCAGAGGACAGAGTTTCGACGATTGGATTTCCACATGTTCCCTCACTTCTCGGCCTTGTGTTCATTGCCATTTCTTGTCTGTCTGTGAGGTCTCAAGTGGCAATTAGTCCTAAGGTCTGTCACACATTGTCCGTCGAGGTTTAGAACCTTACTGTACTGTACTGTACTGTGCTGTACTGTACTGTACTGTGTTGTACTGTACTGTGCTGTACTGTACTGTACTGTGCTGCACTGTACTGTACTGTGTTGTACTGTACTGTGCTGTGCTGTACTGTTCTGTACTGTACTGTGCTGTACTGTACTGTGCTGTACTGTACTGTACTGTGCTGTAGTGTACTGTGCTGTAGTGTACTGTGCTGTAGTGTACTGTACTGGGCCTGCCCCTAGGCTAGTATGTGGATATCATTTTCTTTCTTGAGAGATGAGGAACACTTTTGTAGTACTTAATGTTGTGGGTGGGAAGCTTGTACTTACATACACAAACAAACAAACACGCAGGTGTGAAGGTTGGTATGAAAGAACGAACGCATTCACAGAGACACAGACACACACAGAGACACTTACAGAAACGGAGACAAGCAGGCACATACAGAGACAGACATACACAAACGCACAAATACACACATGCACACGCGTGCGCGTGCGCACACACACATACGCACACATACACAGACAGACAGGCATACAAACACAAACACACAAACATACACACACGACACACACACGTACGAACACACACACGCACACGCACGCGCGCGCGCGCGCACGCACACGCACACACACACACACGCACACACACACACGTATGGACAAGAGGAAAAAGCAAATTCTGTGCGTGGAGACGAAAAATGAAATTACAAACAAAAATTGCCTATTTCCTGGGAAGCAGATGGCTTCTTGTCGTCCTTCTTTGTCCATGCCAGTCACACACACACACACACACACACACACACACACACACACACACACACACACAAACACACACACACATACATGCACACACATACATACATAAATTGTGAAAGGTCTTTGTCACAGTCCCATAGGGCATTTGTTATAGTTACATTAACGTTAATGACTTTTTGTTTGTTTGTTTGCTTGTTAATGATTCTTGTTGCATTGCCAAGTTTCTTTTCGAGGTTTTTTTAAAAATTATTTTTATTTTTTATTATTTTATTTTTTAATAACACATCCACCTCACCCGGTTTTTTTTTTGGTTTTTTTTGGGGGGGTTCTTTTTTTTCCCCCGTCTAATATCACTAAAAGTGAACAGACGTAAAATTGAAGTCAACAACAACAACAACACATACATACATACACACATATACACATACACACATACATACATACATACATACATACATACATACATACATACATACATACGTACATACATACATACATACATACATACATAAGGTAAACGTAAAGGAGTCCCATAACCTATAAGGTCGTAGGGGAGCGAGGCGTCAGAGACCTCACTTCTCTAGGGCCAGCATATTGAGGGCGGCGCCCATCTCCTCTCCCTCGCTGCTTTACCTTCCCTGACCCTAAAGAAGGCAAGTACCCATTTACAGCTGGGTGAACTGGGGGAACTGTACTGAAGCCAAGACGCGCAAACGGTCATCCATCCAACTGAAAACCACGCTCGACGCTGCTTAACTTGGCTGGGGGAAAGCGAGTGCTCCGACCACTGTGCTATCCCGTCCCCACACTACATCATACGCTACATACATCCATACATACAACATACATAGCTAAACATAACTACATACATACATCTACAAACATACACATACATACATACATACATACATGCATACATACATACATACATACATGCATGCATACATACATACATACATACATACATACATCATACATACATACACATACATACTACATGCATACAACATACATACATACATCATACATACATACATACATACATACATACATACATACATACAAAACACATACATACATACATACACACATACATACACATACATATATACATACAGACAACACATACATACATACATACATACATACATACATACATACATACATACATACACTACATAATACATACATACATACATAACCAACACAATACTACATACATACAACTACTACATACACTTACATACATACACACACATACGTACATACCTACATACATACATACATACATCCACACACATGCATACATACATACATCAACATACATCCACACACATATACATTACATACATACACATACATACACACATACATACATACATACATACATACATCACATACATGCACACACATACATGCATACATGCATACATACATATATACATACACATACATACATACATACATACATACATGCACACACATACAAACATACACACACATACAAACACACACATATGCACACATACATACATACATAAATTCGTACGTACATACATACATGCACACATGCATAAATACATATACACATATACAAACACACATATATACATACATACATACACACACATACATACATACATACATACACAAAAAGACACACAGATACGCACGCTCGCACGCACGCCCACACACACCACACACACAACACACACACGCACGCATGCACACACACACACACACACACACACACACAGCAATGCTCGCTCTCTCTCGCACACGCACACGCACACATGTACGCACGCGTGTGCACAATCACGTGGGCGCACATCCGTAAATGAAAGGATGAGAGAGAGAGAGAGAGAGAGAGAGAGAGAGAGAGAGAGAGAGAGAGAGAGAGAGAGAGAGAGAGAGAGAGAGAGAGAGATTATTTTGAAAATTTCTCTGTGCTGCCTTTGTTTTCTACGTCTACCAATCTGTCAGTGTAATGTTGCTTGTTTGTTCTCTTCTGTCTCTGTCTTTGGCTTTGGGTTACAGTCTCACCCAGAGGACATCCACGGGAGTGGAGTTTGTACTGATGTTCCTCCAGGGCAAAAATGCCCCGAGGACGGGTGTTGCGATGCTGGTGGTGGCGGGAACCCAGGTTCGAACCCTGGCCGTTAAATGGCAAGTTCAACGCTTTAACCACTGAACTTTCCGGCCCCAGGACATTACTTTAACAAGCGTTCATGATAAATCATAAACCGAGTATGGTACAATCTTTCTTTTATTGGCAGCATTCTAAATGGGCAAAGACATGTCTTAAAAACACATTCTTTAATAGTATTGATTCAAAAGTTTCATCATTTTTATGTATTGTATCTAAAACAACAAAAAATGTTAGTCATTCTTATGGCTTGTATTTTTGTTTTAAAATGCCAAGTTCATTTGAATGCCTTGAGAAAATTAACGTATCATTAAACCTAATGTGCTCATTAGATTGATTTATAGTGAATTCGGAGAGAATCACATTTTTTATGTTGCTTTTATTACACTGTAATTTGTTTGTAAAGATGTTAAATCTTGCAATTAGCTTGTCGCAGTAAATAAGTCACAGGTATAGATTGCCAAAACAAGTTTACTCACAGAAAAGTTTAAGTCATCAAAACTGTAAAAAAAAAGAAAAAGTTTTCATGATCCAGAGTACGAGAAACCATCACGTCCTAAAAGAATTGAATTTTTCAAATATGGAAAAAATAATGGCATTGAAATTTGTGTTTAGATGTTTCATAATCATTGAAGCAGGTGCTAGAAGACATTGATGTATGGTGACATCGTCTCACTTGGAAGCAGGCACCAATTCACGCTACGATGCCTCAGTGGAGTTCTGTAAATCTGTGAGAACTGAAATAAGAGTTCCAGAAACTACTTGTTCAACCGGACTTGTGATCTTCGGATGAGACTATAAACCGTGGCCCCGTGTGCGAACGCATGCAGAACATCTTGCGCACACGTTAAATCCTGTTCCGCTTTTCGAAAGAGTAGGCCATTGTGTGCCGGTGGGAACAGATGACAAAATTTACAAAACCGCATACACACGGGGACTGGATGTAAAAAGCACATGAGTGCTTATTCCATTATCCTCGATATTTATTTATTTTTAAATCTGAGCGCTGTCATTTGTTGTTTTACAAGATTCACCGCTATATAAATTCCATACATTATTATTATTTTATTTTTCATTATCATTATAATTATTATTATCTTATGCTGTTTTTATGTCAGAAAGTTACGGATTGAACCTGAACATATGCACCACGCTAACAGACGTTTCTCAGGCAATGCAAGCGATAGTGCTATACAGACAAAGAGTTCTCCCCAATCTCTATGAGACTGCAGAAGGGTCTCTCTCTCTCTCTCTCTCTCTCTCCTCTCTCTCTCTCTCTCTCTCTCTCTCTCTCTCTCTCTCTCTCTCTCTCTCTCTCTCTCTCTCTCTCTTTCTGTATGTGCGTGCTTGCGTGTGTGTGTGTGTGTGTGTGTGTGTGTGTGTGTGTGTGTGTGTGTGTGTGTGTGTGTGTGTGTGGTTGTGTGTGTGTGTGTGCGTGTCTGTGTGTGCGTGTGCGTGTCTGTGTATGTGTATGTGTATGTGTCTCTGTGTCTGTGTGTCTATGTGTCTGTGTGTCTGTGTCTGTGTACTTCATACTGATAGCTCCAAAGTGCCAGCAGCAAGAGTCACTCACTCTCATGGTAACGCGAAATGCAGGGTCCCCCCCCCCCCCCTTAGGTTATCACCACACCCCTACTCTGCTATCAGTCAGGCCATACACACTCCCTTCAGAAACAGTCAAGTGGTGCTATTGTGCCCCGTCCTGCCCACTTCAGATAACCCATAGGCAGAGAGACAGAGGCAGGGGGTGTTTATGGCTCTGGCCGGGAGGTACAGCCCTCTGACATGCTGATAAACCTGGACAGCCCACTTCACATCCTTATGCTCTGCAGAGGTGCTGGTTGGTATTGTTAGTTAGTAAAGCACACGAGTGATATGAAGACGGTGGTAGTTATAGAGTGACAAGAATGTGGGGGAAAAACGAGTACAATCTCATAGACAGGCATGCGCATGTTCGCATGCTTGTACCCACGTGAGCACAGTTACAGACGGCCAGATGCAAGTACTTGTGCACGCGTGCACGCACGCGCACACACACACACACACATGCGCGCGCGCGCGCGCGCGCGCGCGCGCTTACACGACATACGAGCAGAGCATCAGGAGTTTAACAAATGGAAGAGAGCATATAATTGTTTTTCATATATTTAATATGTTAATATCAAAAACAAAACACCACCAAAACCAGCTAGACTTCTTGAAGAGTAAGACTGGTTAGGGTGGGGTGGAAGAGACATAAGATTGTTGATCTTACTCTGGTTTGAATAGTTTTAATTTCGAAATGGGAATAAACAATTTAAAACAAACTGCATTTTAGAGTCAGAGCAACAAGAAGCTTGTAACTAATGGTGTGCACAATGGAACCACGAAAATTAACATGGACATGACGACTGCTGAACTGCTTCTTAGAAGCCAGAGGGAAGAAGCATTGAGAGATTCCAGTCGGAATAGAACAGGAGGGCTGGGAAACCATACCCTTGCTTGTCCTTACTTTTTCAGAAACTATAAACAAGGAAAAAAAAACATCGAGAGATGTAAGTCGCACAGAAAAGAAAACTCACTTTTTCTGCTTTGAATGACAATCAAGACAAAAATCAGAACCATTGCTTGTCCTTACCTTTTCAGAAACTATGAACAAGGGGGAAAAAAACATGGAGAAATGTAAGTCGCACAGAAAAGAAAACTCACTGTTTCTGTTTCGAATGACAATCAAGACAAAAATCAGAACCATTTCTACACTCAGAAGCCACCATTGTCTGAACATTTTTTGCATGGTGGATGTGTTATGTTGAGATACCGACCCGTGCTAAGATAAGCCTGTTAGTATGATGAAACGATGCGAGAACGGATGGAGGGTAGGGGGGGCGTGGGGGGAGTGGAAGCAGAAAGGTGTAAAAAGAGAGAGCATCAGTGGATGAAGCAAGATAGGTAGGTGCCAGACCTGCCCGCTTCACTGATAGATAACCAGTAGTGCCAGTGGCGAGTGAGCCAGCCACCTGCTTGTTTATCACGTACCCATTTTCAGCATCCTGTCGATCTCACACCAGAGAGAGACAGACAGACAGACAGAGATAGACAGACAGACTGACAGATAGACAGACAGACAGACAAACAGACAGACAAAGACAGAGACAGAAGCTGGCACAGTCAGACAGACAGGGAGGGAGGGGTTGATGGGAGAGACAGAGACAGTCACAGACACATACACACACACACATACAGAGGCAGAGACAGACAGACATGGAGGGGCAGAGATAGAGAGACAGAGACAGTCAAACAGACAGACAGACAAGCAGACAGAGAAAGAGAGAGAAAAACTTTGTCATTGATAGATACAGTCTACGATAATGTTAGTCGACGTGTAAACTCATCTCTTCCAGCCTGTCATCAGGGACGTTCTTACTCCTGTGTTCTGTGTGTATCATCTTGAAGTGGTTCCTTGTTCTGTGTGGATAGAGTGGAACAGAACATGCACTGTTCTTGATTTATCTTCAAGGTCCTTTTTTTCCTAAAAGCTGTAGGTGAGATTACCCCACAGAGAGAGACACAGAGAGAGAGAGATTTTTATTTTTATTTTATTATTTTATTTAGAGGATAATGGAATAAGCACTTATGTGCTATTTTACATCCAGTCCCCGTGTGTATCCGGTTTTGTAAATTTTGTCATCTGTAGCGGAACAGGATTCAACGTGTGCGCAAGATGTTCTGCGTGCGTTCGCACACGGGACCTCAGTTTATAGTCTCATACGAAGGACTTTTGGGGAGAGTGGAGTCTGCACTGATGTTAACTCCAGGGGAAAATATCCCCTTGAACGGGAATCGAACCCGGGTCGTCAGATTGCCAGCACAATGTTCTAACCACTAGGCTATCCCGTCCCCCAGAGAGACAGACAAACAGAGAGATAGAGAGGGGGAGGGGGAGGAGCTCTGAGCTCTGAAATGGTTTAATGGTAGTTCTGCCTTAGGCCACAATACAACCAAATGGCGGAACGGGTATAGTAATACAGGAGCATGTTGATTCAAACATAATGATAATCATAACTCAGACATAGAAAAAAAACCTGACATGGAACTCTGAAAACCAAAATGACTTTAAAGATCAAGACACATTAAAAAGAAACTAGCATCAGAGAGAGAAAGGGGGGGGGGGGGGGAGAGAGAGAGAGAGAGGAGAGGGATAGAAAGAGAGAGAAAGAGAGAGAAATAGAGAGAGAGGGGAGAGAGAGAGAGTAACAAGATATAACAATAACACAAATAAATTTCGAAAAGAATACTTCCATTTAGTTCATGCTTGGTTCTTTCTTAACAAACTAAACTACATCCTTTGTCTAATCGTCGGAACAAAGTCTCCCAGATGCAGGAGGAGCAAACTAACGCTAGAAATATTGTGGGAGACATCAGATCTCCATCATCTGGATTTTATCAAAGAGAATCAAACCTACATATTGATTGATTTTTTTTCTTTCATTCCAAAAATATTTGATTTTTAATCAACGAAAAGCTTGGGTGGATCTTTTTTTTACAGAGAGAGCTTGATTCAAATCCGCGACACTGTAGTCTTTATAGAACATGATAAGCGGGCAGGGGGTGTAGTCTAGTGGTTAGAACGTTGAACTCTTGATCTGACTACTCGGGATTTAGCCACCATCGAGGTACCCGCTTAAGATTTTCTTTCCCTGGAGCTAACAATGAATCCTAACTCCACTTCCCCGAAAGTCCACTGTTCGGAAGAGTAGGTTATTGTGTTGCCGGTGGGAACAGACGACATTTTCAAATGCACACACACTGGAATCGTGTTTAGGCATCATTCCCGAAGCCTGAATGCAGCTACCTTGAATGTGAAACGGTCTCATACATAAAATCTCACCATTGGTGAACCTTGGGGCTCCAGCCAAGGAACAGCACACTCCATCCCTCTCCCTCTCCCTTTGCCGCCAAAGGAAAAGCAGCAACGACCAAGCATGAAAACAAAACAAACAAATAAAAAAACAAAAGCACAACAGCAACAATAACAGCAATAGTAATAAAAGCAAGAAGAAGAAGAAGAAGAAGAAGAAGAAGAAGAAGAAGAAGAAGAATGATAATAACAACAACAACAGCAACAACAACAAAACTTGTAATATAAAAGTTAAGTATTTCAGTAAGGAAGCTTTCGTGACAGAAGATCGGTTTCAGCGCTATATAAATTCTATACATTATTATTATCATTATTATATAGAACTAGTTCAGAACCCCTACCCTCTCCACCACCACCACCTCCCAAATAAAAAATCACACAGTAGAGAGACAGAGAGAGTGAGGTCGGTTTTCAACAAGGTATTTCCTGCAAAGATAATGTCTGTCAGAAACTAGGTAAAGATCCTTGGTTTCCAATCGAGAAAGAAACTGTGAAGAGACCATCTGCTTACTCTTCTCATAATTGGCACTTTAATAGGGAACCACTTGTACGTCAAGAGTTAGTTTTGAATTCTAGAAGCTGTTTCGGGTTTAAATGTAGGAAGTGGCTGTTAAAAATATATCATAACTTCTAGAAAGCGCTTAAAAAGCTTAAAAAGAAAATCTATTCTGATGAAATTTAGGTTCATTTAAAGTATGGCACAACAAAGGGCACACGGTTTTATTCTCTACGCTTCAAGTTACAAGTACCCTTGCGTGAGCACGCACGCACATACAAACACACACACACTTGCCCACGCACGCGCGAACGCATGCACCAACGCACGCATACACACACTTGCACATACACGCACGCACGCGCGCGCGCACGCACACACACACACACGCGCGCGCGTGCGCGCGCGCGCGCGCGCAAACATACACACACCAGAACAAGCAAAGGGGAATAAACAAGGACATGCATCTGACATTTTAAACACACACACACACACACACACACATCCACAAAGATATCGATGCATTTGTCTGATATGTTTCAGTTTCAAAATGGTCCGAGCATGCATGTAAAGCGCTAGTTCAATATAGCAGAGCTGTCTCCCCCATAACCACCCCTTTTTCTTTCTCTCCGACCTCTTTCCCCTTTGATGTATTATGCCTTGTAGGAGGTGGGTGAGAAGGGAGAGGGGTGTCTTTGCTTGGTAGGATGGCTGGTTGGGCGAGTGAGTAAGTGGGTGGTTGGTTGGTTGGCTCGCTGGGTGGGTGGGTGGGTGGTAATATTTAAGAGGATGGGTGTTTGAGTGATTGGTTGATTACTTAGCATGGTTGGTTTGTTTAGTTGTTGTTCTTTCGACTTAACGTCTTTTGACTATAACTGATATTATACGATGGTTTGATTAGGCTGGGTGAGTGATGTCTGTGCTAATGTTTACCCCATGGGGGGTGGGGGGGACTCCTTTTGAATGGATGGCTCCAGCCCGGGATCGTTCTCAGATGGTCAAATCACGAGCGCAAAGCTCTTACTAGACGACCTTTCCCCCACCCCCCTGATCTTTATCAACTTCATGGTTCTTGTGTCTTGTCATTCCCATGAAATCATTTCAAAACCTTGGCTAAACCCGGCTGCTGAAGGTGTACGTGTGAAACAGGAGAAGACCAGCTTGGTGGGATCCCAGCTGTTGTGTTGTTTGTGAAATTCAATCAGAGAGACAGCAGGATCTGCGAGCTGGGAAAGCAATCTACGGAGGAGGCAGCCACAGACAGGCCGTTTCCTCACAACATTGAACTCAATGAACGCCCCAAGGTGGACACAGTGAAGTGGGGTAGGCATGGACTAAAGCTTCCTCTAGCTCCTCCCCTGAGGTGTACAACCGAAGCTGCTATAGAATTGGTAGAATTCTAACAGTTTGTGTGTATAACAAAAACCATCGTCATCTACTACATACTGCTTTCTGTTTAAATTAGGAAGTCACATATGCGTACGTCTTATGTGCTGTTTTTGGGGTTTTTTTTAAATCACAATATTGGGTTTAATCATTGTGTTTGGGGATACCCTTGGTATGGGGTGTCTATCTTTACCAAGGCAGAGCTTGCTCAATGCTAAAAGGGAAAAAATCAGATGGTAAACAAAACGAAGATAACCAAACGAAAAATGTAGAGGAGAAACATGACAAGATATTTTCTGCTCAAACTATGAAGTCTGAGAAATGAAGAAGCTGGAATATTGTAACTAAAGGTCAAACAGTTCCTGTGTGTTTAAGAGCAGTAATCCTGGCTTGTTTTGGTTATATTTCTTGGTAACTGCTATGTCAATCCTTTGAAGACATGGTTCCAGAGAAGTATCAACAATTTTACATCATTTGTCTATTTGGTTTTCTTTTAATCCTTGTCAGAATGGAGCTTCTTCAGGGTTATATGGAGGAAGAACAGCATTGAGAAAGAAAAGGATACGGTCTGAATAAATAGAACGGTGAAAGAAACTGTGGGAACAAAATAAGAAATTTATAACTACAGGAATCTAAAATGAAAGAATACTTGAAATAGAACCAAAAAGGAGAGAGAAAAAATAAACGGCATGAAGAAATAATTAAGAGAAGGAACAAGAATAAATGACATAAAGAAAATCAGGCTGATCATATTTGACAAAACATAAGTGGAGAAAAAGTAGCAACTGTGAACTATTCATGGAAAATCTAGCTAGGTGCTCCTGCCACATTCTATATCAATCATAGCCTGACATTCGATTTTTTACATTCATTACAGGAACCTTCAAAATTTACATGGTCATCCTGGACTATAATTTCCCCATCTTTGCACTGAATGTGTTAACTCAGTACTGCCTTCACACTGTAAATACCACTGAAACATGCTGAAAAGTCGCTCACTAAAGGCGTTTGGAACAGGAGGCTTGCTGCTATATTGTTGCTGAAATTCAATCAGGGAGACAGCAGGATCTGTGAGCTGGGAAAGCAATCTACAGAGGAGGCAGTCACAGACAGGCCATGTCCTCACAACACTGTCAATTAACACCACAGTGTGGAAAGAATGGGATGAGTGGGGAGGAGGGGGGAGGGTGCATGGACTAAGCCTCTCATAGCCTGCGGGCATCCGGAGTTTTTAGAAACAAGCAGGGATTAGTCGATCTGAAATGTTCTGTCCTGGTCTTCAGCCCAACCTTGCAGACAAAGAGAGCAGTTAAAATAGTTCGTAACATACGCCTACAACTGAAGCTGTTTTGAAACGACAATTAAATCGTGCAGCCACAACAGCCATTTTGACACAAAGGTACCACCAAATTCGTATGAGAACGTTTTTTCTCAGACCTTAACTCTGAAAGTGTTATGGTAATCTGGGACAGATTACCCTACTCTGCCAATATGTTTAGTTTTATAGAGGTGTTATTTTTTATCACCTTGTTCTCATATGCTTCATGGGTAGTCTCTTTTTTATCATCTTGTACTTGTTTGTATCATTATTTCTTCCCCTTTCTTTATTTTCACCATCTACACTTACAAGAAAAAGGAAAACTCCTCTGGTCTTGTGACTATTGTCACCGCTTTTATTTCAAAGCCTTCTATAGCTATGTTGAAATGAGGTCTCGAAACGGTTACGTCTGTTTTTGAATTTTAAAAAATCTTTATGAAATAATCCCAACACAAGAAGGTTTCAAACCAGGTCAGGAGGCGGGATATCTTTGTGGTTAGAGGTTGAATTTGTGATCTGATAGTCCATGTTCAAGCCACCACGAAGGCATCTGTTCTAGGGATTTTCCTCTTAGTATTAGCATCTGTACCAACTCCTCCGCTCTGAAATTTCTTGAATGAGACCACAAACCGAGGCCCCATGTGCAAACGCATGCAGAATATAATTATTGCCCACACGTTTAAACCCCCTTCCGCCTTTTGGAAGAGTAAGCCAGTGTGTGCCGGTATGAGCAGATGACAACATTTTAAAAAGACATGCAGACCAGTGTCGCGTTTTGACAGCAGTTTGAATGCGGTTATCTCACCTTTGGTGAACCTCGGATCCCTAGCCCAGGAACTGAAATAATAATCGGCTTATCCATGTAGGAGGTTATTGCTAGAACCATCATAAAAAGAAAGTAGGCTTTGGTTTGTAGGGGCTCGCTCATAATTAAATTTTGAGTCATTGCGCGCGCGTGCGTGCATGCGTGTGTGTATGTGTAGCTGTTTGTGTGTGTTTGTGTGCGTGCCTGCCTGCCTCAGTGTGTGTGTGCGTGCATGCGTGCGTGTATGTGTGCGTGTTGCCAAGGGGTGCATACACACGTGCACATATGCATTACGGGAAAAAAACAATGTTTGCCGAACATTGATTTATTGACGCCCTGTTGTCAGAAACACCGATTATGTAATCCCAAAGAGCCCTCCACACAAAAACAAAGAGCAGGAGAACAGGCTTTTTGGCATTGAAAATGCCCTATGTCTTAGCCGCCAAACAGAGTGAATCTAATACCAGATTAAATCAATTTCATGGGAGTTTTTTAATACTTCCTTGAAATTCATTTCCTTCTCTGTTGCTTGTTTGTCGCCAGTGGTTAACTACGCTCGTCTTCAAAGCCAAAAATCTATTTGTTCGAATCTTGATTTAACGTTAACATTTAAACTCCCCATTTCACTAGACCATAATGATCAGGCCTGCGTGATGGGTGTTGGAATAAGGCAATAAATTATTGTCCTCCATCTGCTGGAAGGATTTAGCACAGGTAAAAGTGGGACGGGATAGCTCAGTGGTCGGAGCACCCGCTTCCCCCAGCCAAGTTAAGCAGCGTCGAGCGTGGTTACCAGTTGGATGGGTGACCGTTTGCGCACCTTGGCTTCAGTACAGTTTCCCCCAGTTCACCCAGCTGTAAATGGGTACCTGCCCTCTTTAGGGTCAGGGAAGGTAAAGCAGCGAGGGAGAGGAGATGAGCGCCGCCCTCAATATGCTGGCCCCTAGAGAAGTGAGGTCTCTGACGCCTCGCTCCCCTACGACCTTATAGGTTATGGGACTCCTTTACCCTTTACCTTTAAAAGGACCTAGGATTTTCACTGACTTCTATCTGATGAGGCTATGTCAGAAAAGGCCTCTCACGCATACTGATGGCTCTGTTTGTCAGAGACGGTCAGGGAAAGAAATGTGCTAATTATTGGACTGTCTCCTCTATTGGAGCAGTTCCACTGGTAGATACACAAACCATTGTTGAGGAGGGACATCTTAGCACACGTGTTGTACCTTGGGAATTATCTTGACCCTGTTGAAGTTTGCTGTGTTCTTTTTCTTTCTTTGTTTTTGTTCTCTGTGTGTGTGTGTGTGTGTGTGTGTGTGTGTGTTTAGAATTGTCTTCTGCTGCGTTCACCACAAAGGCGCCAGTTAGATTAGATTATTCCCCTCATGTTAACATCTGTACTGACTTCACTCTCCCGAAAATCCTTTGAATGAGGCTAAAAACCAAGATCCCATGCACGAACGCACACAGACCCATGAAAACCCGTTCTGCCTTTCAGGAGAGTAGCTCATTGTGTGCCTGTCGGAACAGATGACAAATTCTGGTTTTTAAATAAGACATGTCCAGTGTTATCATGCTTAGACATCAATCCTGAAGTCGGAATGCCGCTACCCTAATGGTGGGAGAAAGCTTGTGTACGCAAAGTCTTGCCATTGGTGAACTTATGAAGTGAAACGGAAGAACGAAAAACTGAGTATTCTGTTCATGCCGAATGTGTCATTCTATTTCAAATGCTCTCACTTTATTCTTACAATCCCCACTTTCGAATCAAATCTCAAGATCCATATGTTCAAGTGGTGATGACTTCGACACTCTCTGAGGATTTTTTTTTCTCCCTCTCTCTTTTTAAGATAAAAAATGTCCTCTGTGTGGCAGTGTGTGTGTGTCTGTCTGTGCGTGTCTATATGTGTTGGTGTGTCTTATTTTAATTTAATTTTTATTTTTATTCTTTTATATCGAGGATAATGGAATAAGCACTTATGTGCTTTTTTACATCCAGTCCTCGTGGGTGTGCGGTTTTGTAAATTGTCATCTGTTCCACCGGCACACAATGGCCTACTCTTACGAAAAGCAGAACATGATTTTAACGTGTGCGCATGATGTTCTGCGTGCATTCGCACACGGGGCTTTGGTTTAGTCTCATCCAAAGGATTTTGGGGGGAGAGTGGAGTCTGCACTGATGTTAACTCTAGGGGAAAATATCCCCTTGAACGGGAATCGAACCCGGGTTGTCAGATTGCGAGCGCAATGTTCTAACCACTAGGCTATCCCGTCCCCCCTTATCAGTATGCGTGAGTGTCTGTGTTGGTGTCTGTGTGTCTGTGTCTCTACCTTTGTGTGTGCGCGTGCGGACGTGCATGCACATGCGAGTGCGCGGGTATATGTGTCTGTGTGTCTCTCTGCCTGACTCTCTGTGTCTATGTGTTTACGTGCCAAAGTATGTGTATGTGAGATAGAGAGAGAGAGAGTGAGAGAGAGAGACGTGTGCTATTACACTTTATTGTTGTCCTTATTATCGCCATTGCTGTGGTGTGAACTTCCTTTTATAGCTCTAAAAACCCAGTTCACAAAACGAAGCACACTATCACAGAGCAAAACACCTGAGCTCTACCACACGACACCACAATCTTAAGGTTTGCCCTGTAAAGACCATCTACCGTGTCCTTCCTAACGGTTTTTTCCCTATTGAAACATACAAACTAAGCAAAACAGAGGGGGAAAATTGTAATATTTGTTTGTGCAGGGATGAATATGAATTTGGACGAGTTTACTTTAATGCAAATGGGTCTTTTTTGAGATTTTTAGCAAAAATCTTATTAAAGAGTATGCCATTTTATAGGGCTTTTCTTTCAGAAAAAAATAGAAAGAATAATTAATGTCTTTAATGTGCCCCAAATTAAACCTAAAAGTTTTGGTTTCATAAAAATCGGTCAAAGATTCCAAAGGGAAGGAATACATGTGGGTGAAAGCATGCTTGCTCATGACACATTGATCAGTTACTAGTGGATGTTGCACTTTTTCAGAATTATGACACAACATATTTCAAAATTACAACACAACAGTTTTGTTTCTACAAAAAGTGAAAATAAAAACCCAAGTTAACATGGATTGCTAGGTGCAATAGTTTTGTGGGTCCTACCTTTGTTCTTCTCCTTGCTAAGTAGATGGACACAAAGAATCTAGAAAATGGGTCACAGCATTCTATGAGACCTGACTTAGCTGGGATGAGAAGACCACTTTTTTTGTAAAATGGTTCAATTTGAACTATTTAAAAACAAAGCAGATTTGAAAATAAAAACCGAGTAAAGCAGTGGGAGAATACTGCGAGATCCGTTTGTGCAGGGATTAATGGGAATTTGGACAAGTTTGTTTTTTTCAAGTGTGAATAGGTCTTTTCTGTGCTCTTTTTTAAAAAAAATCTCATTAATGGAGAAAGTGTCATTTTAGAGGGTTTTTCTTTCAGATAAAAAAAATAAGCAGAATTATTGGCATTGGTGTGACACAAATTAAGCAGGAAAGGTTTGCTTTGAGAAAAACCATTAAAACATGATCAACGGATGTACATGCATGTGTGCAAAGGCCTGCATGCCCATGACGTATTCCCCAGCTACTAATAAAGTTTGAACCTTCTCACAGATACGACACAACAGTTTTGTTTGTAAAAAAGAAAAAAGAAAACCTGAGTTAACATGGATTCCTAGGTGCAATAATCCCATGGGTCCCCTTTTTTCACTCTGCTAACTAGATGAACACAAAGAATCCAGAAACTGGGACACGTCATCCTGTGAGACGTGGCTTAGCTGGGATGAGAAGATATCTCTTTTTTTAATGGTTTAATTTTAAACATTTAAGAACAAAGCAGATTTAAACACAAAAAATTAGCAAAGAAATGTGAGAAAACTGCAAGATCCCTTTGTGTAGGGATTAACAGGAATTTGTGCTTCAATATGTGAATGGGTCTTTCTGTTCTCTTAAAAAATCGCATTAAAGGAGAACATGCCTTTTTAGAGAGCTTTTTACAAAGAAATAAACAGAAAAGAAAAATATTGCTAAAGATATGACCCAAATTAAGCCCCAAAGTTGAGTTTCCTTGAAAAATGATCAAAGATGCAAAAAGAAGCAAATGCCTGTGTGCAAAAGCTTGCATGCCTGTAACATATTTGTCAGTTACCAATGAAGGTTGTATCTTCTCCTAATTATGACACAACAGTTCTGTTTGTAAGACAAATACTAAAAGTCAAGCAAACACAAATTCCTAGGTACAATTTTGTTTTACTTCTTGCTGAGTAAATGAACACAAAGGATCCAAATGAGTGGATCACTGCTTCTTGTAAGACAAGACTTAGCAAAGATGAGAAGGCATCTCTTTTCTTTATTGTGGAAGGTTTAATCTTAAACATTTTAGAATAAAGCAGATCGAAACACACAAAAATCCCAAAGCAAAGCAGTTGGAGAAAATGGCAAGACTCGTTTGTGCAGGGATTAACAGGGATTTGGAAGAGTTTGCTTCAATGTGTTGTTGGGTCTTTTTCTGCCCTTAAAAATCTTTTTTAAAGGAGAACATGCCATTTGAGAGGGTTTTTCTTAAAACAAAAGTAACAAAAAAGAAAATGATTGCTAATAATGTGACACAAATTCTGCACAAAAGATTTGCTTTCTTGAAAACCATCAAAGATGTTAAGGGAAGCAAATGCGTGTGTGAGAAAGCATGCATGCCCATGACATATTCCTCAGTTACAAATGAAGTTTGTACTTTCTCACAATCACGACACTACTATTTTCCTTGTAAAAGAAACACTGAGTGAACATGGATTCCTAGGTGCAATGGTCCCATGGGTCTCACTTTTTTAAAACTTCTTGGTAGATAGATGAACACTAAGAATCCAGAAAAAAGGGTCACAGATTGCTGTGAGACAGGGCTTAACTGGGATGAGAAAACCTTTTCTTTTGCAGACGGTTTAATCTTAAACACTTTATAATAAAGCAAATAGAAACACACAAAATCCCAACGCAAAGTAATGAGGGAAAATGGCAAGACTCATTTGTGCAGGGTTAACAGGGATTTGGAAGAATTTGCCTCAATGTGTTGATCGGTCTTTTTCTGCCCTTGAAAATCTCTTTAAAAGAGAACATATTATTTGAGAGGGGTCTTTTTCTAAAAACAAAAGTAACAGAAAAAGAAACCGATTGCCAATAATGTGACCCAAATTATGCACAAAAGATTTGCTTTCTTGAGAATTGATCAAAGATGCAAAAGGGAAGCAAATGCATGTGTGCAAAAGCATGAATGCTCATAAAACACTCCTTAGTTACTAATGAAGGTTGTACTTTCTCACAATTATGACACAACAGATCTGTTTGTAAAAGAAGCACTTAGTTAACATGGATTCTTCAGTACAATGGTTCCATGAGTTCCACATATTTTATTTTTTATTTTACTTCTTGTTGAGTAGATGAACACAGAACCCAGAAGAAAGGGTCAACATTTCCTTTCAGACCTTGCTTAGCTAAAAAGAAAAAAATCTATATATTTGTAAAATAGTTTAATATTTAACATTTAACAATAAAGCTGACTGGAACATAAAAAGGGCAAAACAAGGCAATGGGAGATAATTGCAAGACTCGTTTGTGCAGGGATTAACAGGGATTTGGAAGAGTTTGCTTCAATGTGTTGATGGGTCTTTCTCTGTCCTTAAAAATCTCTCATTTATTTATTTTATTTATTTATTTTATTCTTTTATATCGAGGATAATGAAATAATCACTTATGTGCTTTTTTACATCAAGTCCCTGTGTGTATTCGGTTTTGTAAATTCTGTCATCTGTTCCCACCGGCACACAATGGCCTACTCTTACGAAAAGCGGAACAGGATTTTAACGTGTGCGCAAGATGTTCTGCGTGCGTTCGCACACGGGGCCTCGGTTTTTAGTCTCATCCGAAGGACTTTTGGGGAGAGTGGAGTCTGCACTGATGTTAACTCTAGGGGAAAATATCCCATTGAACGGGAATCGAACCTGAGTTGTCAGATTGCGAGCGCAATGTTCTAACCACTAGGCTATCCCGCCCCCCATGCCATTTGAGACAGGCTTTCTTAAATAAAAGTAACAAAAAATAAAATGATTTTCAATAATGTGACCCAAATTGTGCACAAAAGATTTGCTTTCTTGAGAATTGATCAAAGATGTAAAAGGGAGGCAAATGCATGTGTGAGAAAGCATGCATGCCCTTGACACATTCCTCAGTTACCAATGAAGTTTGCACTTTCTCACAACTACAAGACACCCGTTTTGCTTGTAAAAGAAACACTAACATGGATCCATAGGTGCAACAGTCCCATGGGTCCCTCCATTTTTTAAATGTACTTCTTGATGAGTAGATGAACACAGAACCCAAAAGAATAGGTCACGGCTTCCTAAGAGACCTTGCTTAGCTTGGAAGAAAAGAAATCTTTTTTTTGCAAATAGTTTAATCTTTAACATTTAACAATAAAGCTGACTGAAACACAAAAAGGTAAAGCAAAGCATTGGGAGAAAACTGCAAGATTCATTTCTGCAGGGATTAGGAGGACTTTGGAAGAATTTTTTTTCCAATGTGTGACTGGGTCTTTTTTCTTTTTCTCTTTTTATCTCATAAAAGAAGAAACGACATGCCATTTGATAAGGCTTTTTTGTAACAGAAAAAAAGGAGAATAAAAGCCATTAATGGGACACAGATTAAGTGCAGAGTTTTTGTTTTGACGAAAAACGATCAGAGATGGAAAGAGAAGCAAATGAGCAAATGTATATATATTTTTTATGTGTGGGCTTATGCACGTGTGTGTGTGTGTGTGTCTGTCTGTGTGTCTGTGTGTGTTGGTGTGTATCTGTGTGTGTGTGCATGAGTGTGTGAGTGTGTGTATCTGTATCTGTATTATTGTCTGTGTCTGTGCATCTGTGTCCATTTCTGAATACTGTGCATGCATTTTTGAATGCATGTCAGCCTGCAAACCACATACAATCAATTCAACTTTGATATGATTATACTTATTTAGTAAGCATATTAAGGAGCCAGACGTCAGAATATCTGCATACAGATATGCAAAAGAAACATCTAGAAAAAAGCTCTTTGTTCTGACTCATTCTTGCTGAGCATAATCATTTGTCTTTCTCATGTGTTGTTCCGCTTTCCTGTGTATTTTGTTTTCTCTCTTGTTCACTTTCTTGTATTTCGTGAACGTCCAGTGTAATTTTCATTACAAATGTCTTCTTTCCTTAATTGGAATTTTTCTTAATCCCCATAAAATGAATAGTCATGCCAGATATATCCTATTGATGTGACAAACTTGTTGTGCAATATGAATATAAGGCAGCTGCTTAATTAATGCAAAACATACATAAATTATTTTGCTGGGGAAATAAGAAAGGAATTAGTGTCTTGCTGTCCTCTTTCCTTAGGGCATGATTTTATTTATGTTCTCCCCACATATGTTTTGCTTGATCTGAGAGAATATGAACACTAGAAAATTGTGTGTCTTATCAATAGGAAAAAACATAGCCTTGAATAGAACTATATCGGATTGTGATATCAAATGGTTAGTGTATCTTGTGTCGGTTATTTTCTTCTGAGCTGGTTTATGCACTTTGTCGGGATTTTTTGTGTTACAATTAAACATTGGAAGATGCTGCATGTACAGAAGTAACCTGTATCCATATATCCATAAGCTTTTGTCTCTTTATGTGAGTTTTCCAGTGTATGGTTTTGAAGTTTAATTTATTTGCATATAAATAATGAACGATTACAATAATAATATTATAAAGACTCATGCACACACGTACACACACATACACACACGTGTACACACACACACACATACACACAAGCCAAACTGTACTTTTTCACCTTTTACAAAACGCTGGAATGTCTTGGTGTAATGGTTCCACGGGTCTGCCCCTTTCCTTTGTCCCTGCTGGCCATGCACACAAGAGAATGCAGAAGAATGGGTCAAGGAAGGAGTCCCTTGAGACCTGGCTTAGCTGGAAGATGAGAAGACAGGGGTTTTCGCCACTGGTTTAACTTAAAACGTGTAACAGTGAAGCAGATCGAAACAAGCAAGCAAGCAAGTAAACAAGCAAACAAAAAGCAGCTACGCTAAAGCTGTTGAAGAAAATCCCAAGAACTATTTATCGCAGGGATTAAGAGCTTACCGGAATTTGTCTGAATGTTTAAAGAGTCTGGGTTTTTTTATCTTTCATCTTTTGTTTTGTTTTGTTTTGTTTGTGTATGGTTTTTTTGTTTCACTTTATGTTGGTTGATTGTTTTTTACAATGAAGACAACATGGATTTTTAGAATGATCTTATCTTTGAAAAATGGCAGAAAAGAAGTGAAAATACTATTGCAATTAGACAAATCAAGTAAAAAGGTTTCACATTATTAAAAACAATTTAAAACTCCAAAAGCAACAAACCCACACATACAGGCATAGGCATGTGAGTGGGAACATATATTTATTTGCATGTGCCACTCGAGCAGGTAGGTGTGTGTGTGTGTGTACGTGTGTGTGTGTGTGTGTATGTGTGCATGCGCATGGGCCTGTGTGTGTGCCTTTGTTGTATGCCTCTGTATGTGTGTGAGGGAGAGAGAAGAAACACACACACACACACTAACGCTAACACTAGCACTAGCACTAGCACTATAACTAACACACACTAACACTTCAACACAGCTACCCATCAGAAGAACACTACTTTCCCACATCTTACAAAACCAACAGAATTGCTTTGTCAAAACTTCAGTTCAGTGGAATGTCTTGGTGTAATGGTTCCACGAGTCTGCCCCTTTCCTTTGTCCCTGCTGGCCATGCACACAAGAGAATGCAGAAGAATGGGTCAAGGAAGGAGTCCCTTGAGACCTGGCTTAGCTGGAAGATGAGAAGACAGGGGTTTTTGCCACTGGTTTAACTTTAAATATGTAACAGTGAAACAGATTGAAACCAGCAAGCAAGCAAGTAAACAAGCAAACAAAAAGCAGCTACGCTAAAGCAGTTGAAGAAAATCTCCAGATCTGTTTGTCGCAGGGATTAAGAGCTTACCGGAATTTGTCTGAATGTTTGAAAGAGTCTGGGGATGTGTTTTTATCTTTCTTTCTTTTGTCTTGTATTTGTTTGTTTGTGGGGTTTTTCTGTTTTGCTTCATGTGTGTCTGGGATTTTTTACAAGTGAAGGCAGCATGTCTTTTTAGGGCGATTTTATCTAAAAGGAAAAAAGAATATTAGCAGAAAAGAGGATAAAATACTAGTGCAATGAGACAAATTAAGCAAAAAAGCTTCCAGTTTCTTAAAAACGACTAAAAATGTCAAAAGAATCACACACATACACGCATACCCTATGAGAACGTATATTCATATGTACAATCCCACTCAAACATGTGTGTGTGTATGTGTGTGTCTGTGTCTGTGTGTCTGTATATCTGTGTGTGAGTGTGTGTGTATGTGTGATGAAGAGAGAGAGAGAGAGTGCACACACATGCACACACATGTGTACGTGCACGCTTGCGCACACATGTACACACACATCACACATTCTCTCTCTCTCTCTCTCTCTCTCTCTCTCTCTCTCTCTCTCTCTCTCTCTCTCTCTCTCTCTCTCAGATCTCCTTAATGCAGATTTACTAGTGCAATGGTCCCACAGGCTCCACTCCACTGATATCCCCCTTTTCTTACTAGGTTAAGATGAACTCAGAATCAGGAACGAGTCCCATTTTCCCCCAAGAGATCTGGCTTAGCTGGGATGAAAGAGCATTTTGTTTTGACCCTTATGTAACCAGAAACATTTAACAGTGATACAGATTAAAATGCAAAAGAAATCAAACAGGAGGAACAGGGACAGAAAACTGCTCGATTAATTTGAGTATTGATTAGGGTTGGTTTCACTTAAAGGCATTGTGTTGCAAGTTGTGTAAGTGGGGTTGATCTTCGTTGGGTTTTCTCCTAAAAATCAACAGCTGTAAAGTCAGAGAAATGTCAAGTTAAGTGGAAAAACTGAGTAAACGACGTTTATGTTAGATGAAAATGGATCAAAGATACATCTGTGACGTTCACATGTGTTTGTGTGCATGTGTGTGTGAGTGAATATGTGTGCGCGTCGTGTGTGTGGTGTGTGTGTGTGTGTGTGTGTGTGTGTGTGTGCGCGTGCGTGCGTGCGTGCGTGCGTGCGCGTGAGCACGCGTGCTTCACTTCTTTATAGTCTGTTTTTCGGTTTTTCCCCAAGTTTTTGTTTTTGTTTGCTTGAGGGTTTTTTGTTTGTTTTCATTTGTTTTAGGTTTTTGTCTTGGTTTTTAAAGAGTATTTGTTTTGTTTTTTGGGGGAAGGGGGTTGGTATACTCTCGGTGTAGTTTAAGATCTTTATACGTAACAAGGAAAACTCTGTTTTTATAATTTTACACAATCCTTTGATATGATAAAGTCTGAAATATAATTTGTTCATATCTTACATGTTGCAAACGATATGTGTATTATGCAATGTCTTGCTATTTTCCAAATCTAGTAGGTATTCTTTTTAGTGTATGCACGCCAGGAGTTGTGTGGGCTGGGCTAGTGAGTGTGTGAAAAACAGTTAAAACATATATCAGAGTAGGGGTATTTATGTATTTGAGTGAGAAAGGGAGATATTGTGTGTGTTTGTATGTGTGTGTGTATTTGTGTGTGTATGTGCGTGTGCGTGCGTGTGTGTATGTGTGTATATATCTCCGTCTGTCTGTGTATTTGTGTGTTTATGTGTGTGTTGGTGTGCGTGTGTGTGTGTGTGTGTGTGTGATGTTTCGTGCATTTGTGCGTGTGTGCATGTGTGTTTGTGTGTGCGTGTGTGTGTATGTGTGTGTTCGTGTGTGTTTATATGTGTGCGTGTGTTTGGGTCTCTGCACCCGTGTATGGGAAGACAGAGACAGAGATATACATACGGAAAGACAGACATGCAGAGAATCTAACATGTGTGTGTGCACTTGCATGTGTTTGTACACACACACACACACACACACACACACACACACACACACACACACCACACCATACACACATACACACACACAGATACAGACAGACAGAAAGACAGAGAAATAGAGAGAGAGCTCGTCTCAACAAACGCACTCTTTTAACCATGCACAGCTCAAGCAATGCAGCCAAGTTCAAAATTGCAGAGAATCTGACTGCTTCAGCACTTTAAGCACCATCTGGCTCGACTCCGCAAGTGCTCAGTAAGGAAGGATGCTGGGCTCATGTCACGACTTCTCTCCATCCATCCTCCACTCCATTCTCCATTCTATTCTAGAGCTCTCCAGTCTTTTGCCAACCCCACCCCTCTCCCTCCCTCCCTCTCTCTCTCTCTCAGCAGGCAATACTCTCTCTCCTCATTCCTCTCCCTCTCTCTCCTCTCTCTCTCCTCTTCTCTCTCTCCTCTCTCTGTCCACAATCATCTATCTTCTCTGTCTCACCTCTCTCTCTCTCATCTATCTCTCTCTCTCTTCCTGCTCTCTCTCTCTCTCTCTCTCTCTCTATCTCTCTCTTGTCCAAGCAAAGTCTGTCTGTCTGTCTGTCTGTCTGTCTGTCTGTCCTCTCTTCTCTCTCTCTTTTCTCTCTCTCTCTCTCTCTCTCTCTCTCTCTCTCTTCTCTCCAGCAAGTATGTTTTCTTCTGTCTATCTCTCTCTCTCTATCCGCAAGTCTGTTCTCTGTTTTCCTCTCCTACTTCTTTGTCTCTCTCTGTCTTTCTCTCTCTCTCTCCTCTCTCTCTCTCTCCTCTCTCTCTCTCCCTCTCTCTCCCTCCTCTCTCTCTCCCCTCCCTCTCTCTCTCCTCTCCCTGACTCTCTCCCTCCCTCCCCCCTCTCTCTCTTTCTCTCTCTCCTTTCCCAGCACCAGAGAGAGTATCACGCAAACTGTTGCAGTAATTCTTCAGTTGTTCGGAGAACGTGGGAGTGGAATGTCAGCTAAAACCAGAAGCTGGAGAGTCAAGAGAACTGCATCACACATTAGGTACGGAAACCTCTGTGGAGCGATTGGCTACGTTACGTTCTGCATTATGGAGGGGTTGGTTTTTTTTAGGGTGCAGTGTTTAATCTATGTTTTACAACAACAAAAAGAGTAATACCGTCGTTATATAATAAGGAAATATGGAAAAAGGGTTTTAGGTGTTTTGAATGTTCAGCAACTGTATTGTATGTTTGATTGTTTTTTGGGGGGATAAAAAGAATATAAACAGCCTTGATTTCAACGAAAAGCAGCAAGAAGTAAGTGAACAAAGAGGAATTGTTAAAGTAGAATGATTTTAAAAGACGAAAAAATGCATGAGTTAACATACATGAGTTAACGTACATGTGTGTATACATACATACATGCATACATACATACATATATACATATGCGTGCGTGCGTGCGTGCGTGCGTGCGTGCGTGCGTGTGTGTGTCCGTGTGCTTGTAAACTGCGATCCTATTTGGCAGGATCTTTGTCTAAAAACAAGCGATAAAACATATGGAAAGAGAGAATGAAGACGATAAAGTGTCAAGGCATAATTATCCTTAAACGTACGCATCCGTGCATGCCGATGAAAGTATCCAGACACTTTGCACCTTCTCCACCTTTTGAACCCAAGGATGAGGCTGGACAAAAGCATGTTCATTCCGATTTTCTGGAAACTTGCTCCTATGGGTCAACTTGATTTTGATTTTGCCAACTGCCATCAACATGAAGAATCAAGGAGACCTGATCACAGCTGCCCCAAGAGGAAGGATTTAGCTGGGATGAGAAGACATTTGGGTGAAGGAATTGTTCAATGGCAAAACGTGTGAAAAGAAAAGTGTGTAAAAAGTAGGACGATCTTCTTTTGGGGGGGATTTGAAATGTCCTTGTGGAACGTTTAAGCATGTCAGAGGTTGTGTGTCTCTGTCTGTCTCTCCGTCTGCCTGTCTCTCCCTCTCTCTCTGTCTGTCTCTCCGTCTGTCTGTCTCTCTGTCTGTCTCTCTGTCTCTCTCTCTCCTCTCCCTCCATCTCTCTCTCTCTCTCTCTCTCTCTCTCTCTCTCTCTCTCTCTCTCTCTCTCTCTCTCTCTCTCTCTTTCGCTCTCTCTCTCTCTCATTCTCAAACTCTCTCTCAGAGAGAAAGTATTCATTTATTTCTTATTTATGTCTAGAATAAAGGAATAAACGATTATGTGCTTTATACATCCAGTCACTGTGTGCCTGCGATTTTGTAACTTTTTTCATCCATTCCTACCATGGCCTACTCTATTGAAAGGTGGAACAGGTTTTGATCGTGCAAGATGTTTTGCATGCTGTACATGGGTCCTTGGTTTGTATAGAGAAATAGATAGAAGGATAGAGAGTGAAGGTATTAACACACATAATATTACACGGGTATTGGTTTATTGGTTAAACCAAAATATACAAAAAGGAACAGAGACAAAATAGTCTTTAAACGTTCTTGAATCTTTAAAAAGCAAAAAGAAAACCATACTACAGTTTGTCTCTTTATACAAGATCCTTCATCAACCTTATAGCATACAAAAACAATAAAATCACTACTTTCCTTTTTTCACACAATTTTCAGTTCCAAGTAATATGTCGGAGTAGTCTCTTGTGTCTCTTGTGTTTCCTAATAACCAGCATTACCTCCATCCTCCACTCCACAGCTGAGGAACAACAGTTTGCGTGCTGCTCTATATATAGGTAGAAAAGAGGATGGAGAGGGTAGTAAACACATGGAAATGGGTAAAGGGCATTACCTATTGGTTGGAGGGGGGGGGGAGATGAGAAAGGGAGAAGAAGAGACATCCTGAAATAGAAGCGGCAGGCAGCCTAAAATCAGTGGCCTTCGTGGGCACTTTCAGCCCCAGATGGTGCTTTAAAAGAGCGGAGGTGTTTGCTTTCACTGTAATTTTGTGCCTTTTGTTTCCAGATTTGGGTTTTCAGCTGTAAAGAGAGTCTGGACAAACCCTGTGAGTAATGTGATGAAGGGGCAAATTATGTAATGCCTTTGTTTCAGTAAACTGAAGATGACAAGCGTAAATAGTTTCTGTCTGCTTGCTAATATTACAAGTTACACTCTTACAGAAAAGGGCAAAAAGGATTTCAAGTTTGTGGGTAGGGAACTATTTCAAAGAGCTAATTCTAATTCTTTTTCTTTGTTTTCTTTTGCATAACATCC
>CM054147.1:34668047-34670547 GCA_028751875.1 Rapana venosa | reverse complement strand
ACTACTATTTTTTTCGTGTTTACTTTATCATACTGTACTGTTTCTTGCGCAAGAATCCAGCGGAAAACCTCAGAGAGGAGATGGAGCAGACTGCAGCTGTTCCACCTTCTCCCGACAGCTAGTTGGCTGGCTAGCTGCCATATTTCTGTGTCTACCTTATCGAATTAACCAAAGAACAAAACAGCTGAGTCCCCACACTTTGCGTGGCGCTTGGACACATTGAACATTGCTTTGTGCTGAAACTTTTGGAGTTTGTTTTTGTGTGTGCGTGTGTGGTTAGTTTTAGTCTTACTGTTTAGTGTGTGTGTGTGTGTGTGTGTGTGTGTGTTGTGTTGTGTTGTGTGTGTGTGTGTGTGTGTGTGTGTGTGTGTGTGTGTGTTGTGTGTGTGTGTGTGTGTGTGTGTGTTTGTGTTTGGGTTTTTTCTCTTTTGTTGTAAAGTTTTCTGTTTGTGTGTTATTTTGTTGTTTTGTGTGTTTGTTTGTTTGTTTAGCTGCTTTGCTGGTTTTTGTTTCAGGTACTTTTTGTATTTTGCAAAACTCCAGATATTTATGATAAAATAAATGGAAGATAAAGAGCAAAGAAGCAAGAAAGCATTGAGAAGAGAGAAAAAAGAAAGAAAGACAGAAAGAAAGAAAGAAAAAGACAAACAGACAGACAGACAAACAGACAGACATAAAGAAGAAACAAAGAAACAAACAATGCACAAAAAAGACAGAAGCAAAAACTTTCTTCAACCATATCCACACAAAAACTTCACATCGTCATGCGTAGAGCTTTGCGAACTCTGAAAGTTCTGTTGCTACATTTTCAATTATTATAAGCAATACAGTACCTACATCAAACACTGTGCTTATGTCTTCAAATTTAACCAAAAGAAATGTATGTTCTAGGCTGTTGTTTTACCTGCTAGTGTTTTTATTTCAACACAGAAAAACTAAAGCATTTATTTTTCTGTCTCTTGAAACCCTATCCAAAAATTGGTCTGTTCTTAGCTGTTGAAAACAAGGAAGTCTGTTTTGTTTTAGAAGTTAACAAAATATATCCAATGTAACCTTCTGTTCTTCACTTATATTTCTTGTTGTTTCTCTTATTGAAGAATATGATGATGCTATCCTCAATTCTGGATGCTGTTTGTTCCTCTTCTGCTTAAAAAGTATTTGTACCATGTATTTTGTTATGCATATTTTGGGGAAAGTTTTCTTTTTATCTTCTTTTCTGCGTTCCCTAATTGGGTGATGTGCATAATGCCTGGTCTACTCCTATGCTTGTAAATTTTCAGAATGTTTGCCTGCTGACCTCAGCCAACACATTCCAAGCACCTCATTCTATTGTACATTTTGCATGCCGGGTGCGTTCGTGTTTCTATAACCCACCAAACCGCTACCAAAACGTTTGTGCTTTTTTAATATGTATATGGATTAAACTCACTACAGCAGACATATTTACCAGAACCATCAGTAAACCCACAAGACAGGTTTGGTCTGTGCCTACCCCATTCCACTGTGCCCACACTGTGGTGTTCATTGAGAGAGCAGGAAGGACACAGCCTGGCTGTGGCAGCCACAAAGAAACAAACAATCTGTAGATTGCTTTCCCAGCTCACAGATCCTGCTGTCTCTCTGATTGCATTTCACCAACAACACAACAGCTGGGCTCCCACTGGGCTGGTCTGCTCCTGTTCTACACGTACGTACACTTTCAGGCCTACTGCTATTTTTAAGTGTTATTTACATTGTAAAGGTCTATGTCAAAAAGACAACGGTAACACGGATCAAACTGCGGTACTGATTTGTGCAGTTTTGTGGATGAGATATTTTGGGTGATTTCTAATAACTTGGGGTAATGCGCACTGCTGATGTACTTGATGTTGATGTTCAGATTGTTATTTAAATTCGTTCTGATGCTGTTTTGTCCTTTATCTTATTGTTGGTAGTCTTAATGCTTTTACTTTTTACCACCGCCACCGCCACCACCATCACCACCACCATCATCATCATTACCATCGTCGTCGTCGTCGTCATTGTCATTACCATTCTTCTTCTTTGCATTCTTCTTCTTTTTCACATTCTTCTTCTTCTTTTTCGCATTCTTCTTCTTCGCATTCTTCTTTTTCGCATTCTTCTTCTTATTCCTCACCATATTATCATTGATATTGTGTGGGCATATATGCAAAATACTCCATTGCACATTATATTAACAACAGTAGTTAAACTCAATGTTGATACGATTTGATTTATAAACAAACTATCTCTGGTCTCTTATTCTCTAAAGATTTTTTTTCTATAGACACTTATTTGATAAAAGGAGAAAGAAAAGGGGAGGCAGGGAAGGGGAGACTTGGAAAGAGAGATTAGGACAGAGAGGGATGGAAGAAAGAGGGAGAGATAGAGAGAGAGAGAGAGAGAGAGAGAGAGGGAGGGAGAGAGAGAGAGAGAGAGAGAGAGAGAGAGAGAGGAGAGAGAGAGAGAGAGAGAAGAGAGAGAGAGAGAGAGAGAGAGA
>CM054147.1:34645547-34660547 GCA_028751875.1 Rapana venosa | reverse complement strand
AATCACACAGGCTTTTCAACACCCTCACAGCACAAAACAGAGCTAAATCACACAGGGCTTTTCAACACCCTCACTGCAGAAATCAGAGCTAAATCACACAGGCCTTTTCAACTTCCTCACTTCAGAAAGCAGAGCTAAATCACACAGGCCTGTTCAACACCTTCACTGCAGAAAGCAAAGCTAAATCACACAGGCCTTTTCAACACCCTCACAGCACAAAACAGAGCTAAATCTCACAGGGCTTTTTCAACACCCTCACAGCAGAAAGCAAAGCTAAATCACAGAAGCCTTTTCAACGCCCTCACTGCAGAAATCAGAGCTAAATCACACAGGGCTTTTTCAACACCCTCACAGCAGAAAGCAAAGCTAAATCACACAAGCCTTTTCTACACCCTCACACCAAAAAAAAGCAAAGCTAAATCACACAGGCCTTTTCAACATCCTCACAGCAGAAAACAGAGCTAAATCACACAGGCCTTTTTAACACCCTCACAGCAGACAGAAGAGCTAAATCACACAGGCCTTTTCAACACCTTCACAGCAGAAATCAGAGCTAAATCACACAAGGTTTTTCAACACCCTCACAGCAGAAAGCAAAGCTAAATCACACAGGCCTTTTCAACACTCCCACAGCATAAAACATAGCTGAATCACACAGGCCTTTTGAACACCCTCACAGCGGACAGCAGAGCTTAATCACACAGACCTGTTCAACACCCTCACAGCATAAAACATAGGCTAAGTCACACAGACATGTTGAACACCCTCACAGCATAAAACATAGCTAAATCGCACAGACCTTTTCAACGCCCTCACCAGCAGAAAGCAGAGCTAAATCACACAGGTTTTTTCCTCTAGGGAGTTGTCTGGTCCCAGTGTATAACTGAGTACCTGACTCTGGAGCTTCCTTTCAATCCAGCATCATTCCTACCCTCTGCCTACAGCTGGGGAGTAAGGCTGGCATGTTGCTCCCTAAGTGGAGAGAGAGAGAGGCAGACAGAGACAGAGACAGAGAGAGACAGCGACAGAGAGAGACAGAGAGAGATTACTCTCTCCCTGTGGATAAGAGAGACAGAGACAGGGAGACAGAAAGACAGAGGTATAGAGAAAAGAGAGACGGACAGAGAGAGACAGAGACAGACAGACAGAGACAGAGAGACAGTCAGACAGACAGACAAAGCACACAAGAGAGAGGGAGAGAAAGAGAGACAGAGAGAGACAGAGACATACAGACACAGACATACAGACACAGACAGACAAACAGAGAGACATACAGACAGAGATAGAGACGCAAACAGACATACAGACAGAGACAGACAGATAGAGAGAGAGAGAGAGAAGAGAGAGAGAGAGAGAGAGAGAGAGAGAGAGAAACAGACATACAGACAGAGACAGATATACAGACAGATAGAAAAGTAGAGCTTTGGAAAAAAACGAAGTGGAGGGAAGGGGGAAGAGAGAGAAAGGGGCCCTGAAAGTGGAGAGAAGGGCAGGCTGGAACCCGCTCAGCTAGCAGTCTTGGGCACTGTCAGTGTTAAGGTGGTGCTTAAAGGAATGGGGGTGTTTACTTTCACTACAATCATGCATTTCGTTTCCACATTTGGATTTAGATGTAAACTAGTTTTTTCTCTCTAACAACTTGGAAGGCGTTTGTTTTTTTTCTGACTCTCTGCCTGTTTGTCACTACATCTTTCTGTGTCTGTTTTCTCCCTCCCCCCACCCTCCCTCTCTCTCTCTCTCTCCTCTCTCTCTCTCTCTCTCTCTCTCTCTTCTCTCTCTCTCTCTCTCTCTCACTCTCTCCACTCCTCTCTCTATCTCTTTCTCGCCCCCCTCTCCCCTCTCTCTCTCTCTCTTTCTGTGCAAATGGACAAGCCGACAAGACAGGGAAAGAGGCAAGCAAGTAGACCAAAAGGTAACCAGAACTGATTGGCACAGTCAGTCACCAAATAAAGTGTGATGGAGTGAGCCCAGTTCCTTCCCTTTGCAAGTGTTGCAGTGTGCGCTATTTACAGACATGCATGTCTTGACCTTGCGATGATTTGTCTTTGCAAGATAAAGCGGTTTATGAATTCCATTTAGTATTATTATTATTGTTTATTATTATTTGTTATTATTATTTATTATTATTTTATTATTATAATAAATAGCAGTCACTCCGATTTGCTATGATGAGACGGGTTTGTGTTGGGTCCTTATGTCTCCTTCCTTTCACATTTGTTTTCCTTTTGGTAAAAAGTTTGAATTTGAAATGCTTTTTCATTCAGGTCATATTTCTCACTGCTAGGATCACATTTTCTGCTTCAAATCATTCAAAGATGGGATATCAAATATCCCTGCTCCAATACAAATTAATTTTCTACAAGGTCACCAGTTTAGCATGTGAGCTTACGTGGCTCTTGGTTGATTAGTAACAGTGTTTTGCTCAATTTGCCAGTTTAAACAAAGAATAGGCCTGTCAGTGATTCTATCCCCTCCTTGTGTGTGCAAAAAGCAAATGTTGAAAATACTGTAACCTAGTACTAAAAGAATTGAAATACGTGACAGTATGAACTTAGCTACATCCTGGTTATACTATGCATTGAAATAAGGCCATTTAGATACTTTATATATATATATATAAAATATCATTCATTCCTGTCATTGTAAACACACACACACACACACACACACACACACACACATCGAATACACACATTTTAGAAAGACAGCAGCAACAGGGATCTACACCCTCGGAAAAAAAAACAAAAGAAGACCATAAATGAAGGTTCAAGAAATAGGTACCTATGACATTATTAACACGTCCACAATTCACAGGCCTGGTAGGTTTTTAAGCCAGCCAAAGCCACCTGCATCCTACTCACGCTTTACTATTTCTACATTATTGTCGTGTACTCTTGAGCAAGAATTCCATTGAACGTCTCAGAAAGGACACAGAGGGTCTGCAGATGGTTCCTCTCCAGAATTGCTTCCTCCCTGCCATTTTTCGGCCTCTTCCTTATTGAATTACTAAGGGAGCAAAACAGCTGAGCCTCTATGCTTTTCTGTCACTCTTAGACGCGTGAAAGAAGTGTGGGTATTATGTTTATGTTTTTGTGTGTATGTTTGTTTGTTTGTTTTCTGGGTTTTGTTTTCTTTTTTGTTGTGGTTTTTTTTGTTTTTTTGGGGGGAGGGTGATTGTTTTGTGGGGTTTGTTGGTGTGTTTCGGAGTTTGTTTTTGAGTTTTTTGTCTTGCATTATAAAATTTGTAGGGTTATTTTCATTCTGTTTGTATTTTCTTTGTTGTTGTTGTGGTTGTTGTGTTTGTGTGGGGATTGATTGTGTTTGGGGTTTTTTAGAAGTTTTTGCTTTCCAAAATCTTGACACGACAGCCAGATTGAAACGAGGAAGTTCTCACAAAAACGTACAAGTCTAAAAGCAACAAATAAACTAAGAAACCACTGACTGACCAAGAGATTTTGAAAACTAAAAACACGGAGAATGTAAAGAAAGAAAGATTTTTAAAATATAGAAAAAGAAATCAAGGAAAAGAGAGAAATAATAAGAAAGATGGGAAAAAGGAAAGGAAACAAAGAAAACAGAGCAAAAAAGAAAGACAAAGAAAGCAAAAAAAGAAGGAATGAAGGCAGTAAGATAGAAGAAAACAAAGAAAAGAAAAACAAATAGCCAAACAAAATCTCCCTTCAACACCTTAGGGAAACTTCGTGTCTCGAAGGATCTTTTACAGTGGGTTTTTTGCAGTGATAAAAAACAAACAGACGTAACAACACCATCACCTGTAATTCTATTCAATGACTAAAGCCAATGCACAAACAACATCAACAACAGTAACACCAACAGCAACAACAAAAACAACATTAACTTCTTTCCAGCGACCGAAATTAGTACAGCAACAGCAGCAATAACAATAATTAAAATGTAAGTGACATTCAAATGTTGCTATATCCACCACCCTCTCGCCCCTCTCCTCCCCCCCCCCCGCCCCCCCCCCCCCCCCCCCCCCGAAAAAAATCTAAACCTTCCCAAAATGTAATATGCGTTCAGCTATGAAAGGTGAAGCAAACTAACACAAGGTAACACAATAATTATGCTCACTGGTTAAAGTACACTCTATTTTAACTTGCAGTACCCACGAAGCAAGTTTATTTTGCCATTCCACTAAAGTACGTCCATACTGTGGCGTTCATTGAGTTTAGTGTTGTTAGGACACAGCCTGTCTGTGACTGCCTCCTCTGTAGATTGCTTTCCCAGCTCGCAGATCCTGCTGTCTCTCTGATTGCATGACACCAACAACACAACAGCTGGGCTCCCACTGAGCTGTTCTCCTCTTGTTCTACACGTACGTACACCTTCAGCCTCACAGTCGGTTTAAAGTGTAATTTGAAATACTATTATCCCCGAAGTGGAAATATTGCTACCCTAATGATGGATTAAAAACGGTCGCATACACTACTGTCACCATTTGGGGTACATTGGAGCTCTAGCCAAGGAATTGAAAAAAATGGGTAAAAAGACAGGTGTACTGTCTATCAAATTATGGCCCTTTTCATGTGTTTCTAGAAGGGTTATCAGGAATTAAGAAATGCATGTTATTGATGTTGCTAGTGCTATCATTTGATAGAGAATACCTCAAAACATCCCTTTCTGACCCCAGACCCAGATCAAAAACTCAGACTGTAGTAAGCAGATCGGAAAAGGATATGGCTGCAAAAAGGGATAGGGGTGGGAAGGAGTTAAAAACACTAGAATTCGGGGATAAGCGCTGAGCAGAAAAGGGCTGAGGCAGGTGTTGGGTCTTTGCATTGATTTCTTCCTCTCTTCCTAGCCACCAGCCTTCTCCTCCCCTCCTTCCCCAATACCACAGCCTCTGCCTCTCTGATAGGGATCAACTTGTGCCACCAGAAATGGGTCTTCAAGCTCCAATCTCCTACACTCCACTCTTGCCTTTCTATAAATCTCCTGAGTCGTTTTCTTTTTGGAGATGGTCTTGCTGTTGCCTTACATCATGGGTTTTATGTTGGAAGCGGTTAAATCTACTACTGATATGAATTGACTCTCGAAAGTAAAAGTGGGTCGGTGTGGGAATACGAGGACTTAATAGATGTTGAGCCGTGTGATCCACTCTAGAGCGCTGAAAGGCACAAGGCAGAGAGTTTGGGTTTTGTCCTGCGTTAGGCGATGCTGAAAATGACACAAGGGTTTAAGGGAGAGTTAAATAAGGAGCCATTTCTGCTAGTGATTACAAGAGGATTTTTTAAACAGTTTTGCAGCTTTGACTTAGAATTATGAAACGTCTTTGAATCGCTTAATCGCACGCATGTTTACAAGAAAATGTTGTGCACACACACATTTTACTCTCAATAAAGATAATTTTGACATGACTTCACACACACACACACACACACACACACACACACACACACATACACACACACACACATACACACACACATACATACACACTTTATGCACTCGCTTTCCAAAATCTTCATTTGATCGTCTACCAAGATAAACCCACCGACATAACAGTTTTCTCCCGCAGTAATCTGCACGCTGCAATTCTCAGGCTCTTTCTTGTTTGTTTCCCTATGCCTTCACTACCTCTAATCAGTACATCACTAAACCTGGCTACACTCGCTCATTGAAACAAACTTCACGACGCTGCCGTTAATCTCTTCTTTTTTTTTAAAGAAGAAGAATTTTCTTTCTCATACTAGTACCTTTTCCCTCTGCTTTGCCATCAAATGGCTCGAGTTAACCACGTCCCCCCAAAACATCTTCTCATCCCAGCTAAGCCTGGGTCTCCTGAGGCACCCTGACCTGTTCTCCCTGATTCTCTTTGTTGATCGCGGGCAAGGAAGAAAACAAAGGGGGAGGAGGAGAAAGTGAGCTGCACCCCTGAGACCAGAATGTTCGAAAATCCTCCGCTGTAACGTGTTTTTGACTAACAATGCCGTCAGATTGCAAAGACCCTTCCCCCCCCCCAACCCCACCCCCACCACCCAAAAAAGAAAAGGCGCAAAGCGATAGAGAGAGAGACAGACAGACAGAGACAGACAGACAGACAGAGACACAGAAAGCGGAGGAGGAAGGGGGAATACACAATAATGACATTTGTCAATTCAAAACAAAGATGAGAATAAAGAATTGAGGATCTACTTTTTTGTTTACGTGCGTACATACACACATACATGCATACATACATACATACATGCATACATACATACATACATACATACATACATACATACATACATACATACATACATACGTACATACATACAGACATACATACATACACACATACATACATACATACATACATACATACATACATTTATACCTACATACGTACGTACGTACGTACGTACACACAAACATACATATGCATACATACATACATATACACACACGCATACATACATACATACATACATACATACATACATACATACATACATACATCCATGCATGCATGCATACAGACATACATACAGACAGACAGACAGACAGACAGACATGCTTCAAACATACATACATACATACATACATACAAACAGACAGACAGCAGACATACATACATACATACATAAATACATACACACACACACAGAGACTTATGTACGTGCCTACGAACGTCTGAACACACACACACACACACACACACACACACACACAACACACACACACACCACATATATATATATTGATTACAATTCGGTGATAATAAAGATCAATTGCAGTAAACGTCCTGGCTTTTTGCTCTCTGCAGAATCTATAAGTCATTCTGTGCACATTTAATATATTATGATCCAGATTACCTAAATCCTAGAACATACCAATTACCACTGACCCTGATGATTATTTTGATAATGCACAAGACGAAATAAACTCATTTTGATTAGTCTCTTTTCAGCTTAGTTTGACTTTTCAGTTAATCACCTGACATCAAGTTAGGTATGACGTCACTTCAAAATTTACAGTATTTTTTCCCTTTTTCCAGGAAAAAATATGCACATTCGTTTGTTTTTCTCTGTAAGCTTACATAACTATATAAGCTCGATAGTTGACTCACGCAGTCGTCAGCCTTTTCTGCTAATGGGGAGCATTGTGGCTAGTGCCAATGACATCACAGGTAACCCGACTTCAGAGGGATCTAACATATTCCAACACTAGCAAGGGCTGTTGGAATTGGAAAGGGAGGAGGAAGGCCTGGTTGGGAGAAAAAAAAGGAAGATGGAAGGAATTGATTGTGAAACCTGACACCTGGCTTAGCTTCTTGTTCCGCAGCTCTAATCCCAATTCTCTCTCTTCTTTTTCTTTTAATTTGTTGTCTTCGATCTGCATCCTAGACCTCCAAAGTTCACCACTGATGAAATGTTGCCTTGCGACCGTTGTTGCCCACCATTAAGGTAGCCACGTTCCGACTTCGGGAAGATATCCAAACACAACACCAGTGTGCGTACGTGGTTTTTTTATGGTTTGTTGTTTTTAATTGACATCCATTCCTACCAGCACAATCGGTCTACTCTTTCAAAAGGCAGAACGGGTTTTCACGTGTGGGCAAGATGTCCTTTCGTGAGTTTGAACACGAGACCTTAATTTATAGTCTCAGTTGAAGGACTTTTCGGGTGAATAGAGTCGGTACTGATGTTAACTCCCGGGGAGAAAAAATCACCCTAGAACGGGTGCCTCAGGGGTGACTCGAAACCTGGCCGACAGATCACGAGCGCAACAACGCTCTAACTGCTGGGCTATTCTCATTATGTGTGGCCGCACTGCTTTTATCTGAGTTTTAACCGCAAGTGAAGCGATATAGATATAGCTGATGTCGCCTTTATGGTTGGCGGTGATATAAACAAAATTGCTGGAAGTCGGATTAGAATGTTTCTCCCCCACTGCAAACAAGTCTTTCAAACCTCAGCAAAAAGGCAAAAACAAAAGTTTTCAAAGTTGACTTGACATTTCCGTGTTGTGAACGATAATTATGAAACAAGAGACTGGATGTAAAACCCCAGGTGTTCCGTTATGTAATCTGGGTATGGTTACCTTTATATGCCAAACTTTTCCAGTGATTTATGCTTTGTCCCTTTATTTTAGCGTGTTTCGTGTAGGTTCAATGTGTATGGTCATAAATGGATCTGTCTGATTTGTTTTTAAATTGCTACAGTTCTGCTGTCTAATGCCGTAGGCGTTCTGCTTCTTAGTATGGTAAATCCCAATGGTTTTTTGGGGGAAATATATGTGCGTGTGCACGCAAAATGTAAACTGTACTGACTAAGAAAGACAGAAAATCATTATTTAAAGTTGCAACTAAATTATACCGCAACATTAACAACATTTTCATCAATTCACTCTTACTTCTCTGCCATAAATAAACACACACTTAACTGACTCTAGCGAAGCCTCCAAACTTTGACTGATAAGCCCCCTCCCCCCCCCCCCCAGCGCCCCCCCCCCCCCCCCCCCACCCCACCCTCTAGGTAAAGTCCACGCATGACCCTCATCCCAGCAATAATTACTTTCTCGCCAAGTCCATTATAGCACAACTTGAAAAGTCAAAACAGGAGCAGCAAAGCATGGATTCTGACTCATGACCCCATATCCGGCATCAACCTGACCTGCATCAGAGTCCGAGCAAGGAAAGCCGGGTGGTAGGTAGGTAGGACCAGGGAAAGACTGAAAGAGGGGGGAGGGGGGGTAGCTGGAAGAAGAAGAAGAAAGCGATCAATTGTAAAACTTGACGCCTGCCGCCTCACCCACACCCACACCAACACCCACAGGCTGCTTAGTTCTAATCCTGAACTCTTTTCCTCCCGCACCCCCACCCCCCACCACCGTTTTTGTTCTTTTTTCCTGTGCATGCTCTCTCTTTCTCTGTCTCTCTCTCTGGCTCTTGAATGATCTTAGAACTCAGTTGATACCGCAAAAATATTTGAGCTTTCCTTCCATGTTTGGACTTTGTATACTTATGTCATCTACTAACGAACGCATTAATAAGCGATTAGCAATTTATTTGTATAAAGCTTTTAAAATTAGAAATACTATCTGTACTTGAGGTATTATTCTTCTGTTCATAAATGTTTCTTATTCAACATGTTTTGGAATGTTGAGTATACACACACACACCCTTCATGATGGGCCAAGGCCTATAATAAATAAAACTTTCGCATTCGCATTCGCATTCTCTGTCTCTCTCTCAAAATAACGTTGTTTATGTTCGCTTGAGAGTGTGTGCGTGCGTGTTGGTGGGTGTGAAATCAATAGTTGTAATTACTAATGATAGTCCCTTCTTTTTTCCTGTGCATGTTCTCTCTTCTCTGTTCTGTCTCTCTGACTCTCTCTGCTGGTCTCTCAGTATCTCTCTTCTCCCCCTCTCTCTCTCTCTCTCTCTCTCTCTCTTCTTTCTCTGTCTGTCTCTCTCTCTCTCTCTCTCTCTCTCATTCTCTCTCGTCTTCTCTCTCTCTCTCTCTAGCATTGGTTATTATTAAGATGTATCTCTACGGACGGGGACTGGATGTAAAAAAGCACATGAGTGCTTATTCATTATCCTCGAAATAAAAGAATTTGTCATTGTCGTTGTCTCTCTTTCTCTCAAAATAAAGTTGTTTATGTTCGCTTGAGAGTGTGTGCGTGCGCGTGGGTGGGTGTGAAATCAATAGTTGTAATTACTAATGATAGTCCCTTCTCAGGGCAAAGGCAGGATGGGAAAAAAAAGTATGTCGATACAACTTATCTGTTACCCTTAGATATAAAGATTATCAATCAATCAATCAATTAATCTCCGTCTCTGTCTGTCTGTCTCTCTCTGTCTGTCTGTCTGTCTCTCTCTCTCTCTCTCTCTCTCTCCTCTCTCTTCTCTCTCTCTCTCTCGTCTCTCTCTCTCTCTCTCTCTCTCTCTCTCTCTCTCTCTCTCTCTCTCTCTCTCTCTCTCTCTCTCTGTCCTCTTGCCACACAGTCTGGGTTCATTAATGCGTCTGGGGTCAGAATAGGGATGCTTCTTGTCTTGTCTTGTCTTGTCTTTGCCCCAACACGCCACCAGTGTGTGTCCCTGTTTGTTCCTCCTTTTACCTTGTCGCTGGACATGTCTTCCTCGGACTGTTTAAAATGAAGGGTGAAGGAGGGTGAAGAAGGGTGTGTGTGTGTGTGTGTGTGTGTGTGTGTGTGTGTGTGTGTGTGTGTGTGTGTGTGTGTGTGTGTGTGTGTGTGTGTCTGTGTGTGTCTGTGTGTGTCTGTGTGTGTGCGTGTACGTGTGTATGTGTGAGGGTGTGGGTGTGGGTGTGTGTGTGTGTGTTTAAATAAATGGATACTCTTTGTAAATGGTTGCATGCGTACGAATGATTTGGATGTAAGAGTTTTTGTTTAATTTTCAGAACGTACAGTGCTATATCTATTCTATAGTTTTATCATCATCATCTTTATCAATATCATCATCTTTATCATTATCATCATCGTCATCATCATAATCATCCGCATCATCATTATTATTACTATCACTATAAGCTGAACTGCCTTTAGAGTACGTGGCTTTGATTATTTTTATAATGTCTTTACGAGTATCAGAGCACTGGTGAAAATATTACAACATCTCTTCATAATCTATTATAATCAACTGCCATCATAGTCAGCACAACCTACACATTAGGTAAAAACGGAAACACACTTGATGTTACACATACACACACACACACACACTCTCTCTCTCTCTCTCTCTCTCTCTCTCTCTCTCTCTCTCTCTCTTCTCTCTATCTATCTATCTATCTATCTATCTCGCGCGCGCGCGTGCACCCCTACATTCAAACTCCACTACACTTTCAATGTGTCAGTGCTAAATACACTTTCAGTCAAGTTAAAATATAAATAAATCCCTGGCTGTCTCTTTAATTAAACTCAATACAAATGAATCCCTTTTCGCTTCAGCATTGTTTTCCAGCTTTCTAAAAACTCTCAACACCAATCGTGGCCCATTCACTGGAACAAAAGTCCTCGAAATTGCACTAATCTTCACACAAAGCGGTGTGAAGGAATTCTATCGCCTGCTTTGTTTTTTACTCTGTTTTGCTATTAAACGGGCCACCTAATCCAAAGCTATAAAACGTCCTTCCCATTCAACCAGGCTGAGCCCATGGGATGGTTTCTCCACATTCTCTGTAATTTTCCCTGCTGTTGGAAGGCAGTGGGACAAAAAATAACAGCTTGGAACTCGCGAGACAAGATTGCCTGAGCATTCGCAGTAACGCGTTTCTGAGGAAAGCGTTCTTGTGCTATAAAGGTTAAAGATGAAACCAGTGCAGGTGAGAATCATGGTGGTAGTGGCGGTGGGGATGGTGGTGGTGGTGGTGGTGTGATGGTGGTGGAGGTGGTGGTGTGTGTGTGTGTGTGTGTGTGTGTGTTGTGTGTGTGTGTGTGTGTGAAGTCAGCTCAGATAATAGCAGTCATACAACTGTCACTTCCATCAATTCAACAAATGATGTCAAAGATGAAGAAAATGTTAGTGTTATACCCTGTTAAAATCATGGTGCTTGATGTAAATATTGTTTTCCTGGATGTTGGAATTCTTGCAACGTCAGATACAAACTCTTTACAGCTGAACTAATGAAGATTGTATTATTATGAAAATTCCACTGGATCTTCATCAACTTTGTCAAAGCAGTGTATCATTTTTTGCTGAAGTAGACACATGAGTTGTGAGGCGAGCTAGCATTATTCAAGCTGTGTAACATCCTGAAAGTTGACAAGTTTACCTTAGCATTGGATCTTCAATAAATTGTAAGTTTCAGTAATAAGCGTTATTTGTTGTGGGACTTTATAAATAGTACCCGGTGTTGACAGGACTACCGTGAATGAAAAATCAAGCCAAATATCGCGCAGTCAGTGCATGACTGTCGCGCCAACAATAGGAAGAATTAAGAGCAATACCGTTCATCTAAGTTTGAAGAAGTTCTGGAAAGAGCCAAGTGCAAGACAGTAGATTCAGACTCATGAGTCCATTTCCGGCACAGGTTGCCTCCCTTTAGCGCAGCAAAGGCTATTGGGAAGGTAAGGAAAGGGGGGCGTGGGAGTGGAAGGGAGGAAAAAAAAAAGCAATCGATTATCAAACCTGCCCTCACCCTTCCCTGCTGAACTCCAATCCTGATTCTCGCCCTCCATCCCTCCCACTCCCACCACCCCCGCCCCTGTATCCTTCCCCTTTTTTACATCAGCATGCCACAGGTCTGGGTTCATTAATGGATCCGAGGTCAGAGGGGGGATGTTTCTGGTCTTCCCCCCATTCCCAGCCTGCCCATCCCCCCTTGTTGCTGGACACATCTCTTTCAGCCCTGCCCAGAATGGGGCTTGAGTCATCTCTCTCCAAGCCTCCTGGTCTGCTTTGCCTGTTCATTGTATGAGATAACGGGTCATGAGCTCTTGATTTATTGGGGGCTGATGTAGAGATTTGTTATCTCTCTTTCTTTTGCTCATCCACTCCCCACCCCTCTCTCTCTCTTCTCTCTCTCTCTCCTCTCTCTCTCTCTCTCTCTCTCTCTCTCTCTCTCTCTCTCTCTCTCTCCTCTCTCTCTCTCTCTCTCATTCAACTTTTGTGAACCTATTTGAATATCTCGTCTTTCTTTCAGGAGATAAATCATGTTTTACAGTGAGATAAATCATGTTTTACAGTGAGATAAATCATGTTTTACAACACTGTTTTTGTAATTGATGAAATTAAGGCGTGGAAGGAAGGAAGGAGGAGTGGAATGTTCTCACAAGAAAGAAGCACTGCCTCTTGAATGACTGTAAGTGCGATAAAAAAAATATTAAAACGGATATTCTCTTCGGAAATTAAAGAAAAAGATATTTTACAGCATTCTGGGCAAAAAACAGATCAGTGCCACTTAAAGAAAAAAAACTATGAAACAGTTCAGGGTCTAAAACTAGTGAGTATAACAAGGAACATGTATATCAAATCATAGGCTTGACCCATTATTTTAAAAAAAAATCACCACCCTTTTTCAGATGTTTTAAATAGACACACCCACCCGACTGTGTTTCAGGGACAGAGTTTTCCTTAGCTTATCTTTTAACTGTAAAATAGCCGACTTGATTATCTTTTTATTATTAAATCATTGATATCATCATACGACACGTTAGATAGATACAAAATGAAACTTGTTCTTAGTCATTCTGCTTCTGCAGGTTTTTTTAAAGGAAAATACCGCCTTGTACCAACCTTGTGGAACGATTTGCCACGGAAAGCAGAGGACCGCGGGGAGTGGAGGAAGCTGGTTGCAAAATCTCTTCAGGGCTACGGGATATGTGAAGGTGAACGTGACACCAAGCTTGGCAAGATACATGGAACACGCAAAAGGCCTACTGATGTTATAAACTTAGCTCTAAGACATGCATTACTACTTTTAAAGCTCGCTAGTCTCGATGTTGTGTTCTGATTGCAGCAGGCGAGATGGCAAAAGCTTTGAGAGCAGCGACTTGTGTCTAATGCATTAGAACACAATTTAACAAACTGGTAAAGTTGAACATAACATACGAACCCATTTCAGACAAAATTCATGAATATTCACAACTTGCTTATTTTTCAATTCTTTAACTGTATCAGACAAAACAACGTCACAAAAAGCTGATCTCATGTATAATCAAAATATATGAAACATTATCATTGACGCAAATTTGACTTGCACGAGGGCAGATCTCTTTTCTTTAAACATAATGAAGAAGATGAAAAAGAGATTTTTGGACAAATAATAAATACACTGCAGTAATAATAAATGTGAATTAATACAACCCTTTCCTAAGATCGCATTTATGAATTTTGATAAACACATGTATGGAAATTCGAGTTTAGTGAAGAGCAATGCGCAATGAGGGTTGTTGGCAAGATCCTTTTTATATATGAGCTTGGCCACTTTCACTGATGTTCGTTCTTTTTCTTTTTTGAGACAACGTTCATTTTCTCTTACAGATCGCTCGTTGGCTGCGACCCTCCCTCTGCAGCATTTATCAAATATGAAGGCAAATCAATAGCAAAGTTCGTCTGGCGGAGCGCTCTGAACTCTGCAAGTCTCGATATTAAAGTTGAAAGTGCTCTGCACCTCTGTGTGGCTGTCTGTGTGTCTGTGTTGTGTGTGTGTCTGTCTGTCTGTCTGTGTGTGTGTCTGTCTGTTGTGTTTCTCTGTCTGTTTGTTTGTCTGTCTGTCTGTCTATCTCTTCTTTGTATGTCTGTTCTTTTCTCCATATATCTATGAGTCTCTCTGTTTTGGTCCTTCTTTGCCTCTGTCCCTAACTCTGTCTGTTTGTCTCTCTGTCTCACTCTAACTCACACTCTCTCTCCTCTCTCTCTCTCTCTTCTCTCTCTCTCTCTCCTCTCTTCTCTCTCTCTCTCCTCTCTCTCTCCCCACCATCCTCTTTCTTCCATCTTCCTTTCATTTATACTTCCTGTCTCCACCTTTCTTCATGTCATCCTCTCTGTCCTGTCTGTCTATCTGCTCTGTCCCGTTGTCTGTCCTCTCTTCTCCTCTCCTCTCTCTCTCCTCTCTCTCTCTCCTCTCCTCGTCACTGTCTCTGTCTCTCTCTCTCTCTGTCTGCCTCCCTCTCTCTCTCTCTCCCTCTCCCCCCCCCTCTCCTCTCTCTCTCTCTCTCTCTCTCTCTCTTTCTTTCTTTCTCCCTCTCTCTCTTTCTTTCTTTCTTTCTCTTTGTCTCTCTTAATCATTAACAGTTTCTAGTTGAACAACAATTTCCTTTCCAAACATAATTATGCACATAATCTTGTATATATGTACATAAAAAACTGGGCAGTTGTATTCTTAATTAATATCATGATTTATGGAAGCCGGTAGGGATTAATGAATTAGTAATCGTCTTTATCTCCTTATTCTTTTATATCGAGGATAATGGAATAAGCATTTATGTGCTCTTTTACATCCATTCCCCGTGTGTATGCAGTTTTGTAAATCCTGCCATATGTTCCCACCGGCACACAATGGCCTAATCGTACGAAAAGCGGAACAGGAT
>CM054147.1:34625547-34638047 GCA_028751875.1 Rapana venosa | reverse complement strand
ATCAGCGGTTGCAAATTATTGGGTGAGAAGACTGGGGAGTGAGAAGGTGAGAAAGAAATGGGAAAGGAGGTGGGGGCATGGGGAAGTGGGAGGGGGGGGCTATGTTTGTGAAGAGGATCAACAGATGAGAGAGAAACAGAAGAATTTTCCAGGATGTGAAAGGAAAAGCACGTTTGTTTGGTTTTTTTTAAATATATAAGATGGAAAAAGAAATAAAGCAGGTTATATTTTTCTCTGGTTAAAGTTTTAATGCAGAACTCAACTTTACCAGAATACATACAGTAGTTTAGCTCTCTTCTCTCTCTCTCTCTCTCTCTCTCTCTCTCTCTCTCTCTCTCTCTCTCTCTCTCTCTCTCTCTCTCCTCTCTCCATTCTCTTTTCTTCACACACACACACACACACACAACAATCTCAATCTCTCTCTCTCTCTCTCTCTCTCTCTCTCTCTCACTCTCTCTCACACACACACACAACAAACACACATACACAAACACACACACACACACACACAACACACACACACACCACACACACACACACACAATGTCAAACTTGGCAAGGAGGTACACTCAGTCCTCTGATGTTGTAAATCCACCCCTTGTCATAAACCATTATTTTCTATGTCACCAGACTTTCACACAAAACTTATACTTTAAAAAATCATACAAAATTCAGGAATAAATTGTGCGATTACATTTAATCTGGTTTTCAGTAACTCATGTTTGCTATTGTTTGTACGGAATGTGAAATTGTTCTCTAAGATTTAATGATAGGAAAATGGGATTTTGTTTTATACATACATGAGTTTGGCTGTGTAGTTTGTTTGGTTACTTGGCTGGTTGGTTGGTTGGGTGATTTAGTTTATTTTCTCATGCCTCACTATGCTATGTTTCTCAGTTGCCTAAATTGTTGTTATTGTCATTGTTAGAGCTTTTACTACTACTACTACTACTACTACTACTACTGCTGCTGCTGCTGCTGCTGCTGCTGCTGCTGCTGCTGCTGCTGCTGCTGCTGATGCTGCTGCTGCTGCTGCTGCTAATACTAGTACTGCTGCTGCTACTGCTACTACTACTGCTACCACTACTCCTACTACTAATACTTCTACTGCTGCTTCTGCTAATACTAGTACTGCTGCTGCTACTGTTCCTTCTACTACTACTACTACTACTACTACTACTACTACTACTACTACTACTACTACTTCTACTGCTGCTGCTGCCTACTACGAGGTATTGGATTTGGTCTTGGAGGTGGCTCGAACCCGTACTCAACCCAATCAAATCTCCAGCGCAATGCTCTAACCACTAGGCTATCAATCCTCCTAGTACAAAATGAAAAACAAACTAGAAGAGTCTGGAAAGTAGGAAAACGGAGATTAAAAACTAGAAATGGGGATAGAAAAGCAAAACAAATTCCTGAATGTGTTTTACAAATTCAAAACAACAGGTGTGGGTTAAAATTTCAAGGAAAGAAAATACGAGAACAAGAATTAACGAAAAGCAGAAGCACAAAAAAGACAAAAGAGGGGATGGGGATGAGAAACAAACATAACAAAACAAAACTTTAAAGATCTCTGTGTGTGTTTTGTGTGTGTATGTATATATATATAATATATATATATATATATATAATATAATATATATATATATATATATATATATATATATATTATATATATATATATATATATATATATATATATATATATTTGAGAGAGATAGACACACAAGACAAATATTAAAAAATAGAATTGGCAAAGAAGGAGAAAAGAGTAGGAGGGGTCAAAGAAATAATGAGAGAGACAGGAAAAACTGGAACCCAAAAAATGGACAAGAATTAAACCAGGAAATGAAATACAAAAGAAGAAAAGAGTTTGAAAAAGAGATAGCAGAAGAGCAAAAAATAAAGAGAAGGAAAAGAATCAGGAACAGGAGATGAAGAAGAAACAAAAAAATAAAAGAAAAACATGATGAAAGAAAAAAGAGAACAAAATATTTAAAAAGTCAGAAATGAAGCAACAACAAAACAAAAAATGACAACAGCAATTACAACAACAGGGGGAAAACGAAAGCAAAAACCAACATAGAAAGTGGAGTGGCAGAGGGAGAAAAAAGGTAGACATTAGGTATGGTGATAACATGTATAGCCTTCCACTGCCTGTCGACTCCCCTTTGACACCGTGTGCCTATCATAGCCAGCAAACCATATCTATATGGAAATCACCGTCTCCAAGCTGCACCCTCCCCTCTGCCATCAGTCCAGCACTACAACATGCAGTGTAATGCCTATGATGAGATCAGGGATTTCGAGGTAATCTCTAGGCAGGATTTTTTGTGCTATCATATTTTGTCTTATTCAACTTCTTTCTTTCCAGCTTTGGGTTTGGTTGTGTTTTTTTCAATGTTCGAGGTCAGTATTTACTTCTGTTGTGTGTGTGTGTGTGTGTGTGTGTGTGTGTGTGTGTGTGTGTGTGTGTGATGTGTGTGTGTGTGTGTGTTGTGTGTTGTGTGTGTGTTGTGTGTAGTGTTGAAGGGGGTGCGTGGGTCGGGGAGGGGGGGTGAATGCTAAAGTCAAATTCATTATTAAAGTATATCCAGATTATGTATATTGAATAAGTAATGCGTTTGTTTTTCGTCATGAGGGAGGGGAAGAAAGAGAGAGAGAGAGAGAGAGAGAGAGAGAGAGAGAGAGAGAGAGAGAGAGAGAGAGAGAGAACATGCATTCACGAGCATGTGCGCAACAAACACATATATTTTGCTATCAGATATTGTCTTATTTATTTCTTTTCTTTGTGATAATTTGTCAGAGTATAAATTATAAAGATGACAACAATCCCTTTCAATGAGAGAGAGAGGATGTCTGGACAAAGTCACAAATGACAAATAACAACAACGAAAAGAATAATAAAACAAAAGAGGCTTCTAAATGACCTTCACTAAAAAGTCAAGTGAACAACAAGATTATATTATATAATATAATATAATATATAATAATGATTATATATGTATATAATATATATATATATAATTATATATATATAATATATATATAGATATATATATATCTCCACACAAGGAAAAAAAAACCCTCTCCTGTAAGTCTAAAAACTATCAAAAGAGCATACACGGGTATATCAGTACAAGCATCAATCATGGCCATAACTTAGTTTAGAAAAAAACACAGAAATAACATTAGTTTGTCTTTTTTCTTTAAGTATAACCTTTTGACACACTGCATTGAAAAGAACATCACATACAACTTCTTACTTTAATTTGGAAGGCATTGTAGTTAGAGATAGATAAACATATAAAATCTTTTTTTCTTAAAAACAAACAAACAAACAAAACAACAACAAATTTTAATAACTTTTAACATTCAACATTCAAAAGAACCACAGCATACAACTTCCCACTTTCATTTTTTGGAAGCCAGGAAAAAAAAGCTGGTGATGAGGGAAGAGAGAGAGCATGAGCGTCTGAACTTTTCCGTGAGTGCATGCATGCATGTGCATGTCTGCACCTCTATAAGACCTCTGAACACACAGTCATATGAATGGGGGAAAGCCCTGAGGCTTGAAGCGACAGTGCAGTGTAGTACAGGGTGTCAGCATTGATTCTGTCCGGACGATCCCCCCCCCCCCCCCACACACACACACACCCTCCAACCCTTTAGCCAGGGTCCAGTGTGTCCGGCATTCTGTCCCCACTCCTAGCTTGTCCTGCATGATCCGGCATTGATGAGACTGACATGGACAGAGGCTGGGTTTTAGGGAATATGAGATTTTTAGACAAGAAAGGGGGCAGAGAGAGAGAGAGGAGGAGAGAGAGAGAGAGAGAGAGAGAGAGAGAGAGAGAGAGAGAGAGAGAGAGAGAGAGAAAAGGAGAGAGAGAAGAAGAGAGAAGAGAAGAGAAGAGAGAAGAAGAAGAGAGAAGAAGAAGAAAAGAAAGAAGAAGAAGAAGAAGAAAGAAGAAGAAGAAGAAGAAAAAGAAGAAAGAAGAAGAAGAACAACAACAACAAAAACAGAACAACACAACAACAACAACAACAACAACAACAACAACAACAACAACAATACACAAACAACAAACAACAACAACAAAGAAGAACAAGAACAAGAACAAGAGCAATAACAAGAAGAAGAACAAGAAGAAGAAGAACAAGAACAAGAAGAACAAGAAGAACAAGAACAAGAACAAGAAAGAAGAACAAGGAGAGAGAGAGAGAGAGAGAGAGAGGAGGGAGGGAGGGAGAAGATGGGGGGACACTGAAATGGAGAAGAATGAAAAGAAGAAGAACGGAAGTGTGAATAAGAGAAAAGAGAGAGGTGTCTGGCAGAGTTAAAAAAAAAACAACTGGGACAAAACAATAGGGCTGGGGTTAAAACCTGGAGCAGAACACAAAAACATGGGAAGAAAGAAAGAAATAATAAGAAAGAAAGAAAGAAAAATGGAAAGAAGGAGAGAAAGAAAGAGAGAAAGAAAGATGGATGGATGGATGGATGGATGACAGATAGATAGATAGATAGATAGATAGATAGATAGATAGATAGATAGGTAGATAGGTAGATAGATAGATAGATAGATATAGATAGATAGATAGATAGATAGATAGATAGATAGATAGATAGGTAGATAGATAGATAGATAGATAGATAGATAGATAGATAGATAGATAGATAGATAGATAGATAGATAGATAGATAGATAGATAGATAGATAGATAGATAGATAGATAGATAGGAAGTGCATATGGCAGAAGAATTGGAAAAGAAAAAGGAAGAAAGAATTTATGAATAATAAGTTAATTAATTAATTAATTAATTAATTAATTAATTAAATTAAATGATTAAGTAATTAATCAATGACTGACTGACTGACTGACTGCCTGCCTGACTGACTGACTGACTGACTGACTAATGACTGACTGACTGACTGACTGACTAAATGAATGAATGAATGAATGAATGAATGAATGAATGAATGAATGAATGAATGAATGAATGAATGAATGAATGAGCTAAAGTAAGTCACAGAAGAAAGAAGGGGAAAGGGGAGATAAGAATGATAGAAGAGGGAAAACTTAAAAGGAGGCTGGTAGAAATTAAAAGAATATTTTTTTTATGTAATAACAAAATAAAAATGGAAGTCAGAAAGAAAGAGCAAAAGATAAAAACAAAACTACAAAAAAACTAAAAATAAAGACAAAGAGGCAGACAGTCAGACAGAGATCACATTGCCAGACGAAGGTATCTGGTCTAGATTAATCATACTCATGGTTATACCCAAGACAAATTACCCTGCAGCTAGGCAAGACTGTATCACGTAACTTTCCTTCTGAAGTCATGACTTTAAACCCTCAAACTTTCTTTTGTATTGCTTTATTCACCTTTCCCTTCACCTATTCATACCAATGCACAGACACACGTGGAAAACATGTGCACACGCGCATTCACACATACATACATACATACACATGCAGTCATGCATGCATGCACACGCACACCCACATGCACACACGCAAACACACACATACATATATATATATAATATATTATATATAAATATATATATATATATATATATATATATATATATATATATATATATATTTATATTAGTGTGTGTGTGTGTGGTTGTGTGTTGGTGTGGTGCGTGCGTGCGTTGCGTTGGTGTGTGTGTGTGTGTGAAACTGAGGGAAACATGAAAGAATTGAGTAAAAAGAAAATGAAGAGAAGAAAACAAATGCGAGTTTGAAAATATTCTACTGAAAGATCACACGGAAATCCCTGATCTCATCATAGGCATTACACTGCATGTTGTAGTGCTGGCTGATGGCAGAGAGAAGGGTGCAGCTTGGAGACAGTAATTTCCATATAGATATGGTTTGCTGGCTATGATAGGCACATGGTGTCAAAGGGGAGGCGACAGGCAGTGGAAGGCTATACATGTTATCACCATACCTAATGTCTACCTTTTTTTCTTGATGTTGATTTTTACCTTTATGGAGACTTTTTGGGAGGATGGAGCTGTTTCTGTGCAACTGGTGTATTTTGTTTTGTTTTGTTTGTTTAGTTGTCTGTTTATTTTGTGATTATTTGTTCATCTACATATTCTTTTTCTTCTGCTAATCCTCTTTTTGTTTTACTGCCAATTGGTTTTTAATATATATTTCTTTCACGTATTCTCTCTCTCTCTCTCTCTCATCTCCCTCTCTCTCTCTCTCTCTCTCCTCTCTCTCTCTCTCTCTCTCTCTCTCACCCAGATGCAGTATATGTACATATTAATACAAATGTTAAATCTATTTTTGTGTTATCTCTTACTTTTCCCCAGGAAAAGTGGAAACCAGGTGTGTTATAAAGATGAAATCATCATAATAAGTACAGAAGTGCATGGTTGATTTTAATCAGGTTAGCTGTTTGTTTGTTTGTTTTTTAACAAAAGTGTGTATGTCGTAAGTATATTTTTTGTTTTCATACACAGCCCTAATGTTCTCATGGTCACATTGGTTTTCACACACAACCTTTACAAGCATAACCTTTTGAAAATCTGTGCTAATAGATGACAGTAATAAGAGTGAGATTTTTTTTTTAAAAGCCAAACAGTAAAACGTCTGCGAATATAAAGCATATAGACCATTTCTCTCAAAAATAACATTTAAAGGTGAATCCAGGAAAGCAAACACTTGATCCTGGTCAGGTGTTTTCAGAAACCTCCATTTTATTTGACCTTTACTTTAAATCAACTGTAAGCACTGCTAAAAATGTAAGTGTTACATTAAGGATGGCGAAGAGACCTCGTCACAGTTTGCATTTGCGTAGGTCGAATGTTTAGTGACAGAAACTAGCACAAATCAGGGTATTTGGAGTGATTGAGAATATTTCCTTTTTTTAACGTTTTAAAAATATTATATATTTATTCAGAGCATGTTGATGGGGAAACTACAAAACAGTTTCTACTCTGAACTTCAACATTCTTGCAAAAAATGGGTACAACTATGAAGAGTCTACCAATATAATGTACTAGGATTGAGCTGGTTACAGTTTTTAAAAAAACTACTCGACGTTTGATTACTTAAACATATTATATAGCCTCAAGAACGTCATTTAACGCTGTAGGAACAAAATTCAGAAAAGTTTATGTACATAATGTAAAGCAAACTTTGAGTTTGTTAGTTGTGAGTGTATACATTGAAAATAAAGAAAAAGAGAGAGGGAGAGTTAGAGAGAGAAATATGCATAGTTATAGAGACACACAGGCAGAAACATGGTCACAGACAGACAAACAGATAGACAGACAGACAAAAGAGAAAGAGAGAGAGAGAGAGGAAAACATACATACATACATACAGACAGACAGACAGAGGCTCAATGCCTGTATAATTATCATAATAAAAGAAAACAACCGAAAAAGATAAATCAGGGGTAAAAAAATTTCCAATCTTGTTTCAGGGCATGCCAGCATAAGTAGTGCTTGATGTTTTAGACAGATAGACAGACAGACAGACAGACAGACAGATAGATGGATAGATAGATAGATAGATAGATAGATAGATAGATAGATAGATAGATAGATAGATAGACAGACAGACAGACAGACATAGATAGATAGATAGATAATAGATAGATAGAAGATAGATAGATAGATAGATAGATAGATCAGAGATAGATAGATAGATAGACTTCAATAATAGATAAAAGATGCAAGATAGACAGACAGACAGACAGACAGACCCAAAAGAAGATAGATAGAAGAAGATAATAGAATAAATAAAAAAATAGATAATATAGATAAAATACATACATACTTATACAACATACATCCACATACAACATACATCATCATACATACATACATACATGCATGCATGCATACAGACAGACAGACAGACAGACAGACAGACAGATAGACAGACAGACAGACAGACATACTCTCTCTCTCAATTTTTAATAATAATAATAATAATAATGTATGGAATTTATCTAGCGCTGAATCTTGTAAAGCAACAAATCAAATTTTTCACCTGTCCAAACACCTGCTTCCCAAATGTCTTCACACACACACACGTGCGCGCTCCTGCGCTCATGTGCATGTCTGCAATGGTCAAGGTAGCGAAAATAAAATATGAATCAAAACAAATAAAGGAAAATTATAGCAAATAAAAAGACAAAAGCAAGCTTTTCAACCCCAACCCACCCAACCCCCTCCCCACCCCCCCACCCCCTTTCGCTACTCCCCCATCCCCACCCTTTCCCTTTCAAACAAAACACACAAAACAACCGTCTTGCGATATGACTTGGAAATCCCTGATCTCATCATAGGCATTACACTGCATGTATTGCCGAGGCTGACGGTAGTGATGAGGATGCAGCTTGGAGACGGTGATTTCCATATAGATATGGTTTGCTGGCTATACTAGCCACATGGTGTCAAAGGGGAGACGACAGGTCATAGAAGGTTATACATGTTATCACCATACCTAATGTCTACCTTTTTCCCTGTCTCTGTTGATATCACTGCTGCAGTAGTGTTGTTTCAGTTTTTATGCTGTAGTTTCTTTCTTGACTGCTGGTAAGAATGTTCTTCTTAAAGCTTTTCTCTCTCTCTCTCTCTCTCTCTCTCTCTCTCTCTCTCTCTCTCTCTCTCTCTCTCTCTCTCTCCTCTCTCTCTCTCTCTCTCTCTCTCTTCTCTCTCTCTCTCTCTCTCTCTCTCTCTCTCTCTCTCTCTCTCTCTCTCTCTCTCTCCTCTCTCTCTCTCGCTTAGCTTGTTCTTCTCCTCCTCCTCCTTCTCCTTTCTTATTGTTATGATGTGAAGGGCTGTAGACAAAAGCTTTTGACAGCAGATTCCTTAGACATCCTGTTCACAATTTTCTAGTGAAAAAAACATTGTTTGGTCCTCGGCTAGAGCTCTGAGGCTTACCAATGGTGAGATTTTTGTCTATGGCACCCTTTTGTCCACCACCATTAAGGTAGCTGCATTCTGAGTTCGGGGATGATACTTTTAATCTCCTGTCAAAGTTAGGCAATTTTCTTATTTTAGTTAATATGTCACAGTTCTTTTTATTTTGGGGGGAAGTTGTTTTGTCGTTGCTATTTTATTTGTGGGGGGTGGGTTTTGTTGGGTTTTCTTTTTAAATAACAATCACGGCTGGTTTCTACGCTTCAAATATTGTTTTATTCCATTTTAGTTGTCGTTTATATGGGTTTTTTCCACAGTGCAAACTGTCCTGGTTTGACAGTTATAGTTGGATAGTGTTGTGATAAGGCTGATGACTGAAGAACTCATTTTTATCAATGTGTTTTAATATGTATAAAGCTACACACATATTTAAGCTGTATCCACTAACGACATGAAATCGTTGGTATGGCTTCTGTGGTCAATGGCATTATAAAGAATGGGATCATATTAAGTGGGACTGGATCCTTAATCACGTCCATAATAATCATCTTATCTCTTTTTTTTCAGTTTCCGCAATTTACTCTCTTTCTATATTGTCCTTTATTTCTGCCTTCTTTATTTGTCTTCATTTTTTTCTCTTTCTCACTTTGTCAATTATTTTCTTATGTTTGTTGCTGTTTTTATTGCGTTTTTGTCCTCTTTTTCACGTTTGTAAATCATGTCTGTCTGTGTGCTTATCTGTTTATTTATGCTTTGATTTTTTCATGTCCTTATTGTTCGCTCTTTCATATTTTCTCACTGTTGCAACGTTTTGAAGGCTTTTACGCGATGTTTTCGCTTTATCTATATCTTATGTATGTTTTCTTGATGTGGCTGCTTCCCCTTCTCTTCCTCCTCCTCCTCCTCCTCCTCCTCCTCCTCCTCCTCCTCCTCCTCCTCCCTCCTCCTCTTCTTCTTCCTCCTCCTCCTCTTCCTCCTCGTCCTTCTCCTCCTCTTCATCCTCTTCCTTCTCTTTTTCTTTCTCCTCATTCCTCCTCCTTTTCTTCATCTTCCTCGAACTTGTGTTATTCTCACATTTTTCATTCGTATCCTTCTCACTTCTTTCCCATGACAGAGAGGAGATAACAGACAGGGTAAAGGGGAAAAAGTTGCTATGTTCATTAAAAGGTGCCTAGAATGGGAACACTCCAGGCATGCTATGCAATGGAAAGAACTATAAAGCAACCAAAGATAAATGATTCATAGGGTAAAGCCTGATCCAACCGTAATAAATATGCTTGATGAGTGTGTGTGTGTGTTTGTTTATTTATTTTATTTATTTATTCTATTATATCGAGGATAATGGAATAAGCACTCATGTGCTTTTTTACATCCAGTCCCCGTGTGTATGCGGTTTTGTAAATTTTGTCATCTGTTCCCACCGGCACACAATGGCCTACTCTTTCGAAAAGCGGAGCAGGATTTAACGCGTGCGCAAGATGTTTTGCATGCGTTCGCACACGGGGCCTCGGTTTATAGTCTCATCCGAAGGATGTATGTGTGTGTGTGTTTGTGTGTGTGTGTGTTTTGTGTGTGTGTGTGTGTCTGTGTGTGTCTGTGTGTGTCTGTGTGTGCGTGCTCGCGCGTGTGTAGGTGCGCACGTGCTTGTGAGTGTACGCGTGCATGTGTGTATTTTTGTGTGTGTGTGTGGGAGGGGGGGGGGGAGAATTGCATGCATGTGTGCGTGTGTACTCGCATGCACACGTGAGAGAGAGAGATAGAGACAGATACAGAGAGACAGAAACAGAGATCTCGAACTCGAACTCTCCAACTTGGAACTTTTTATTGAAAGTAAATGGATAAGTTCGGGAAGGGGATGGGGGGGGGGGGGGGGGGGGTCACACCATGCACTCAAACAAAAAAATAAACCACAACTAAAAAATCTTACGCAAACAAACAGACAGACCCAGAGAGAGAGAGAGAGAGAGAGAGAGAGAGAGGAGAGAGAGAGAGAGAGAGAGAGAGAGAGAGAGAGAGACAGACAGACAGACAGACAGACAGACAGACGGAGAGACAGACAGACAGACAGACAGACAGACATCAATTACTATCAAACACCTCGTTCTCATCATCACCACCTCAAAAGAAAGCTCTTCAAGTGTTTCTGACAATCACTAGGATGGCGTCATTTTCGTGAGAGCTTTTAAACTGCTTCTTCAAAGCCCTGGATAAACTGCACCGGAAAAAAAGCTCAGACCAACACTTGCAACAGTGAAGAATGACAAGAATCGGGCGTAATCTACTGGAACTTCAGTCAGGAGGAAATTAGCGATGTCCTGGCATCAAGTTTCTGCCCTATTCACGTGTGTAGTTATAGTATACTGAGGATTATTTCTGGCATTTCAGGAGCTTTCTCAACGTTTTGTTATCGTTGTTGTTGTTGAGATCTTACCCAATCTGGGTATAAATCTCTTGATAGGTCTATAATTATAAATGGTGATGGAAATTACTGGACAGAGATATATATAAACGGCATAGGCGTGTGTAAGTGCACTCACTGTCTCTTTGTCCTTGATCTGTTGGATCTGTTTGTTTGACACTTATCTGTCTTGTCTGTTTATCTGTCTGTCTGACTGTTTATCTGTAACTGTCTGTTTCTCTGTCGCTCTTACACGTGCGTGCACCGCACATATGTGCATACGTGGGTGCATATGCGTACATGCGTGCGTGTGTGCATGTGTATGTGTGTTTATTTGTTTCTTTTTTTTCTTTTCTTTATTCTTTTTTTTTGCTGCCTCATATTCTGTGACGTCCCCCGTCCTACTGTTCCCACGCCGCTCATTCCAATCTCTCCGCCACAACCATACCCAGATTTGTTATGTCTCATCCTCAGAGTCGGAGGTCCACAGGGAGCCAATCACTATCAGGCCGCCGTGAGGCCACCAGCCAGAGGGGCCCTGCACTGCTGCTGGGTCACTTTGGCGGTGTTCAGTGGTGCCTGATCTGAGCTAACATACGCAAGACACCACCTACTAAGCCCCCTACTAACGACAGTATTAGCTCAGTCGCGGAGCCAGACTGAGCGAGTTGCCCACCCGAGGTGGCAACCACCACAACGTCCCTCCAACGACCATACCCGCGAACCTCCAACCCCAAAGGCTTTGACACAAACTCACCACAGGCACAGAAGTGTATGGGCAAACCGAATCTGAGGTCACCATGAGACCAGAGAAACTGGGACCACCGAATCAGAGGCAATTTTTTATAATTGCATGATGATCAATGACAATGAGGATGACGTAATTATGCTGCTGTGGAGGTGCATGTGCTTTGAGACTACTTGACAGGGCTGTACTCTACGCTTACTATCATAATATATCCCGGCGTCAACCGGCCGGAGAGATACAGACACCTGCAGTGTTGGTCAGGTAATTTGAGCAACACTCTCAAACTCGCATCTGTTGAGTGGATGAAGCTCGACTGTGTGGTCCCAGTCTTCCCACTGAGCCCACAGCACACTCACTCTGGGTAGGAGCCGGCCGGAGTCTGAAAAATCCCTATGACGCTATGGGAATCGAACCCGCGACCTTCCAGTCCGTAACCCAATGTAACCCATGTGTGTGT
>CM054147.1:34610547-34620547 GCA_028751875.1 Rapana venosa | reverse complement strand
ATTACGCATCAAGTTGACACAATACAATACAAAGCACAATCATACATATCATATAAATTTGCAAACTAATGTCTCTGTTTCATATTTTGTTTTTCCAACGAAATGTAACTTTTTGCTAAGTGTTCCAAAATTGCACGCTACACCACCTCTACTTAGTCATACATATTAGACACCCCCAAAAAATGAGAAAAAATATATTTAGAGGCAAAGATAGTGGATAAAGCATCTCCTATAAGAAAGGAAACTGACCAGAAGACGCTCGATCAAACCATAATCCAGTTCAGTAGATTAAAAACTCAAAACATCGATAAATAATACATAGAAAACAGATACTTTTGTTTTTCCATTTTTCTTCTATCTCTCTCAACAATGACAGTGACATTTCCATTTCATCCTCTGACCACCAACCATCCCATTCTCTATTCCATTCATTTATTCGCATCTCCTCCGTCTCTATCTGTGTGTGTGTCTGTGTGTGTGTCTGTCTGTCTCTCTCTCTCTCTCTCTCTCCTCCTCTCTCTCTCTCTCTCTCTCCTCTCTCTCTCTCTCTCCTCTCCTCTCTCTCTCTCTCTCTCTCTCTCTGTGTGTGTGTGTGTGTGTGTGTGTGTGTGTGTGTGTGTGTGTGTTGTGTGTGTGTGTGTGTGTGTGTGTGTTGTGTGTGTGTGAATGGTTGAATACACACTTATTCTTTAACTTAAAATCATTTTCTTAAAAAGGATATGACGTGGCGTCGTAACTATTCCTGTTTCAGTTTGTAACCTAACAGATCATGGTAATACAAAGAATACCAATACTTATTCTTTTTACCTTTTTCTCTATCTCTCTCAACATGACATGACATTTCCATTTCATCCTCTGACCATCCAACCATCTCCATTCTCTATTCCATTCATTTTTCGCATCTCCTCCGTCTCTTCTGTCTGTCTTTCTCTCTGTCTCTTTGTCTGTCCACTCTTCCCTTCCTGTTATCTCTCTCTCTCTCTCTCTCTCTCTCTCTCCTCTCTCTCTCTGAATGGTTTGAATCTCACAGTTATCTCTTTACTTTGAATCATGTTGTTGGTCGTTTAGTTGGGTTTCTTTTTCTCTCTTTTTGTTGATGGTCCCCTAATCACCGGTCAAGGGCCTGACGAAAGAATATGCCGATATGCTTCATTCCCTTCTGTTACCATTGAATAAAGTCTCCTCTCTCTCTCTCCTCTCTTCTCTCTCTCTCTCTCTCTCTCTCTCCTCTCCAATCTCCCTCTCTCTCTCCTCTCTCTCTCTCTCTCTCTGTGCGCGCTTCCTTCCGTTCTCAGAGGTCACTGGCTCAGAACAGACAGAAGCGAGATGACCAGGACACGGGTCAGTCCTTGGCTGAAGACAGGTCAGCGGAAGTGGGGAATCAGGCAAGGGATTGTGGGATGGAGAAGGGTTGGAAGAGGAAGATCAGAGACAGTATGATGGGGAATGAGGGAGAGAGGTCATGCTTCGTGATGAGGGGGCGGGGCGGAAAGGGGGGGGAGGGGGTGGAGGTGAAGGGAGGGAAGGTGGGGTAGGGGTAACATGACTGACTGACCCTTAGTCAGAGACAGGTCATTTTTCACTACTGACAGTCTAGCGACCACGTCTGCGGTGGAAGAGTTGTGTTGCGCCCAGGCCAGATTTGTCTACGGGACATTTTTCATCCTTGATTTTGCAAAAGCAGGATTTTTGCAATCATTTGTTTTTAATACTAACACAATAAGGAATCGCGTCGCAGTGGATTATGCAGTTGATCACGCATTTGTTAGGTAGATGAGAAGATGGTTGGAAGGGTGTATGGGTGGATACTGTGATCTGGCATTGATACTGTAAGCTAGAAATTTTTTTTAAATTCCTGGTTTTGCTGGCTCTGTAACGTGTGCATTCAGGATGATTCTTAAACCTACAGCAACAAGACAGTAACTGTTGTCCTTGGTGAAATTCTGCACACACAAAATCACTGTGGTAGGGGGTGCAAATCTATGCAGAAATAAAAAATAGTAAGTTCTAAATATGGATTGCTGCACACTTACGACGATGAAATTCCCTATGGAAAGGAGACCAAGCTTCATGCATTTAAATCTTCCTGCCATGGCTATGAGATTACACAGTGCAAAAATGCAACACAATACAACGCAGTAATGTTACAATTCAAATCGTGACCTAATGGTATGATACATTAGAAAACAGTTCTATGTAACATGATTTAACATATAGATGAATACGCATACATGTCCATGCCAACGTCATGGCACATAGTAGACTAGATATACCATTTAGACAAACAAGAAGGAATGAAACATGCACTATCTATCTTTGACTTGAAAAAAAGATAATATGATTATATTCCTTGTGAACAAACGATAGCTGAGGCTAAACAAACAGAAAAGATGGAGATGGTTGGACATACTGTAGTCACAACAGCAGTAACAATGTCAGTTCATCCCATTAACTCATTTAAGTCAAAGGGGAACAAAAGGATGTTATCCCTGGACAAGTTTGGAAGGGGAGTCACTCTTGTTCGTCATGTGTTCAGAAGAATCAAGAATTGGCCACCATCTGCTGTCCCCTGTGCGGCCTGCCGAGCTTAATGAGAACAATTAACCCACAAGTGACGGGCACTGAAGACGATTGCAGATTGTATTAGCATAAAGGCCCCTCTCTTGTTGTAAGCACCAGTGTTGGACTCTGTGATGAAGGAGTTAATGTATGCAATGCTTTATTTCTCACTGCAAAACCTAGAAGAAATTCCTGTAATCTCCATGTTCGCTTCCATTACTCTGTTGATTGAAGACTCTGTGTGTGTGTGTGTGTGTGTGTGTGTGTGTGTGTGTGTGTGTGTGTGTGTGTGTGTGTGTGTGTGTGTGTGTGTGTGTGTGTGTGTGTGTGTGTGTGTGTTCTGTCTGTCTGTCTGTCTGTCTGTCTGTCTGTCTGTGTGTCAGTGAGTCTATGTCTATGTGTGCGTGTGTGTATTCAATGATTATAGCTAGTAATCTTTTCATGTCTGTTTTCCTTTTCCCTACTTGTATTCATTTATTTTCCTTTTTGTTTTGCAACAACAGTGTAACATCAGCGTGTCAAGCAGGACCTAGTGTCAGACTTCTCTGTATTGATAGAGACAACAGCTAGGACTGACGCTGATTTAAACAAAACGATTTGTGCAGCGAGGAAAAGCAAGAGTGAGACAGCATCCTGACAGTCTATTTCTCTGTCCCCTAGTGGCTTTTGCAGGGGATCCGGGAGGCTAGCTGAGTTTTGCCGGAATAATCCAAATAAGTTGATATTGATCTGTTTACAGTTCTGCTGCTTTGTGTGTGTAGGGGTAGGGGAGCGTGTGTGTGTGTGGGGGGGGGGTGTTTTCTGTGTGGGTGTTTCTGTGTGTGGTGTATGTTTTTTGGTTTTTGGGGTTTTTTTATTATTTGATATCGAGTATAATGGAATAAGTACTCGAGTGCTTTTTACATCCAGTCCCCGTGTGTATGCGGAAAGTGGAACAGGATTTAACGTGTGCGCAAGATGTTCTGCGTGCGTTCGCGCACGGGCCCTCGGTTTATAGTCTCATCCGAAGGACTTTTGGGGAGAGAGGAATCCGCACTGATGTTAACTCAAGGGGGAAATATCCCCTTGAACGGGAATCGAACCCAGGTCGTCAGATTGGGAGCGAAATGTTCTGACCACTAGGCTATCCCGTCCTCCGTGTGTCTGTATGTGTGTGTTTGCATGAGCTGTGTGTATAGATGTTGGGGTGTGGGAAGGTAGAGTGTGGTAGAGGTGAGTGTTTGTATAATGTGTGTGTGTGTGTGTGTGTGTGTTTATACCTCTGTGTGTATCTGTGTGTGTCTCTGTGTGTGTGTGTCCGGTTTTGACACAGTTCAAATTCTTAAAGAGTTCTAATCTTGTGGTTCTATTTACCAATATTACCTAGTATTCGTTCTCCATTTATTTTCTTAAACCTGGATTAGTTTTAGAAAAGAAAAAAAGTCGGCTGAATTCACATAAAAATCCCAGTTCAAGATGCGGAGATTTATTTTTTTTAACCTGAGATTTTTTTTGTTCAATATTGGATTTTTTTTAGGTTTGATTGGGAGAACTCTTTGGCATCAGATATTAAGAAAAACCCAACATCTCTCTCTCTCTCTCTCTCTCTCTCTCTCTCTCCTCTCTCTCCTCTCTCTCTCTCTCTCTCTCTCTCTCTCTCTCTCCTCTCTCTCTCGCTCTCTCTCTCTCTTACGGACACAGGTGTTGAAGATTAGAAAATACTTTGTACTTGTTTGTTCCGCTTACTTAAATCTGAGAGAATTGATTCCAGCAAAATAGTACCATTATCATATTTCGAATGACATTATTGGATTCAAGAAAAGAACCTTTTAGTGGAAAAACTTCGGGGTTTTGTTTATATAGAGAGAGATATATATATATATATAGTAGAGAGAGAGAGAGAAGAGAGAGAGAGAGAGAGAGAGAGAGAGAGAGAGAGAGAGAGAGAGAGAGACTTTCAGACGCAAAATATCACAGTAGGATAAGACCTATCTGTTCTGCTACGTTGATGTTAGTGTTCCAGTTTTATTGCTTTGTGTATTCTTGTCGTGACTCTGTGTCTGAGATATCTTCTTAAACTTTAATGCGGTCTCCTGTTGTGGGCTATAGTACTGAGAGTTAAATTTCTTTTAGTCTTTTACACACACACACACACACACACACTCACGCGTACGCACGCACGTACACACGCACACACACACACGCACGCATGCACGCACACACACACGCACTCATACACTCACACCACACAAAGACTGACAGGGAGGCAGACTGACAGAAAGAGGCATACAGAGATACGGACAGACAGAGACAGACATACAGAGGCAGACAGACAGAGACAGACAGATAGATAGACAGACAGAGCAGAGAGAGACAGAGACTGAGACAGACAGACATACAGAAACTGAGATAGGGACAGACAGACAGAGACAGACAGACAGGGAAATGTGTGTGTGTGTGTGTGTGTGTGTGTGTGTGTGTGTGTTGTGTGGTGTGTGTGTGTGTGTGTGTGTGTGTGTGTGTGTGTGTGTGTGTGTGTGTGTGTGTGTGTGTGTGTGTGTGTGTGTGTGTGTGTGTATGTGTGTGTGTGTGTGTGTGTGTGTGTGTGTGAGTGTGTTTGTTTGTGTGTTGTGTGTGTGATTATGAGACTGACGCGCTACCTACTGCGCTATCGTATGTGTGTGTGTGTGTGTGTGTATGTGTGTCTGTCTGTCTGTCTGTCTGTTTTGTCTGTGTGTCTTTGAGTGTCTATGTGACAATGACAATGACATTGACAAATTCTTTTATTTCGAGGATAATGAATAAGCACCCATGTGCTTTTTCACATCCAGTTCCCGCCCATAGGGATATATATATAAGAGAGAGAGAGAGAAGAGAGAGAGAGAGAGAGAGAGAGAGAGAGAGAGAGAGAGAGAAACAGAGACACAGAGACAGAGAGAGAGAGAGTGTGTGTGTGTGTATGTGTGTGTGTGCGCGCGCGCGTGTGTGCGCGCGCGCGTGTGTGTGTGTTTGTGTGTGTGTGTGTGTGTGTGTGTGTGTGTGTGTGTGTGTGTGTGTGTGTGTGTGTGTGTGTGTGTGTGTGTGTGTGTGTGTGTGTGTGTGTGTGTGTGTGTGTTTGGGTGGAATTGAACCTAAGACTGTTCGAGGTTTTTGTCCACCTGCTGGACTATGTGTCTGTGTGTGTGTCTTTGAGTGTCTGTGTGTGTGTGAGAGAGATAGAGTGAGAGAGAGAGAGAGGCGATGGTTAACTCATCACTTCTTTCAGGAATTGTTCCAACTGCTCTCAAAACTGCAATAGTTACACCTCTACTAAAAAAGCACGACGTCGATACTAACACTTTGAAGAATTATAGACCTGTATCCAACCTACCGTTCATCTCTAAAGTTCTTGAAAAAGTTGTTCTGAAACAACTCAACAACCATCTTCACTCAAATAGTCTCCTTCCCCCTTTTCAGTCTGCCTATCGCGTCAATCATAGCACTGAAACTACCCTAGCCCATACCCTAAATACACTTCTACTTGCTTCTGACTCGGGGGAAAATCTCCTTTCTCACTCTACTCGACTTATCTGCAGCCTTCGACACTATTGACCATTCAATTCTTCTCTCCCGTCTTAAAAAAACATTCGGTGTTACTGGCACAGCCCTCTCCTGGTTCAGTTCATACCTCACTGACCGATTCCAGACAGTCGCAGTAAACAAGATGCAGTCAATACCTGCCAAACTGGAATGTGGTGTCCCGCAGGGATTAGTTCTCGGCCCTGTTCTTTTCACTCTCTATACTGCTCCACTATCACATATAATAAACCGTCATCATATCAACCATCACTTTTATGCAGATGACTCTCAGATTCAAAGTAGTGTTACACCTGAAAATCTGCCTTCTCTCTTGACAAAGATGGCCTACTGCTTTCAAAATATCCAAAACTGGATGATACAAAACAAGTTACAGTTAAACGCAGATAAAACCGAAGCCATGTTTGTAGGGACCAAACACAAACTCTCTTCCATTACAACAACTTCAATAGAACTCGGCAATACATCAGTCCCTCTATTCACTTCCGTGAAGTATCTAGGTGTCGTTATCGACAACACACTCTCTATGAAAAAATTCATCACCCAGACCTGTCAGTCGTGCTACTATCAATTACGGCGTATTAGTGCAATTCGAAAGTACCTGTCCACCGATGCAACAGCCAAACTTGTCACTTCTCTCATTCTCTCACGTCTGGACTATTGCAATTCTCTTTTAACTGGTCTGCCAGCAACATCTATCCACTCCCTTCAACGTATACAAAACTCCGCAGCTCGACTAGTTCTCAGAAAGAAAAAATCTGAGCACATTACCCCTCTCTTGCGATCTCTCCACTGGCTGCCTGTGCCACAGAGAGTAGATTATAAGATCAGTACCCTCTGTTACAAATGTCTCCACAAAACTGCACCCTCCTACCTATGTGAATGTCTTAACCTGTACACTCCTTCACGTTCCCTCCGCTCTACTGCAGATACCTTGTGCCTACGAATACCTAGATTCAACCAATCCACTGTTGGCCGCCGCTCATTCTCTATTTCTGGTCCATCCATCTGGAACAACCTTCCTCTCTCTCTTCGCCAGAAACCTAGTTATGACACTTTTAAATCCAGCCTCAAGACATATTTATTTCAAACCTAAGACTTCCCCCCCTCCTGTTTCATATCTAACCCATGTTCTATCACCCTGCTAAAGTATACGGCCTGTTCGAGTGTATGTGTGCTTTTGAAAAACATTTGACTATCGAAACTTTATTTCATAGATTTTGTCTGCATTGCACCATGTTTGTAAATATCTGTTTGTTTAAACTTTTGATTATTTATCATTGATTGCATGACTGTAAAATTAGGTTGAATGCATGCGCTTTGATTTGTCTTTGCAAGATATAGCGCTATATAAGTTCCATTTATTATTATTACTATTATTATTAGTGAACACAGATAGGTGGAGGTAAGCGGCAAAGGAGGTACCAAGGCGAACACAATCAACTACACATAAAGCAGGGCAGGGCAGGGGGAAAACCTGACCCCTCGCCCGGCTGACGGCATTTTCTGATAACCTTGCTGATTGATGCCCCACTGCTCATAATTTTATTATCATATCAGCCACATAAAAATGCCTTCTGGTGTGTGTGTAGTATCTCTTTTCGTCATCTTTTATTTCCAGGACTGGTTTTTATTGTTGCGTGTTCGTATATCTTTGTGTGCGTGTGCGTGTGCGTGTGTGTGTGTGTGTGTGTGTGTGTGTGTGTGTGTGTGTGTGGTGTGTGTGTGTGTGTGTGTGTGTGTGTGTGTGTGTGTGTGTGTGTGTGTGTGTGTGTGTCTGTGTCTCTGTGTCTGTGTATATTTGTTTATTTATGTATTTGTTGTTTTATTTCAAGGATTTTAAAAATTTTATTCTTTTATATCGAGGATAATGGAATAAGCACTTATGTGCTTTTTACATCTAGTCCCCGTGTGTATGCGGTTTTGTAAATTCTGCCATCTGTTCCCACCGACACACAATGGAATAATGGAATAAGCACGCATGTGCTTTTTTACATCTAGTTCCCGTGTGTATACAGTTTTGTAAATGTCATCCATTTCCGCCGGCACAAAATGACCTACTCTTCCGAAAAGCGGAACGGTGTGTGTTGGGGGAGGGGGGGGTGTTCGGTATGCTCTTTGTCTGTTCTCTTCATTTTGATACAATGATTGTTATTTTCCTAGATTGGAAAATCTACTCTACCACCATAAAGAAATCAATGATCACAGTAAAATACAGGAATGAAATGTCCAGCTGAATGTAAAGCGTAGGTTTAAGAAGGAGTCATCCATCACTTCCTAGTGCGAAGCCAGGTTTGTTAAGTTTATATAAGAGAACCTATTTCAAAAGGATAGTTGTCCCAAGAAAAAATTCTCTGAAACAGCTTCCACATTCTGTCAGACAAAGGGTACACACGACGTGGCGAAAGAAAAGCGATTATACTTTCTCCAGAACCAGCCACCCAAAATGTCATCAACAGAAATTTTCTCAGATCAAAAATGCTGTGAAGTTTTACAAAACAAAGCCTCGTTGACGAGTTTATGACAAGAAGAGATATTTTTTGTGTGAATTTCCGCAAAAAGAAGAAGGATGTATCAGCGGTGGTTTTCAGTTTTTCTTTCTTATTGAGTCTGTGTTTTGTCTTGGTTTCTTCTTCAGTTTTTGTTTTCAGTAAATCTGACTGGTTGATGTATAGAAAAAACAAAAATATGATCAAACAATGACAGAATCAAAAGCAAAATGCCAACGCTCTACGGCTGGTTTTTTGGCACTTAAGCAGCGTTTTAGGAGGATTGGGTTAAAGGAGGATTGGACTGGGCAGGAACATGAAGTGGAAGACTGACCGATTAAGCAAAAAACTGATCGTATAAAAGCAAAACGGCTATAGGATATTGTAGACCCTTGCTGATGAAGACTTGGTGTAATCATCACATATGTCATCATCTTCATCATCATCATTGTCATCTTCTTTATTGCCATTATCATAGGTGTCATTATCATCATCACCATAGTCATCATCATCATCATCATACGGTCATTAACATCAGCATAAGAATCATAATCATATTGATGAAGAAGAAAAGAAGAAGAAAAACGTTCATTACCGATCAGACTTGAGTACTTTTGGCCATCTAAACAGGTTCCTCATTTTATCCACGCGTCATGTCATCATATGTTCATTTTAGCTTCATTACTTTTGCCAAGAATATGATGACGGCTCTGTTTGTCTGACTGCCTTGTCAACTTTCTCCTGTAAGAGTGGTGATGAACGACGACTGGATTTACAGCTTTTTTGTTGAAACGAAGTAGAAAACAAAAACAAAAAACAAAACACTTCATTCCGACAACAGCACGGTGTCCTGTTTCTCTGTTTGCTCCCCAAACAGCCATTTCAGAGAATCGGAGCCTCCAGAAAGTCAGGAATTGGGATGGAATCCTGGGATAGATCCCTTACTATTGTTCTGAAATATGTAAAAAAGGCACATGGGCGTTTATTCATTATCCTCGAAATAAAAGAATTTGTCATTCTCTCTCTCTCTCTCTCTCTCTCTCTCCTCTCTCTCTCTCTCTCTCTCTCTCTCTCTCTCTCTCTCTCTCTCTCTCTCTCTCTCTCTCTCTCTTTCTCTCTCTTATGCACACACATGGAGATAGAGAGAGAGAGAAAGAAACAGACAGAAAGAGAAACAGAGATAGAGAACGAGACAGAGACAGAGACAGACAAACAGACAGACAGACACACAGAGATACAGAGAGTGATAGACCGATACAGAGATGGAGAGGATGACGAGGAGGGAGAAAGTGTTTCCTAGCCCCTGTCAATACTGACATTTCTGTGGCAACAATATTTTTTTCTTTTAAAAGCTTCATTTTTCTTTTTTTTTCATTTATACCACTTTAAGTCACGAG
>CM054147.1:34585547-34600547 GCA_028751875.1 Rapana venosa | reverse complement strand
TGCAAAGAAAAGCTTAAAGGCGACACAGCGAACATAATCAACTGGACATAAAGCAGCAGGGCTGCTGAGGGAACCTGCCCCCTTGTCTGCCGGAGGTATTTCCTGTAACCTTGCTGCCACTCTAGTGCTCCTGTTAGCCCACACACCAACGCCTTGTTTAACTTGTTATGTCAAACACTCACACAGTATGCACACACACACACACGCGCGCGCGCGCGCGCACACACACGCTACATACACACACTACATACACGCGCTCGCACGCACTACACACACACGCGCACACACACATGCACACTAACACTAACACTACACACACACAAACGCAGAACATCTTGCGGAAACGTTAAATCCTATTTCTGCTTTTGTAAGAGTAGGCCATTGTGTGTTCCGGTGGGAACAGATGATAGAATGTACAAAACCGCATACACACGGGGACTGGATGTAAAAAAGCACATAAGTACTAATTCCATTATCTTCAATATAAAAGAATAAAATAAATTTTTAAAATTAAATAAATAAAACACACAGAGGCACACACACAGACAGATACGCGCACGCACACACAGAACCACACACAGACACACAACACACACACTACACAACGCTTTGATTTGTTCCTTTACAAGATTCAGCGCTGTGTAAATTCCATACATTATATTATTATTACACACTACCCACACAGACACACACTATAAACACACACACAGACACAAACACACACACACACACTCAAAGCACTTTGATTTGTCCTTTACAAGATTCAGCGCTGTGTAAATTCCATACATATTATATTATTATTATTATTATACACATACACACACAGACACGCACACACACATACACACACAACCACACACACACACACACACACACACACACACACACAACACATTGCCCCTTTAGACTGAAAGAAAACAAGTGGCTTTAGCCTTGAAAGTGTAGGACGGAGCCAAAGAGACCTGATCGATCGCTTCAGACCAGTTTTCATTTCCCCAAAGTGATAAAGTTGGTAGGGGCCATATTTGACATCTCACTTATTGGCCGCAAATATGACTGCTTCGCTCCCCTCATCCGTGAAATTGAAAATGGGATTGGCCCACTGACAGTGAGAAAGCAGTGTTTAAGTGTGAACACAAGGGAATAAGAGAGAGGCTGGTTTGGTGAGAGACACAGAGAAAGAGTGGGGGATACAGAGAGACAGACAGAGACAGAGACATCACCACAAACATAATAAAAGAAAAAAATCAAAACAGAAAGGAACAGTATGTATGAGATCTGCTTTCTTTGGTGGTGTGTTTCCCAAAGCCATGTTATCCATAACTTGGTATCAGAATTGATCTGAAATAACATGAATTATTCATATCAAGATTAGAATAGACTCTACAACCAAAAAAAAAGCATAAGATATACATTCTGTGTTTTGCATGCATCACAGCTCATCTGTAAAATTTACAGGAATAATCAAGCAACGTGCTGAAGGTTCGATTCCCGGGCTTTTATTCTTGAGTTGTGCAGTTATCATAGGTCATATTGTTCGATGAAAACTATTCAAAATATGTAGCAGTCTAGGTCACTGTAGTAGTGGCTAGAGACGAAAAAGTAGAATCAGCAGTAGCATCTAGAAGAAAAGTTCTTGTATTCATCTCTGCCAGTTGTTTTTTTTACAAATGACTATAATTCTCTTGGCAAGAATACTATCTTGAGCTACAATTCCACAGAGAGATGCATGCAAAGCCAAGCAACTCCTCCCTACTTGCGTGGACTGACTGAGTGACTATAGCAGCAAAACTGGCTGTACTGCCTGGGTAGTCATTAACCTAGTGAACCACAGCAGGCTCTGTGAAGGGATAGATGTCCAGCTCAGATGATTCTGGGGACAATCATTATTCATGGGATAACTTCTCATACTGAGTAACTTTCTGCCCATCTCAAATGGAAAGAGAGGAAGGGGGAAGATGGGGGGTGGGGGATTTAATTCAGTGACTATGAATTTTCTCCCCTTTTGTGAATATGTGTTTTTTATAAATACATATATCATAAAAATTGCCCAAAACTATTATATTTTATTTTGTAATTCATTTAGTTTGCAGGGGTTTCTCATGTTAAAATACAGAAAACCAAAAAAGATTATTATTCATTTTGCTGTTTATTGATAATCAACTACACACAGGTTTTACGTTTATAAATCTTAGATAAACACAGAGAAAGAGACAGCATATACAATAAGAAAAACATTCTGAGCCCCCAACCCAACTTCTAACTTTTTATATCCTATGAGTACTGCTTTTCTTTCTAAGTGAGAATTTTACTTGATTAATTAAAACTCTCCCTCTCTCCCTCTCTCCTCTCTCTCTCTCTCTCTCCTCTCTCTCTCTCTCTCTCTCTCTCTCCTCTCTCTCTCTCTCTCTCTCTCTCTCTTTCTCTCTCTCTCATCACCACCACTTCTTCTACCATCCCATACCACAGGTGGGGAGGGGGGGGGGGGGGAAGCGTACTAACACAGTGCTGATGCTGTGTAGTGTGTGAAAGGTTAAAAGCAACAAGGCAAACATAATCAAATGGACATAAAGCAACAAGGCTGGTGGGGGAACCTGCCCTTGGGTCTGTTGGAAATATTTCCGATAACCTTGCTGCCACACTGTTGCCCCAGTTGGCGACACATTGGCACTTTATTTAACTGTTTTGTTAAACACACACACACACACATGCACATGCACATGGCACACTTACACACATACGTGTGTGCACATGCATACACACATGCAAACACAGAGGCATCTATGTGTGCATATACACACACACACAAACAAACAAACATACACACACATGTATGCATGCACACACATACACACAAATGCTTGCGCGCACATGCATACGCACAAGCAAACACAGAGGGATGTATGTGCACATGCACACACACACGCACACTACGCGCACACACACAGCGCACACACACACACACACACACACACACACACACGTGCGCGCGGCGAATGGATGACTTTTTTTGTAAATGCATACTAATTGGGACTGGATATAAGAACAAAGCACATGAGTGCTTACTCTATTATCCTCAAATAACAGGATAAAACAAAATAAATAGATTAAATAAAAGCACACACACACATACGCACACTCACAATAAACCTACCAACACTGTCTATCCCTCAAGACTAAAACCACACAAGTGGCCTCAACTGCAACACTTTAAGGCACAGCCAAAGAGACCTGATCGATCTTTCAGACCCTGGTTTCATGTCCTCAAAAGTGATCAAGTTGGTGGGGGTCATACTTGACATCTCACTTTTGGTCGCAAATATGACTGCTTTGCTCCCCTCATCCGTGAAATTGAAAATGGGATTGACTCACAGACAGTGAGAGAGAAACGTTTAGCTGTGAACACAAGGGGCTGAAAGAGGCAGGACTGGTGAAATAGCAATGAAAAGAACAGGAGCTACAAAGAAACAGCCAGCCAGACAGACAGGCAGGCAGACAGACAGACAACACAGACAGACAAACAGACACACAGACAGACAGACAGGTAAAGATTGAAGGAGAGAAGGATGGATGGAGAGAACACCACAGAGAAATAAGAGAAGGGATGGAAGGGAATAGTCTGTGTGTCTGTCATCTGTTTGCTGAATCGTGTGTCTACCAATACACCAGCGTAGGTTAGCTGTGACTTCATGATGGAATGCATCTCCAATGATAGAATTATTCATATATCAATGCTTGGAAAGGATTCCAAAAGGAAAGATATTAGCTTAGAGTTTTGATTTGTAAATGCAGTACAGTTTGCCTTAGGTAAAGGTGTCCCATAACCTATGAGGTCGTAGGGGAGCGAGGTGTCAGAGACCTCACTTCTCCAAGGCCAGCTTATTGAGGGCCCGCGACCATCTCCTCTCCCTCGCTGCTTTACCTTCCCTGAACTTAAAGATGCAGGTACCCATTTACAGCTGGGTGACCTGGGAGACTGTACTGAAGCCAAAGTGCGCAAACTGTCCCCCATCCAACCGGTAACCACGCTTGATGCTACTCAACCTTGGCTGGGGAAAGCAAGTGCTCCGACCACTAAGCTATCCCGTCCCCATACTTTTGCCTTTAGAACAACAAAAAAATAACTTTTAAAGTATTGTGGGGACAGAATATCTTGATTCTTTTTCCTTGAAAGTTTCGGTCATCCTTTGATCCTACTGTTCAATTAAAACGTTAAAAACTTGAGAGGATTATCGTTATCACCACTTCTACCATCAGAATATACATATCTCTGATATACAACTACATATCAATGTTTTATGGAGGAGAATATATGTGATGGCATTAACACGCACGCACACACACACACACACACACACACCACACACGCGCGCGCGCGCCACAACACACACTCACTCACTCACACACACGCACGCACACTCACTTACACACACACACACACACTCACTCACATACATACACACACACACACACACACACACACACACACACACACACACACACCACACACACACACGTGTATGTATGCACACAATCCCATTTGAGACAGCCAAACCTCAAAACCTCGCAGACCAGTTCCCACTCTATATTAAAATCAAGTGACCAAGCTGCCAGGCACACTTACTTCAGGTTGTTCTCCCGCCAAGCTTCAACAAGATGGTGTCAATGAGGAGACATGGTGGAACAGGAAGAGAGCTGTGAGGGATCACGGAGCACACTTGTTTGTCTGGCAAGACCAGAATTATCCAGATCATCAGCTGTGATGAATACAGCGACAGGATTCCAATTCCCAGAACAGCTGCTCTCTTTCTGGCCCTGGCTCCAGCTTTCCCTGCTGGGCTAATCCAATAAACCTTGTTGATCTTCAATTAACTCATGATTCCCTGTCTGCCCTTTTCCTTACAATACATGTTCCATCTTTTGCTCTGCTGCTTTCTTCTTCTTCTTCTTCTTCTTCCTCTCTCTCTCTCTCTCTCTCTCTCTCTCTCCTCTCTCTCTCTCTCTCTCTCTCCTCTCTCTCTCTCTCTCTCTCTCTCTCTCTCTCTCTCTCTCTCTCTATCTCTCTCTCTCTCTGTCTCTCTCTCTCTCTCTCTCTCTCTCTCTCTCTCTCTCTCTCTTCTCTCTCTCTCTCTCTCTTGAAAAGGGTTATTTCCCCTTGTTTTTATTGTGAGACTGTATAAGTATTGGGTTATTATTATTAAGATGTATCCTTAACGGGCGGGGACTGGATGTAAAAAAGCACATGTGTGCTTATTCATTATCCTCGAAATAAAAGAATTTGTTATTGTCATTGTCTCTCTCTCTCCTTCTGTTCTTTTACTTCTGCTTCTTTTTTTGGGGGTTTAGTTTTCATTCCAAAAATACGAAAAACAAAAATAATTGATTGGAGTTAGATTTTTAAAAACAGATTTTCGTTTTCGATATTTCATCCACTAGGATAGGCTTTGATCCCGCCCCTCATCCCCCACCCCTCCTTATTAAATAACAGGTAGTTCTTGGAAACTGATGTATGCAGATTGCTGCAAATGAGTGTTGGCCTCGCTGGAGTCGTTAGCCCCATGAATCGCACAAGGTAATGCAGAGGGACATATGTAAAGTCTGGATGATTCCAGTGACAATGTTTATTCATAGGGTGAGCTCTCATGCTGCCGTAACTCCTGCTAACGTGTATTTGGAAACGTAATGAGCGCTTAAAGCTTGGAAGTTACCCATTTCTTTTCTTTGTGGTGGACATGTAGAAGGTAAAGGTGTTCCCATAACCTGTGTGGTTATTGAGGAGTCAGGGTGTCAGAGACCTCAGCTTCTAAGGGAGAGCCTTTCGAGGACAGTGCCCATCTCATTTCCTTCACTGCTTTACCTTCCCCGTCCCTAACGAGGGCAGGTAACTATTTACAGCTGGGTGAACTGGGGGACTGTGCTGAAACCAAGGTGCAAAATGGTCACCTATCCAAGAGGCAGCCAAGCTCAATGCTTCTTAACCTTAGCTAGGGGAGATCAAGTGCTCTGACCACTCAACTATCCTGTCCCCACCTATTCTTTTGACAAAAATATATTACCAACAAATGACCGAAAAGATAGTTAACACTAAAACAGTGTTCTGATAGGGATTTCTTTTGTCTCTATCACAGACAGCACACAATGATATACTGAAATAATTCATTTGCCTTTTCATTTGCCATACAGTATTCTTAATCTTACAACTGGAATGCCTCATGTGAGCAGGGAGAAGATTGTGAAGCAGTTGGTGGAACGTTTCTGTTTAAGAAAGAAATAAGCATACACTTTTTGTGAATGCAACTACAACAGATCTTACTGAGACTTCTTATGGACTAATGTAACTCATTCTGTGTGCTCTGTCTTTGTCTGTCTGTCTGTCTGTCTGTCTGTCTGTCTGTCTGTCTGTCTCTCTCCCCTCTCTCTCTCTCTCTCTCTCTCTCTCTCTCTCTCTCCTCTCTCTCTCACTCCTATTCATTCATCATTCTTTCTTTCATTCATTCAACTCATTCTATTCTCAGAACAGTGTTTGTTGTATGCACAGCATGGGTCAGCCCTCTGCACTCCTGTCTGTTGTCTCCTCCCCTCCATCCCTGGTTTAAAAGGAAACTCAGCAGACCTGTGATTAAGCAGACGTCTGGCCAGCACTGTGACAGCTGGGATTTGGCCTGTTGGCCATACACCACAGCACACTTACTCACCCCAGTTAAACTGGTTCTGTTAAGAAGAAAGGCTTTTCTGTAAGGAAAAGTGTTTGATGACTAGATCAAAATACCAATGGGATCCATCCTCATAGTTTGGTCCAACTGTGCAAGGACTATAGACTGCAGCACATTCACTTTTAACAGACCATCCATTTTTTTCTTGATTTATCTTTTGTGGTATTTCTCAATTTCTTTAGAAAGGCTTTTGGTCTAATGATAGTCATTTCCTTTCTTTTTAGTAATGCTGATTACTTTGCACATCATATTTGGAGAAAACTGCTCGCTCTCTCTCACTCACTCACTCACTCACACTCTCTCTCTCTCTCTCTCTCTCTCTCTCTCTCTCTCTCTCTCTCTCTCTCTCTCTCTCTCTCTCTCTCTCTCTCTTTCTTTCTTTCTTTCTTTCTTTCTCTCTTGTATGATAACTGTTATTAAAATACAGTAGTTTGTGAAGGGCTTCAGTTATTAAATGTGCGCTGCACTTGATGTTTGTATTTTGTATACTTGTGTGTTGACATTGTCAGATATAACTCTATCCTCAACTTTGGTCCGAGTTGTACTTTGAGCTGTGTTTTTTTCCGTTTCCTTGAGCTAATATTTCTTTGAATTGTTGGTCTAAATCAGCATTTCATATTACTTTGGAACATGCATTTTAGGGAGCACAGTTTGGGGTACATGCCAAGGTAAATAATTATGCCAAGGTTTTATCAAAGAGTAGGTGAAGCTATATTTCATATTCTTCATTATACTTTCTTCCCTTTGAATTATATTGTGGCCAAAGGTCAAAGTACATAAAAAAATCATTTCATAGCTCAGTTATCTTTCTCTCTCTAAAATTATCCTTAAACAATCAGAACTGGAAGAAGAATTATTGGCAGGAAACTCCAGGCTACAGGACAGGAATGGAACGAGAGGACGTCCATGTCCGTGTTGATGCGGGTGTATGAGGGGGCAGGGGCTGAGGGGCAGGCAGCAAGGTGAACCCCATCAAAGGGACATAAAGCAGCAGCAGCAGCAGCAGCAGCTCAGGAGTGGTCAGCAGCAGCCCTCCCTCCCTCATCATGGCCTTGTACAATCATCACGTGCTTCCCTTGACCTTGTCCACCTCTACCCTGCTTTCCTGTTCCCGTTAGATATACACTGATTGTTGCTGTATTTAGTTTGCTTCGTTTGTTGCTTGTGTGTGTGTGTGTGTGTGTCTGGCTGGCTGGCTGGCTGGCTGGCTATCTATTTGTCTAGCTGTCTGGCTGACTGGATGGCTCAATATCTGTATGTTTCTGTCTGTCAGTCTGTGTGTCTGTCAGTGTGTCTCTGTGTCTATTTATGTCTCTGTGTCTCTGTCTCTGTCTGTCTCTCCTTCTCTCCAGCCAATTTCAGTGTTTGTATGTCTGTCTCTCTGTCTCTACGACTGCCTCTGTCTCTTTCTCTGTCTCTCTCTCTGCCTCTCTCTCTCTCTCGCTCTCTCTCTCTCTCTCTCTCTCTCTCTCTCTCTCTCTCTCTCCCTCTTTCTCCCTCTCTCTCTCTCTCTCTCTCTCTCTCTCTCTCTCTCTCTCTCTCTCTCTCTCTCTCTCTCTCTCTCTCTCTCTCTCTCTTCTCTCTCTGCAATCAACAGGCGGAAGAAAATATTATTTTAAGCATTGAGCTTATCATGATCTGCACTTCTGTGTGAGTGTGACTACCTAATGAATGGGGTATCAACTTTTCCCCTCCTTTTTCGTTATTTGTATAAAAGCTTGGTACATTGGTATGCAGCAAAATGCAGGGAATACTGTGTATTATAGAATGTTAATAGTGTTGTATTCAAGAACAAAACAAATGATGACGAGAAAGACAGAAATATTTGCAAATGTTGTGTTGTAGTATTTGAACAGAAGGAAGGCATAATTACTGAAGTGTTGAGATTAAAGAATAATATCCAAGGATGAAAAAATACCCTCTTCACTGTAATAGAAGTAACCTAAAGTATGGAACAATGTTCTCCTCTTTTTGGTATATTTGCATAATCGGGTGTCTGATTAAACAAGAAAAGCGAAAATCAAGCAAAACTGAATTTAATCTGTATTGAAAATTGTTTAGTAGCTTGAAAACGCATTGAATGTTGATTACTGTGTGTTATGTACTGCGTTATATCGTGATGCCTTCCCTAATCTACTTTGCATTGTATTGTGGCCCAAGGCCGATGTGCAATTAAACTAGTTCAGAGTTCAGAGTTCTCTCTCTCTCTCTTCTTGTTCTTCAACACTAGCTTAGTTTCAAATCATTGCTGAATATAGTACCAAATCATGTCCACCTTAGCATCTTAAAACGTTCCTCTGTGTTCTTCCTTGCTGTTTACTGACCTCATAACTAATCGGTTATAGCGGGAAGTGGCGTGTTGGTGGTTTCACCGACCTTTGCAGCGGATGCGGTAGACGTCCTCACAATGACTGATGATCTTCATATGAACTATGTTTTCTGCTTTGCCTACTAGCGACGAAATAAACCCATCAGTGGAAAATGAAAAAGTGTAGGCTGATAAGAGTATTTGCATGACGTTATGTTACATAGAAAATCACGTTTCTCTCACGCTGTTTTTATGTCAAAGAAAAAAGCATGGTAGAGATGGAAAGGAACAATGGATAGCTATTGAACACTATGCGTATATGCCTAGTGGGAGTTGTCTAGGTCGTCAAAATTAATGAATACAACAACAGAATGTTCTGACACTGCTGGTTTTTCCCCTTTCTCAGGGTTTTTTTCTTTTGTCAAGTTAATTGATCAAGCCTTGTTGATCTCCAATTTACTCATGATATAGATCGAGTGTGCTCTGTCCTCTATGTATGCATTACCCACCATCTTCTGTGGTTTATTCTCTCTAGTTTTCTTGAGTTTCTTATTTAAGTTGTTGATAGAGTTGGTGTGTTTCTGATTTAGTTTTATTCATCCCAAGATGATGAACAAACAAAAAGCAAAATTTCATTTCACGTTTATTTCTTCCAGTATTTGTTCAACACTGATTCAGTTGATGTTGACAGATTCCAGGTATTCATTTCTTTAAGACATAGAAGTACAAAAAGACGGTAGCTATTGTCAGCTTTCTTTCGTTGCAGGAGCGATTATTTACTGCAAACAGGCAGTGACACCCAGAGAGTCGTTAACCAGACAACCTTTACCAATAACCAAAAGGTGGCAGGGAGACATATAAGGCTGGAATCATAACAATCTTTATTCATAGCATGAGCAGGAATGCTACGTAACTCCCCCACGCTTGTTAACTTTGGTAATAACCAATTTTGGCGTGTGTGGTAGAGGTCTGCTCTTGGAGTCCTGCAGAGATTTGTGATGAGCAAAATATGTTTCTCTGTCTCCATCTTTAATTTTCTCATTTCTGTGGTTTGTTCCATCTATGTCTGTCTGTTGTATGTCTGTATGTCATCTCTCTCTCTCTCTCTCTCTCTCTCTCTCTCTCTCTTCTCTCTCTCTCTCTTCTCTCTCTCTCTCTCTCTCTCTCTCTCTCTCTCTCTCTCTCTCTCTCTCTCTCTCTCTCTCTCTCTCTCTCTCTCTCTCTCTCTCTCTCTCTCTCTTGATATCCTATGCCAAAGGCTACCTTATCAGACAGGATTATTTTCTGTGATATTTTTTCTTGGTATTCACGCAGCAGCATTCATTTTCAATGATAGAGTATGCCTAATACACTGCGTTGTCTGAAACACAACAGGACAGGCACATTACGGAAGGCGAGGCGCCCCAAAACAAAAACCCAAAGTAAGATATGATTGGGGGTGGGGGGGGTGGATTCATGATTTGTCCAGCTGGTGGGAGGATAGGATCAAAGAAAGCAGACCAAACCCCTTGGTTTCGCCTTGTCAGTCTCATGCTCAATTATATCAGCTCCTGTCATGCAGGAAGCGGAGTGTGACTGCAGACTGATGTCTTTTTTCCAGGTTAAAAGAGGAAATAACTTTTCTTTTTTATACTTTGTAGACCTCTCTGTCTGTCTCTGTCTCTCTCTGTTTCTCTGTCTCTGTCTCTCCCACTCTATCTCTGTCTCTCACTCACACGCACACGCACACACCTACACGCATGCACACATACACACCCTGCACACACGCACGCACACACACACACACCACACACACACACACACACTGAGATGAATGAGATCATAGATTACAAGTATGATAGCCAGGATAGTCAAGTGGTCAGAGCCTTGAGCTCGCGATCTGACAGCACAGGCACAAAGATTTTTTTATAGGATTTTCCCCAGGATTTCACATCAGTACAAACTTCACTCTCCCAAAATTCCTACAGTTGAGACTATGAACCAGGATCCCACGTACGCAGAACATCTTGAGCACAATTTCAAACCTATTCCACCTTTTGGAAGAGAAGGCCATTGCCTGTCGGTAGGATCCAATGGCGAAATTTTAAAACCCATGCACACTGGTATCGTGTTTAAACATTATTCCCAAAGTCAAAAAAGCAGCTACGTACATTCTGGGCTGATGGTGACATATCCAAAATATCACTATTGGTACCCTTTTTAGTTCTACGCAAGGAATGAAAAGAATAGTCACAGGTTAAAAAAAATTACCATATCAAGTTCTGCACGAAATTGTCTCACCCTGATTCTTAGATTCACGGGAATAAGAAAACTTTTGCTCCTGTTTTTTTTTTATTGTAAAAATTAATGGGCATACTTATAACACGACCATCTTTTGGTTTTATCCTGCCCTTTTGGAATTATTGAAGAACAAACAAAAACTGTTTAGAAGTTTACAACTAAAATTATTTGTTATTCCACCTTTGAAAACCTGATCATATTAGTATTACTCCCACGTTCATAATAGTCCAGAAAGTGTCTAAAATGAAGAAAATTGTTGTTAGTCTACTTCACATGCATGCAAGAACATAATTTGTCTTGTTGAGACATTAAAGTATTCTTGAGTCTTTAGCACACGTTAAAAACCGTTCCGCTTTTCGGAAGAGTAGGTCATTGTGTGCCGGTGAGAACGGATGACAAAATGTATAAAACTGCATACACACGGGAGCTGGATTTTAAAAAGCACATGAGTGCTTATTCCATTGTCCTCGAAATAAAAGAATAAATACATAAACTAAGAAACGAAAAGTTCCATTCAGTTACTTTTATATTTTTCGGGGAATCTGTTTCTCGCTTTCTAATAATCAATGATCACTTGACCTTATTCTTCATCGATTTGTGACAGGGAAAAACTCCCTTACGGCTGACTAAGCAGATGTCTTCAATATGAATGATGAATTGAATATGAACCACCTCTCATGCTTGACTCCACTCAGACAAAACCAGCTTGTGGACAGGAAAAAACTAGGAAGAGGACTGTTACAAAAATTGTTAAACCATGTACTTGTTCTCTTTTATTCTATGTTCTGCATTGTTCTTATTTCGTGGTGTGTTGTTAGTAGTGGGGGGGGGGGGTAGCGTTTCAAACAATTGATCGTTAGGTAATTTTTCTTAAACGCTGCACTGTAAATGTTATAGTTACTCAACCCTTTTCTAGCATATGTGAACAGGATAACTTTGTGGTCAGATTCCTCGCTCTGCCTTTGTTAAAATTAAGCAGAATTGAACCTGGTTGCCTTGTGGATGGGTGACCGTTCGTGAGCCTCGGTTTCAATACAGTCCCCCAATTCATGCAGCTGTTGATGAGTACTTGCCTTCTTTAAGGACAGGGAAGGTATGTATGTTAGTCCGTCGTTTTCGACGATGACCTCCAAAACAACAGAGGAGACAGCTGCTGTTTCGGAAACTGGGCAGAAATTTGATTATAGTGGAGATGCCTTGCCCACAGTACATCCCCACTCTCTCGGCCAAGTGGGCATAAGGACTGTCAGCGTTGGAGATGTTCTCCAAAGGCCAACCATCCCACAGGGCTGCAGCACATAAGGACTGTGCAAGTCAAGCCTCCTAGTCAGAAAGTCATAGTCGATCACTAAAGACTAAGCTGTAAAGTGGAATTCCATGAGTGGAAAAACCACTGGTCATACAGCCTCTCACTTTACTGTTGCCCCCAACGTCAATGGTTTAATCAAGAACTGTGATAAACCCCAAAACAGTGAGGGAGAGGAGATGGGTGTTGCCCTCAAAATGCTGGCCACTAGAGAAGCTGGGGTCTCTGATGCCTTGCTCTTTGACAACTACCAAGGTTATAAGAACACCTGTACCTTTTATACTAGAATCAATGCAAAACAGAAAATGACAGATTCGTGTCCAAGTCATCATTCGTAGTGAAGGAATAATTATGATCAGTCATTTCTTTAAAGAATGCATAGGCACACTTACTCCTTTCCAACATCTCTCTCTTCACCATCTCTACAATTACCGCTTTTTAACACAAAAAATGCCACCCCTGAATCTGCCATTTCTTTTCATTTTCCTGTTCTACATCATGGCTAATTCAAGAAATTTTGGAAAAGTGATCTCAGCTCAAAGACTGTAGAAGATCTGGAAGGACACGATCGATGCTTTCTGGTCAGTTTTCATCCCGGAAAGTGATAAAGCTGGCAGGGGCTGGTTTTCGACATTTCATTTATTGGCTGCAAATATGACTGCTTTGCTCCACCCGTCCATGAAATTGGAAATGAGATTGACTTTGGGATAGTGCTGTTTAGCTGTGAACACGAGTAGCAAGTAGAGGTGGTGATGGTGGAGAAGAGAGGGGAAAAGGACAAGAGAGGAGAGGAGGAGAGAGAGAGAGAGAGAGAGAGAGAGAGAGAGAGAGAGAGAGAGAGAGAGAGAGATAGAGAGAGAGAGAGAGAGAGAGAATTCGATTCGGATTCGGATTCGGAATGTTTATTCATGTAAAGGCCATTGCCCCTAATGAAGGGGTAGAGTACACAGGTAATATTAATGAAATCACTCAACATACACACACATTAACAAACTTAACTAAGTCAGCACTGATCGTAATTTGAATGCCTTATATAAGTAGATTGATACATTTCGGACAATATTTTCGTTCATAGATGACAAAAGTAAACACAGACGAAACTGGCAAGGGTATTTGTAAAATTTCAATGGTATATACCGTGCTCTTAGCTTACTGAGAATAGGGCAACACAACATGAAATGTATTTCATCCTCATTTCCAGTTTTACACAATGGACAAGTCAAATCCAATTCAGAATATGTTTTGTAGCGATTTTGGTGTGTACTAATTTCTGAAATGCCAAATCTAAACCTGGTCATAATAAATTTCAAATGTTTGTCTAGATCCATTTTCAGATATGTTTTCCTGTCATGAACACCGCAAAAAGTTCTATAGATGCTAAACCTCTCACTGTTGTTAACGTGGAAGTCCCATTCTTGCCATCTGCATAAGATCAATCTTTCTTTAAACTGGTATAAAAACTCTTTAACATTTTGAACACCTCCATTTTCCCATACATACCCAAAACCATTTTCATATAATCTACAACGAATATTTGATACCCAGTTTCTTTTGCCTCTTACATCCAACTCATATAGCATTTTATAAGCTTTCTTTGGTAATCTAACATCTTCCATCACTACTAATTTTAACCAATAACGAATACAGCGTATAACAGAGTTGATATAAATAGGATATCTGTTTGTTTCACCATAAACGAAGTCATTTGGGGTTCTCCTTTCAACCCGAGAGAGAGAGAGAGAGAAAGAGAGAGAGAGAGAGAGAGACAGACAGACAGACAGACAGACAGACAGACAAACAGACAGACAGACCACCAGGCAGAGAAAAGACAGAGCAAGAGATTCCTTTTAGCAACCCAATCAATAGTCAATTTTCTAGACACACCTACAACAGGGGTGTTTTTTTCTCCACGAACTCAGGTTCACGGCAATGGCAAGTCATTGCCGAGCAGCACGAGAAGGGCAATAGAGAATGGTAAAACACAGTGTTTGTCCAGCGAGAGTGAGTTGTCCAGATCATCAGCTGTGATGAATACAGCAACAGAAGGCCAATTCCTGACACTGCTGCTCTTTTTGGCCCTGGCTCCAGCCTTCCTGCCAGGCTAATCGAATACGTCTTGTTGATCTTCAATTAATTGATGATCCAGCGTGCACCCAGTCTACCAAGCTTTACAACCTACCGTTTGCTCTATTTTCTCTTTCCTTGTGTCTCCTGTCTCTCGGGCTCTGTCTGTATGTCTGTCCTCTTTCTATCTTTCCATCTGTCTGTCTGCTTAACTAATTCTCTCCCTCTGTCTCTGTGTCTCTATCTCTGTCCCTCTGTGTGTTGGTTGGTCGTCTCTCTCACTTAGCCTTGACTGTCTGACTGTCTGTCTGTTTGTCTGTCTGTCTATC
>CM054147.1:34573047-34580547 GCA_028751875.1 Rapana venosa | reverse complement strand
GCCAAATCCGACATTTCACTTATTGGCCGCAAATATGACTGCTTGGCTCACCTCATCCGTGAAATTGAAAGCGAGAGTGACTCGTTGACAGTAGGAAAGAGAGTAGTTGTGGACACAAGTTAGTAAAACACACCAAGAAGGAGGTAACAGAGCAAAGAAAAGAGGAGACTGTGAAGAAGAAGGGGAAAAAAACAGAGAGAAAGGGGGAGAGACAGAAAAAGAAAGAAAACATAGGAGGGGATGATATAGGAGGGGATAAATTGGAGAAAAAGAGAAACAGGAACAGAACAACAAAACCAAAACATATTTTCCTGATAATTTTTATTTAGATATAACAACTTGGTTTTTATCCAGCCTTAAAGAAAAAGTCAACACTAAAGCACAAGGGATGTGTTTGAGAGAAAGAGAGAGTGAGATAGACAGACAGACAGACAGATGGACAAACAGACAGACAGACATAAGGATGGACAAATTGTCAAACAGACAAACACAGAGACAAAGACAGAGGCAGATAGACAGGCAGAGAGACAGATGGACAGACATAGAGGCAGACAGACGGATGGACAGACAGACAGATTGACACAGATACAAAGACACAGAGAGAGAAAGAAACAGAGACAGGGGTATGGAAAGAGAGACAGAGACAGACAGAAAGACAGAAAGAGAGAGAGAGAGACAGAGCATTTCAATAACTGGCAACACCAAAAAACGAAAGAAATGCTCAGAAGAATTAGTCAGCAATCTGTGTGCTGGGTGGGTGTGTGTGTGTGTGTGTGTCTCCCAAAGGCATTATCTATGTGCTGCTGTATCAATGTTACTGGGATCATGAATTATTCATATCAGGATTGGAAGTGACTCAACAAGGCGTTATGCTAGGGATGAGTTCTGATATGAGAATGTATCAAGAGTCATCTGAAAAATAACAGAGGCAATCGTGCGCAGTATGCTAGGATGAATGTGTGGCCTTTGCTCTGCTATGTCAGTTATTGTTGTTGTTGTTGTTGTTGTGTGTTCCCCAGCTTCACACTCTAGCAGTCACCCAGAAGTGCACCCTGACTCACTCATCCCACTTTGGAATCACTGTGAGATTGAAACTGTACACTGAATGAAGAGGTTTGCATGTATGACTGTTTTTAAGCACCTCGCCATATAGGCAGCCATACTACGACTTCAGAGGAGGGCTATATCAGCGAGATTTTGTCTTCAGTGCAAACCTTGTTGGCAGGATTCATACCACTAACTGTTGACTTATTGTTTGATACCTAAAACAGTTTTCAGTGTGAAGGCTGTTGTTGTTATTGTTATTTTTGGTGTACTCATCATAACGATGATTATCATTATAATCACTTTTTTTCTATTTTACTTCTATTTCTTCTTCTTCTTTTTCATCATCGCCATTATCACACCCACCACCATAACATCTTCATTGTCAGGACTTATGAAGAAATAATAGCAACACTTGTTGTAGGAGTAGTAGTAGTAGCAGCAGCAGCAGCAGCAGTAGTAGTAGTAGCAGCAGCAGCAGCAGCAGCAACAACAGCAGCAGTAGCAGCAGCAGCAGCAGCAGCAGCAACAGCAATAGGTTCTTGTACAAGATCATCAGCATAGCAGATTTGATGGGGTGAATTTTTTTTTAAAGGAGAAATATTTGTGACTTTTTGGGGCTGGTTTGGTGACTGCTATAGAAAAGTGGCTGAGGTTCCTTGGCAGTTGTAAACCAAATGTACCCCAACAGATAAGGTAGAGAGAGAGGGACAGATATAAGGATAGGATTATGCTGAGACAATCTTTATTCATAGTGTGACATGTTCATGTCATGTAACTTCTGTCAAGGTCTTCTTGGAATGGTGAGAAGTGCCTGTTATTTGCTTATAACCAACATATATCTAAATGCATGAGTAAAAGCAACTGGCAGCCAGGTAAGCATAGTCAGAGAAATGCAAAAACATAAGGACTAGTAGGAATATTTCCTTTCAAAGATGATTAAAACAGTACATAATAAAGGTACAGCGTATCTTACCTCAATGCTTGTGTTATACTTGCATTCTCTCTCTCTTTCTTTCTTTCTCTCTCTCCCTCTCTCTCTCTCTCTCTCTCTTCTCTCTCTCTCTCTCTCTCTCTCTCTCTCTCTCTCCTCTCTCTCTCTCTCTCTCTCTCTCTCTCTTCTGTCTGTCTGTCTGTCTCCTGTCTCTGTCTCTCTCTCAGTGTTGATTTTTACTTTTTTTCATATTTGTGCTAAACTGTTCTATATGTTTCTTTCCAAATGTTTCTTTTACAAAACATGTCATGTTTTAGTTTTTGGCTTTTTCTCCTGATATAGCCTTTTCACTATGTATTTATATGTGTCCTCTTGACCTGATGTCTCAGTTTTTATGATGGGGAGGGGGGGAGTGAGGAGTGCTGGTGGCATGAACTGACCTTATAGTTGAATGAGCAGGCATCTCCAAAATGAATGATGAGTTGAATATGAAATGATGTATCGTATTCTGGGATACAAACACAAAGGCAAAATATATCTGTGGTTAGAAAAGTAAAGATGGAATGACTACAAACACTGTTCAGCCATTCAATCACTGTCTACTGCATTCGAGTGATTTCCCAGTCTAGTCAGGCTACTTAGAGCTGTCAGAAGTCTCTTTTTCCTCTCTTCCCTTTTAGAATCGTTTTCCAGTTTTCCATCCTTTTTTATGCAGAAAAGGGCTTGTACTTTTGGTGCAGCCTCATCATCAAGACTTTACATGGCTGTCCTACCTGACAAATTATTTGCAAATGTTCCTGTCTTTACTTTTTAAATTGAAAAATGGGGACCCGTTGGCTAAGTGGATATTGCATTTCACATATGATGTTTGAATCTCCCTAATGCCCACTAGCCGAATCGAACCAGACTGGGATAATGTAAGATTCTTTTCCCTGACATATCAGTAGACAAGAATAAGTCATTCCATCTCAATATAAACAAGATTTCTCTACTCAAGTTGTGTTGTGATTCTATTTTCAACCCCCTCAGGAGATCTGGAGTAAAGGATATCGTCTTGGAACTGTAAGAGAGGAGCAGACGTTCCTGGTCGATCCTTTCTGGCTGGTTCTTCCTTTCCTTCCCTGAAAGAAATAAAGTGAGCAGGCGCCAAATCCGACATTTTACTTTTTTGGACGCAAATATGAATGCTTGGCTCACCTCATCCGTGAAATTGAAAACAGGGGTGACTTGTTGACAGGAGGAAAGCAAAGTTTAGTTGTTAACACAAGTTATGAAAGGAAATAAGAGGGAAAAGACAGAACATAAACGTGGGGGCAAGAAACAGGGAGATGGGAAAAGATGGAATGAGAGAGGGAGGGATGAAAGAGAGAGAAGGAATCATGAGAGGAGGTGTGTAGGGGGGGGAGGAGAGAGAGTGGGAGAGAGAGAGAGAGAGAGAGAGAGAGAGAGAGAGAGAGAGAGAGAGAGAGAGAGAGAGAGAGAGAGAGAGAGAGAAGAGAAAGAAAGAAGAAAGAAAGAAAGAAGAGAGAGAGAGAGAGAGAGAGAGAGAGAGAGAGAGAGTGAGAGACGAGAGAGAGCTAGAAACAGAGACAAATACAGCAAGACAGACAGAGGCAGAAACAGAGAAATAATAAGAAAAGAGCAAGAAAGAGATCATTGTAGACAGCTCCAAACAGCAGAAAAAGAGACATATTGGTGAACAATGTATACCATCTGTTGACTAGCTGCTGTTTCTCCCTAAGGCATTATGTGTGACTTCTCTGCCCAAATACTGCAGTCACATGAATGATTCATATCAGGATAGGCTGTGACTCAACAAGGCATTATGTTAGGGGATGAGTTCTGAGATATGAAGGCAACAGGACCCCTCGGTGAAATAACAGGAGTAATCAAGTGCAGGATGCCAAGATGAGTTTCCTGCCTTCTTTTTTTGTTGCTATATTCAGTCAGGAGGATACTGATCATCTTAAGGGAAACACTTCACGTTAGACCATTGACTTTCCCTGTTGTTTCATCAATAGATGCATAATGCAACCTTAAAATTAAAGGCATCATTCTCTGTTTGTTACCTTTTTGTATCTTAAATTAGATTGTCACCAGTATCTTCTTCTTCTCATCCTCCTCCTCCATTATCTTCTTCTTTGTCGCAATTATTTGTAATTCTTCCCAATTTTTCACAATTCTTCTTCGCAATTCTTCTTTTTCGCAATTCTTCTTCTTCTTCTTCTTTAATCATCGTAACCATCATCATCATCATCATCATCATCATCATAGCCAGTCTTATATCACCATCTCCATTACTCTTTTCAATAGTGATGTGGGTAAAGAAGAAATAGCAGTAGCATCAATAGCAGCCGCAATTGTGGCAGTAGTTTATGGTGGAAGTAAAGTAATGATACTTCACATAACACTCTATTGAATAACACAGAGTACAATACTCCTTGTCTTAAAATAGGCAAAGTTCAGAACCATCTGGCTAAGTGTTTTAACAGTCTATTTTTGGCAGAAACAAAAGAAAAAGAACAACAACAATTAACAAACTTTACACATTAGAAAATTACCAAGCCTGCACACACAAAAGCAAAAGAACATTAATTTTGTTTTACAGTTTTTGCAATCTTGTTTGTCTGTTTGTTTTTGCTTGTTTGTTACTTTGTTTGTCTATTTGTTTGTTTTGTTTTGCTGGGGTTTTTTTAAGTTTAACATCAATGTAAAGTTGAAGAAAGACATCCAACAACTTCGTGAAGAAAGTTTGAATTAAATTTAAAACTTAATAGCTGTTCCTGGCGCTTTTTTGTGGCATTTTCCTACAGAAAGTCAACAGCTTTAAAAAGGAAAATCTTTTAACTAAACCAATTACAAGCTATTTGTGCAACAATTGTGTTAAAGTCAGAAGAGAATCATGATTTGTTGTATTTGGCGATTCCACAACAGCACCAAGTGAGTGATTTGATGACACATGGACGTCGTTATTCTCTTTAATTACGATTTCTTATTTTTGGTGCCTTAAAATATATACGTTCAGGTTAGTGCTTTATTTATCAAGCAGTACTAATAGGTTTGAGCCTTGTCACAGAATGCCAAAAAAACCCCACCTGTAACATGTAAGACATTCCTTCTAAAGAACATAATACTACACTTACACGTACATGTGCTGTTCATAAAACTATTAACATATATCATCAAACTATGTATATATTCATATAATGCTCAGAGCTCAACACAAAATATTGTTTCTTCTCAAAGATTTCACACACACACACACACACACACACACACACACACACAAAAAACACACAAACACACACAAACACACACACACACACACACACACACACACACACACACACACACACACACACAAGACAGCTCAGTTTTCAATTTTCAAGATTATATGGATCAGTTCCTCCTAGACATTGCAATTCATGAAGCAAGCTTCCAGACAATCTTAGGGCAGATGCTGCGGCCCCAGATCAAGTTGGAGTCAACTTGGGGGAAAAAACAAGGCAGAAAAGCAGAAGAGCAATAGCTGTGCCCCTCAGCGCAATGTTTGTCTGGCCAGAAAGAGTTGTCCAGATCATCAGCTGTGATGAATACAGCAACAGAAGGCCAATTCCTGACACTGCTGCTCTTTCTGGCCCTGGCTCCAGCCTTCCTGCCAGGCTAATCGAATACGTCTTGTTGATCTTCAATTAATTCATGATTCAGCGTGTGCCCTTTCCACCACATACATCTCCTGCGAGTTTGCCTCTATCTTCTTTTTTTTTGTTGTTGCTCAAATGTTTTGGGTGTTGTTGCTCCTTTTTTCGGCATGGAAAGAGGTAGAGGGTTCAGGGATGAAGTCATCAGAAAGGGTGAAGGGAAATGGGATTTATTTTGTTTTAATCATACTACATGTAAACGTTTACACACACGCGCACACACGCACGCACACACACACATGCAAGCACGCACGCACACATACGCACGCACGCACGCACATGCTGATGTGTGTACAAACATGTATGGGTGTGCATGCAAACTCCCAAATAGTGATATGCATGAAATTAATATGCATATGCAAACCCACAGAAATGCAGCAAACAGGAGCATTACAACTAAAATGTCAAGGCTGAACTGGCACAGTTTTGTGTATGTCTTCTTCTTCATTAAACACTCGCACAGCAACTATTGCTGTCTGTTATATGAGTGAAAATGCGTTGCACTGCCATTCAGCTCCTGACAGTCAAGCCAAGCACATCCAACTTTGGCATAAGAGAGAATTGTTATCTTTTTAGTCTTTCTGGAAAAAAAGGGAAGGACAATGGACCAAGAAGGCAGACGAATAGGAAAGAAGGAGGTGACAGGTAAAAACAGAAACAAGGCAGAAACAAAGAGATTGATAGAAAAGAGGAAGTTTCTAGCACAGAATTTCCAGAATGTGGGGATGCTATTTATACTGACAGGTTCCCGGCATCCCCATGGGGGAATTTTGTGTATGTAGTACATGTTTCTCCTAAAATATGATTTGCAGACCCTATACCCATTTTGTCTTCTTTTTTCGTAGAATTCAACAGGTTTGATGTGTTATATCTGGAATAACTCTGGATTTTTTTTAAGCAGTCTTTCTTTCCCAAGAGAAAAGAACAAACAATCGATGAGCATACACAATTCATTTCACACATTCTTCAATTCCTTCAACATCTTTCCCTTACTAAAAAAAAAATCAACACCACCTCCACCCCTCACCCACCCCACCCCACCCCAATCCACCCACCCCCTCAAAAGATCACAGCAGATTTGGCCGGCATTGATTTGACACGAAGCCTACACGAGAAGAGAGCTAACCCTTGGCGACTTCCAGGGACCAGTTCCGGCGACTATTTACCGCAAACCCGGCTCCGGGACACACTAGGGAATCGTTAACCAAATGAGCTGCCGCGGATAATGCAGACGGACAGATGTAGGGGTAGGATGATTCGAGGGGCAATCTTTATTCATAGCGCGAGCTCCTCACGCTGCGTAACCTTCTCTTGGCGGAGGTCCATTTGGGATGGAGCCCTGTGCCTTTACTTCAGTAATAACCAATTTACTGTGCTTGCGGGGGGGATCTTTGGCCGAGGGGGCCTGTTGAGATTTTTGATGCTGACTGGTAGTGGTGTGGTACTGTTCTGTGTCTTTGGGTGGGTGGGATGGGGTGGGAGGGGGGTAGGAGGGGGGAGTTTGTTTATCTGTGGGTGTTTCTGTCTGTTTGTGTCAGTCCCATTTTCTCTTGCTTTCTGTATCTGTGTGTGTTGGTCTTACTTTGTGTGTGTGTGTGTATATATAATATTTATATATATATGTATATATATACATATATATGTATTGTGTTTTGTGTGCGCATGTGGGTTTCTTTCTTTCTATCTATCTTTCTCTTCCACTGTTTTCTTTTCTTTTCTCCATCCTGCACGATTCCTAGTTGATGTCTTTGATTTATTGTGCAATATTATTGATTTCTTTCTTCCTGAAGGCTGGATTTTCTTTTAAATCCCTTGTTTTTT
>CM054147.1:34565547-34570547 GCA_028751875.1 Rapana venosa | reverse complement strand
ATCGGGGATTATAATTATTGAAATATCAGAAAAATATATAGACTATCAGATTATGGACAAAAAAAGGGGGGGGGGGGGAACCCTAATCAATATTCGTCATTTCGAACTTTATAAAATCACATGAATGTTATAACAAATGAAATAAATATGCTTATGCATCTAAAATGAGAATAATGGTACATCAAACAACACACACACACACAACCACACACACACACACACACAACACACACACACACACACACACACACATCAGACGTTAAATTGAAGAACAACACACGTACTGCTATGTATAACGAGAGTTTACTTTGTATCTGTTTTTCCCCCATTCCATTTTTAAAGGAGTGCCGGCATAACCAAGGCAGCTACTTTCCTTAATGTTACACTACTGACAGGACTGTCGCCAAACTCTGACATGACTGGCCTACTTCAGTCCCGCCACAGTCTCCGACAGGTCTTGATTCCTACGGACGAAATTCCTAAATGACTCTGTCAAATCATCTCAGGAGTTGGCCCACCCTTTTTTTTCTACATAAGATGTCTGCCGTTTCCCCTAAACTCCCTGCTGATGACAATAATTGCTTTGTCGGGGAGCCAGACAAAAGGGAACAGTCATTCTGGAATGGAAAAAGAAAATATCTACCACTCCCTCTTTCTAATAACTGGGGGTTTTTTGTGAATCAGTTTTCATGGAAGACTGTGACAAGGACTGAACAACTTTGACAAGGACTGAAACGTTTTGGGTTTTAAAGAAAAAGACTGAATGATTTTGACAAGACTTAAACAGGTTCTAATAGGAACTGAAAGACCATGATTCAAATTTCATTTTAAGACAAGAGTTGAACCAACAGGCTTTAATAAGAACTGGAAGACCATGGTTCACATTTCATTTTAAGTCAGGAGTTGAAGCAACAGGCTTTAATTAAAACTGGAAGACCATGGTTCACATTTTATTTGAAGGTTTACTTGTTCTTTTTTGTGTGTCTTCCACTACGTTGAACGTTAAGTGGGGACTTCAACACTTTGTCCCGATGAGATTTTAAACGATTTTAGTTCTGCATGCAACAAATTGTAGTTCTAGTACATGTGCAAGAGCCTGGTGGTTAGAGTGATATATTCTTGATCTGCTGACCCGGGTTCGATTCTCGTTCAAGAGGATTTTTCCTCTGGAGTTAACATCAGTGCCGACTCCACTCTCCCGAAAAATCCTTCGAATGAGACTATAAACCGAGGTCCCGTGTCCTAACGCACGCAGGACATCTTGCGCACACGTTAAAAAAGCCCGTTCGCTTTTCGGAAGAGTAGGCCATTTGTGCCGGTGGGAACGGATGACAAAAGTAACAAAACACACGGGGACTGGATGAAAAAAGCACATGAATGCTTATTCCATTATTCTCAAAATAAAAGAATAAAATTTTTAAAAAGTATGAAACCCGCTGCCATTGGCCAGGTAGGAAACCCACTCACATCGGCATGGCAAGTAACCCATTCTGTTGGCATGGCAAGTAACCCATTCTCGTTGGCATGGCAAGGAACCCACTCACATCGGCATGGAAAGTAACCCATTCTGGTTGGCATGGCAAGTAACCCACTCACATCGGCATGGCAAGTAACCCATTCTGGTTGGCATGGCAAGTAACCCATTCTCGTTGGCATGGCAAAGAACCCACTCACATCGGCATGGCAAGTAACCCATTCTCGTTGGCATGGCAAAACACTAACACGCATGGCAAGTACTTCTGTGCATGCAATGTAACCCACTCTCGGCATGGCAAGTAACCATCTCGTTGCATGCAAGAACCCATCATGTTGGCATGGCAAGTTCACCATCCGTTGGCAAGACGAAACTCCACTATCATTGGCATGGCAAGGAATCCACTTTCATTAGCAAACATTTATGCTAACAGACAGGAAGATTCTGGAATGACTCAAGAGATATCAGACGAAAAAAAAATAATGTAGGAATTTATTTACAGCAAATCTTGTTAAGCAACACTCAAAGCGTTGTAATACAATTTAACATATGATAATCAAGGGGGTGAGTAGGATAACAGACGAAAATGGAGGTCATCGTTACAAAATGGACAGCAAGCTATTTACTAGTCACAGTGTTTGACACATTATATCATTCAATCAAGAGATGTATGTATGTATGTATGTATGTATGTATGTATGTATGTATGTATGTATTATGTATGTATGTATGTATTATGTATGTATGTATGTATGTATGTATGTATGTATGTATGTATGTATGTATGTATGTATGTATGTATGTATGTATGTATGTATGTATGTATGTATGTATGTATGTTGTTGTATGTAGTGTATGTTGTATGTATGTATGTATGTATGTATGTATGTAGTTGTGTGTTGTGTGTGTGTGTTGTTGTTTTGTGTGTGTGTGTGTGTGTGTCGTGCGTGCTGTGTGTGTGTGTGTGTGTGTGTGTGTGTGTGTGTGTGTGTGTGTGTGTGTGTGTGTGTGTGTGTGTTGTGTGTGTGTGTGTGTGTGTGTGTGTGTGTTTCTGTATGTATGTATTTGTGTCTATATATGTATGTATGTATGTATGTATGTATGTATGTATGTATGTATGTATGTATGTATGTATGTATGTATGTATGTATGTATGTATGTATGTATTGTACATCGAAGGATCCGTATTGTGTGTTGGGCGACAAGAGTTGGGGTGGGGGATTTAGACTACAGACGGGGCCAAATATTCTTTTATGGTAATACGATTATAGGTTGTGTATGGGAGTGCGGTTTTCCCGGGCTTCCATCAGTCACGTAAACATCTATGTAACGCTGCTGCTACATTTATTTTTAGATGTGATATTGAGTTATGTACATCGAATATCACACTGTCTGAATGGGAATATCCCTCCCCTCAAAACTCAAAAGGTTACTGAACGATAACAAATCTAATCGTTTGAATAGGATAAAAGGCATCCTGTAGAATTTACTATGGTTGTTCACTGCCGCTTTTAACTCCATGCTCAGCCACCCTAATGGACTATATGACTGTTGACGTAGACATACGAGGGTGTTAAAAGCGGTATCAGCGGTAGTCATTTTACGAGATGCCGGCGTGCGTCTATAAATAGCATGAACAAATATTCTAGCCACTCAGTTGGATTATATATAAGTGTTAGTATAAATTATAATGAGAAAAGTAAAAACAAAATTGTATACTAAGAATTATTCTACATGAGACAGCTTTTGTATCTTAGGATCTGATGACCAAATATTCAAGCCACACAGTTGGGTTATGTGAATGCTGGCGTAAATGTATTGGTGTAGAAAATAAAAGAAAAAAGGCATAGCATGCAAAGGGAACCTCGAAATTCATCCTTGAAGAAAGGGTCTGTCTGCGTGAAATAAAATGAACTTCCAGACACGGTAAATCTTCTTTTGGAAAAAAAAAACAGAGATACTAAGTAGAACGAATTTAAGAGTTTATTCTTGGAGAAATTGCCACTTTGGTATAAAACAGAATGACTTTGCTGGATTTTTTGTTCGGATAGAAGCTGGCTGAAGAAACATCGTGGTAGGGTAAGTAGTGTTATAAAAATACTCGTTATATGCACTATGCCGCAAATGGCTTTTCCACGCAATAATGGAATGATAATGCCGATAATTTACAGACGGTATGTATGACTTTTCTATTCTTGAGAAATGATTAAATAAATAAGCACAATTCTTGTTCAAAAACAAATTCAATACAAACAGCAGAGTTAAGAAAGATATCGACATAGATTTATATCACCGTATTTCCCAGCTGAAGTGTTTGCCTCATTGTTTATTTATTTTTTAAACCAATATGCAAGATGATAGAAACTATACTGTTTCCTTTTCCATATGTCTCAATACAAATGTTTAGAACAGTTTTACGCTACGAGCCCCAATGTTCTTGTTCTTAGAAACTAAGCGTGATTAGTAGCCCAAAATCTAATCGGAAAGGCTCTTAAGTTAGTTTGCTAATTAAGACAGAGAGCTATCCTTAAGAATCCGAGCATCATATTGCAAATAAATGGTTTAACACTTGTTTTTAAAACGCACCCCTAAAAAAAAGCACATTCTATGCTTATCCTAATACAGAGAAGTAACAAGGGCAAGTCTATTAATCCGCGCGCGCACACTCACGCACACACACACACGCGCGCGCGCGCGCGCGCGCTCAAAAACGATAATGGAGTAGCCACTATTCGGTCATAAATTGCAGACAATGATGCCGGAATACCACGGCTTTGTAAAAGAGATGCATTGATAGACCAAACCCAGTACGAAATCTGAATCGTCTACCCCATTATTTGGGGAGCATGGCAGGCGGAAAATCGTTAGGTAGATAATATACAGAACGTGCAAGGCCATGAATCATACATCTGATGCATATGTCAGATGCAGAGAGCCTCCTGTATACCGACTGCGGAAAGCGAGCATGTTAGCCAGTGTGGACACACAGGCATACTTGCGCGCGTGTAAGTTAAGATGATGGACAAGAACTTGCAGAAACCTCAGATGACTAATGGAGGAGGAGGAGGAGGAGAACAACAACAACAAGAACAACAACAACAAAAACAACTACAACTACAACAAGCAGAAGAAGAAGAAGAGGAGGAGGTGGGGATGAGGAGGAGGAAGAACAAGAAGAACAAGAAGAACAATAACAAGAAAAGGTGGTGGTGGTGGTGGTGGTGGTGGTGGTGGTGGTGGTGGTGGTGGTGGTGGTGGTGGTGGTGGTGGTGGTGGTAAGGAAAGACGACCACGACGATCATGAAGATCGATACTGTCGACTGAGACAGTCACAAGAAAGTGGATTAACAAATGGAAAGAATGACCAAACCACAAAACAGTCCTACAGCCCATTACACAGGGAGGCAAACCTACGAACACGCACACACAGACAGACAGTCATACAAACAAACAGACAGACAGACAGACCGTAATGCACACGCATAAACAGTTATTCGCAGAGATCATTCCTGCGACTCGACGTCCA
>CM054147.1:34553047-34560547 GCA_028751875.1 Rapana venosa | reverse complement strand
ACACATGACTGAAATCAAAAGAATGCAGCAGCAGCAACAGCAACAACAACAGCAGCAGCAGCAAACAGCAACAACAACAACAACAGAACTAGAACTAACCGCATCAGCGCAGACAAAAAGCGACGAGGCGAGTTACAGTAACAGCGGCCAGACAACGAGATGACAAAGAAGCAGAAAAGTGCAGTGGGATTCTTCACAAAGCCAATTTTCTTTCTAAGCTGTTGAAGCCGCCTGTCTCCTGTAACAGCATCAACACCACGGCAGCCAGAGTGTCAGGCCATACTAGTATCTCCTCTTTTTTTTCATTGGTGATACAGACTTTTGGAGTCGGTAAGAAAACGAAAAGGGGGATACCCAATTTAAAATTTAAAATTGAAATCTTAGCTAGTGGACCAGTGGTATTGAAGTACTATGCCTGTGTGAAAAGTAGATGTCCTGGTTAGAACTATGTTAAAAGACAGACTTTCCCCTCCGCCTTCAAAGAATGTGACAGATTTCCCGCTCCACCCTCAAAGATTGCAAATGATAGTCTAGGTGCTGGTTTTCTCATGGAGGCAGTTGATTTAAATTTCTGTGTGCAGCATGCATTTAGCGCACGTACTGATGATATTATGGCTACAAGAGAGTTGCTTCTGAAAAAAAAATATGTAGAAAATACCATTCTCACTGGAAAGTATGTATATGCAACCATGAAGAAAAAATGAGAGCTCTGTGGTCTGGTAACTCTTATGTTCTCAAAGAGGGCACCCTGGATTTCAATTGCAGAGAAATTTACCGCGATTGTATAGACAATCCAAAACAATACAATACGGTACTTGCCCCAGGCCAAAAGCTGTGTTTGTTATTAATGTAAGCTGACTGCCAAGGCCTACATGAAAATCTTGTTATGTTGTAAAATCATATCTTAAGTTTGTCGTTAGCTATGACAAGCTCTTAACATAACAACTTGCACTCTCCTCTGAAGAAGAAAAACATCCTCTGAAGTCGGAGTATGGCTGCCTATATGGCGAGCTACTTAAAGACAGTCTTACACGCAAACTTCTCATTCAGTGTGCAGTTTCAGTCTCACAGTGATTCCCAGCTGGGATGAGGGAGTCAGAGTGCACGTTCTGGGGACCAATAGGGCGTTAAACTGGAGAACACACAACAACAACAACAGTATAATACAATACAACAAAATACAACAGATATAACCAGTCACATTGTGCAGAAGCTTAGACTATACTTCTTCAATGAAATGTGATGCAAAGATCATGTTGTAGACTGTACCTTTTGACTGTTGTACTTCTAGGTATGCATGCACAATAATATGTAAACTGCGATGCACAAAAGTCTTGCATCTAAGAAATAGAAAAAGAAAAGAACAAAAGGATAAGCGTTGGTGAAAAAAACCACTGGGGGTAGATAGTTTATCTCTCTACTTCACTTGGTCTGATGACAGCACTTACATTTCCATAACTTCTGTCTACTTGCAACTTTTGCCATTTTCAGAGGGCAGGGGGTGGGGGAGGGGGAGAAGACTTGCAGCATTTGCTTAAAGGCCAGTACAAAAAGTTATAGAGTACATTATGGTTATGTCAAATACACTTGGGTTATAGATCCTCGCAAAATATGGCATTGTCTGATACTTGTTATTCACAGTGTGCTTCAGTGAGTGAATCAACACACTCACGCACGCACGCACGCACGCACGCACACATATAATCATTAAGAAATTTGTTTTTAGATAGACGGCTTGATGAAAAAAGCAAATGCATTGCTTATTCAACGTACCATCTGGAAATAAAAATTTGACTTGGCTTGACTTGACTTGACACACACATGAACGCACACACCATGCACACACATGCACACATACACGCACACCTACATACATACACTCACACCTACACAAACAACACACACAACACACCACACACACACCAAGCATAGCATGTGTATGGTGTAAATCATAGATCGATTTCAATCTCTCTGCAACTTTCGTTCACATCCAACAGTAAAGACGATTTGGGATTTCAACCAGAGACCAGACAAAACAGCTAGAAAAGACACAACTTGTAAAACATCTCTTACAGCAACCACAAGACTCCAGGCTAGCCTGGCCCAAACTGAAGAAACAGGCCATGATGGTCTTTGGCGCACCGGAGGGAGAGAGAAATCAGGGCTGATTCTACTTGTTCCCCAATAGCGGGGATGAATATGCCTGCCATACCTTGTCTGCCATGTCTGTCTACGCCTCCACGCAATGATCTCATCACTGACGGAATTGAAAATAGTATTAAACTGATGCTCTTTTGTCCTGGTGCTGTAAGTGCTTCAAAGCTATGGTATCCCTTGTGCATCAAAATAACGGGGTTTGGGGGGACAAAAATTCCAATCTCGTTTTGTGTGTGTGTGTATTTCTTCGATGAGGGGAATGTGTATCTTTTGGGAAAAGTAGTAGTTTGTACTCCAGATAGTTTCCTAGACGAAAAAGGAGTATGTTTGTATGCCATGTATTTGTTTTGATATATACTGTAAGGTTTAACTCCTGTTCTGGAGTCAAAAGCTGACAGACAAATATAATTACCCCCTCGTGGGTTGTTTTTTTTCACACTTCAATGTTGAAATTTTTTTGTGCAGATGCTTGCATCTGTAAAATATATATATTATTGGGTATCTCTGTGTGTTGCTCCTTATTGCATGCAAAACTCCTCTCTCTCTTTTGTCTGTCTCTCTCTCTCTCTCTCTCTCTCTCTCTCTCTCTCTCTCTCTCTCTCTCTCTATCTCTCTCTCTCATGGACAGACAATTACACACACACGCACACCAACACCCACACACAAACACACACATGCACGCACGCACAAATACACACACACTCACACACACCGCGATATCAATAATACACATTTTCACACTTGCACACTGGGAAAGATAGACGATGACCCCATGACAAGACAAAGCAAGTCGCCAAAGACATAATGGACAGACAATTTCCTCAATGCAACCACAAGACTCCAGTCCATCCTAGTTTGGCCAAAAATGAAGACGTAGACCATTATAGTCTTTGGGAGACAGGTGAGGGGGATGGGGGGGAAAGAATCATTCTTATTATTTCCTTTTTGCTAGGCTAACTATGCCTGGTTCGTCTTCTGCAAGGAGAGTGGGTGTGGAAGAAACCCTGTGCTGTCTGCCTATTCCTTTCAGCCTGTGATCCCTTCAGTAGTGTGTTGAAAATGATATTAGAATAATGCTCTTCTTTCTGATGTCGTGAGTGTATGCATCTTATGGTGTCTTTGGTGCTTCAAAAAACAGACGATTTACAGCAAGAACATAGATGCAGGGGTTTGTGTGTGTGTGTGTGTGTGTGTGTGTGTGTGTGTGTGTGTGGTGCGTGCGTGCGTGCGTGCGTGCGTGCGTGCGTGCGTGCGTGCGTGCGTGCGTGCGCGCGGCGTGCGTGCGCGTGCGTGCGTGCGTGCGTGCGTGCGTGCGTGCGTGCGCCGCGCGTGGTGCGTGCGTGCGTGCGTGCGTGCGTGCGTGCGTGCGTGCGTGCGTGCGTGCGTGCGTGCGTGTGTGTGTGTGTGTGTGTGCTTTTTGAACGGGCCATGAAAAGTAGTCGGGCTTTGTTTTTATTTCACATTGCATTTAGACTTTAGAAGAGTGTGTGAGTTCAATGCCTCATAGACACTCGCGGGTTTATCTCTCTCTTCACAATCTGAAAATGACAAGTGTAACTGTTTAGGTTTAGGTCCAAATGTGTAGGTTATAGTGTGGATACTCGGTTTTGTTTTCTTATGGGATTTCTGTTTTTGTGTTGTTGTGTTGTTGTTGTTGTGTTCTTGTTGTTGTTGTTGTCTTGTTCTTTTTCTTTCAGGGCCCGGGGTTGTTTTTCTTCTTTGTTGTTGATCTTAATTCAGTGATGAAGTTCTCCATTATGTTTGCTTATATTGTATTAAAGGTAACCTCACACACACACACACACACACACACACACACAGATGCACCCACACATAAAAATGCACACACACACAACGCACTCACACACACAAACTTACGATATGCACGCACACACACACACACAACACACACAACTAACACAAATCATCTCATTCCCAACAAATCATATTTTTAAAAAATTATTCCAATGGCAGACAAAGCTGTTGCTAAAGACATAATGGACAGAAAATCTGTCCTTGCAGCCACAAGACTCCAGTCCAGTTTGGCTGAAAATGAAGAAAGGCTCCATTATAGTCTTACATGGACAGACAGGCGGGAGAGAAATAGGGAGGATAAATACAACCTTTTCCCTTAACGGGATAAAAGCATGCCAGCCTCTTCTTCCATGGAGGGAGTGGCTGAGGAGTGAAGCCTTCTTCTCTCTGTCTGTCTGTCTGTCTGTCTATCCCTTCCTTTCACGCTATGATCTCATCACTGACAGAACTGTACATGGCATTAGAATGATGCTCTTTCTGAGTGTTGTGAGTGCAGGCTTTACTATGGTATCCCTGATGCGTCAAAAGTGGTGAGATTTGGTTTTTTGTGAACAAAAGATGTGTATTTGTGTGTATTTCTTTGGGCGACGTGTGTTTGTGCTACAGACAAGCCCTGCAAACTAAAATTAATATAGATTTCAATTCTTTAAAAGGCCATATGCAAAATAATCATGTTTTGATGGGCATGAAAAAGTTTTCTTAGTTTTGTAACTCTCATTGCAAGATCTGAAGCTGGTAAGCTATGTGTGATGTAGCTGTTTTTTAACATTTAAAATTACTGGTTTGTGAGGTTAGTCCCCTCAACTTTAATTATATTAGAATTAGAAAATATACTCTCTCTTTTTCTCTGTCTGTCGTGTCTGTCGTTTACACACACACACACACACACACACACACACACACACACACACAACATCACACACACACACACACACACACACACACACATACACCTCTGTATGATAGCATACAAACAAAATCTGAATCATTTCAGTTCTGTATATCAATGGAAACACCCTCCTCTAATACAACACAACACACATAATCACATTCTCAACAACACCAAAACACAAACACACACACACATGCGCGCACACGCACACACAACAACGCAACAAGCAGTCACAACACACACACACACACAAAACAAACACCCTGTAATGGGAACAAATAATCTGATCATTTCCAGTTTCTTCAGGCAAAAAAAAAGAACGTGAAGAAAAGAAAACAAACAGCGACTAAGCTTTGCAAAAGCATATGACGAAATCGTCCTGCGCCACAAGTCAGTCATTGGCTGAATGAAGAAGGCTCATTTAGCTACATGACAGCAGGAGAGAAAGAGGTATAAATACAACCTTTTCCCTTAATGGGATAAAAGCATGCCAGCCTCTTCTTCCATGGAGGGAGTGGCTGAGGAGTGAAGCCTTCTTCTCTCTGTCTGTCTGTCTGTCTGTCTGTCTGTCTGTCTGTCTGTCTGTCCCTCCCTTTCACTCTATGATCTCATCACTGACAGAATTGTACATGGCATTACAGTGATGCTCTTTCTGAATGTTGTGAGTGCAGGCTTTACTATGGTGTTCCCGATGTGTCAAAAGTGATGATATTTGTTTTTTGTGAACAAAAAATTTGTATTTGTGTGTATTTCTTTGGGTGACGTATGCTTGTGCTACAGACAAGCCCCGTGAACTAAAACTAATATAGATTTCAATTCTTAAAAAGCCCATGATTATGCGACATATTGGTGTTTTGATGGGCATGAAAGAGTTTTATTAGTTTTGTCATTCTCATTCCAAGATCTGAAGTTGGTAAGCTATGTGTTATATAGCTATTTTTTTTATTCTTTAAAATTCGCTGTTTATGAGTTTAGCTCCCTTGACTTTGATTATATAAATTAGAAATCCCCTCTCACACACGCACACTCACTCACACACACATAAGTGTGCACGCGCATGCATGCATGCACACACACACACACACACACACACACACACACCTCTGTAGATAGCATACAAATAAATCTGAATCATTTCAGTTTTCTTTCAGGGCAAAACAAAACTGTGAAGAAAAAGACATGAAAACAAAACGGCTGAACTAAGCTGTTGCAAAAGACATAATGGACAGAAATCCTCTCCCTGCAGCCACAAGACTCCAGTCCAGTTTGGCTGAAAATGAAGAAAGGCTCCATTATAGTCTTACATGGATGGCAGGCGGGAGAGAAAGAGGGGAGATAAATACAACCTTTTCCCTTAACGGGATAAAAGCATGCCAGCCTCTTCTTCCATGGAGGGAGTGGCTGAGGAGTGAAGCCTTCTTCTGTCTGTCTGTCTGTCTGTCTGTCTGTCTGTCTGTCTGTCCCTCCCTTTCACGCTATGATCTCATCACTGACAGAACTGTACATGGCATTAGAATGATGCTCTTTCTGAGTGTTGTGAGTGCAGGCTTTACTATGGTATCCCTGATGCGTCAAAAGTGGTGAGATTTGGTGTTTTTGTGAACAAAAGATTTGTATTTGTGTGTATTTCTTTGGGAGACGTGTGTTTGTGCTACAGACAGGCCCCGCAAACTAAAACTAATATAGATTTCAATTCTTAAAAAGTCCATAATTATGCAAGATATTGGTGTTTTGATGGGCATGAAAAAGTTTTCTTAGTTTTGTAACTCTCATTGCAAGATCTGAAGCTGGTAAGCTATGTGTGATGTAGCTGTTTCTTACATTTAAAATTACTGGTTTGTGGGGTTACTTCCCTCAACTTTAATTATATTAGAATTAGAAAATATGCTCTCTTTCTTTTTCTGTCTGTCTGTCTGTTTCCCACTCACACACACACACACACACACACACACACACACACAAAACACACACACACACACACACACACACACACACACACACACACACACACACACACACACACACACACACACCACTGTAGATAGCATACAAATAAATCTGAATCATTTCAGTTTTCTTTCAGGGCAAAACAAAACTGTGAAGAAAAAGAAATGAAAACAAAACGGCTGAACTAAGCTGTTGCAAAAGACATAATGGACAGAAATCCTCTCCCTGCAGCCACAAGACTCCAGTCCAGTTTGGCTGAAAATGAAGAAAGGCTCCATTATAGTCTTACATGGATGGCAGGCGGGAGAGAAAGAGGGGAGATAAATACAACCTTTTCCCTTAACGGGATAAAAGCATGCCAGCCTCTTCTTCCATGGAGGGAGTGGCTGAGGAGTGAAGCCTTCTTCTCTCTCTCTGTCTGTCTGTCTGTCTGTCTGTCCCTCCCTTTCACGCTATGATCTCATCACTGACAGAACTGTACATGGCATTAGAATGATGCTCTTTCTGAGTGTTGTGAGTGCAGGCTTTACTATGGTGTTCCTGATGCGTCAAAAGTGGTGAGATTTGTTTTTTGTGAACAAAAGATTTGTATTTGTGTGTATTTCTTTGGGAGACGTGTGTTTGTGCTACAGACAGGCCCCGCAAACTAAACTAATATAGATTTCAATTCTTAAAAAGTCCATAATTAT
>CM054147.1:34545547-34548047 GCA_028751875.1 Rapana venosa | reverse complement strand
TGCGTGAGAGAGTGTGAGAGAGAGAGACAGACAGAGACAGAGGGGAGAGGAGTGAGAATGAGAGAGAGAGAGCCATAAGATGGTGTGACAGAGAGAGAGAGAGAGAGACAGCGACAGAGAGAGAGGAGGAGGAGGAGGAGGAGGAGGAGGAGGAGGCATAGACAGAAGGAAAGAGTTAGAGGAAGCAAGATGTTGAATGAAAAAAAAAATTGTAAAAGAGAGATGGCTGGAGGATGTAAAGTTTGTTTTTCTATTCGATTTTCTCGGTTTTCGATTAGAATTCTTTCCTTCTATACACCCCTTCCCTCCTCTCCCTTCCTCCCTCCCTCCCTCTTTCCCATCTTTGTCCTTCCCATTTCTCTTTCCTCCTCCCTCTTCCTCGTCTTCATCCATTGTCTTTTGCTTCATCCCCTTAGCCACTCATCCACCCACATACACACGGGGTTGTTTTTTACCTGGAAGAGGACAAGGGAGAGCATTATTTTCTCCTCTAACCTGACAACTCCGCAAATCGATAAGAGTGGGCATCCCTGTGTTCAGAACATACAATAAGCATATTATTACATTTCACAAATATGTCGTCATTTTTTGTGCAGTTACGGTTCTTGTGTAAAATGCAAAATATATGGGGAGTTTTTATGTTTTCATGCAATTTATTTGCTCTATTTTTTTTTTTTTTTTTTTTTTGGGGGGGGGGGGGGGGGGGTGTACACCGGATTCGATTTTTATATAACACCGGTTTCGTTTCATGATTTATTCATTGAGCCCTTTTTTATAACACAAAAAATCTTGAGGTTTGACGATAATACGTGTCAGTCAAATTGCGTAAGTGGGGGGGTCAACACGTAATGCTTCATGTATGAATTAAGCCCTGCCTTTATCTTCTGGTATGACTTTAGGTGTCGGCCAAGTTGCATAAGTGGGTGTAGCCTGAATAAAAGATGGAAGATTTATGTGTTGAATACATGAAACTAATGCCACAGAACCTAATAATTTGTTCGGAATGTGATAGAGGGGAGGAATCACTTTGTTCATGCAATTTTTATGCGTATTTCATAACACTGGAAGACAACATAACAATATTGTCAAATAAACAGGCCAGATTGATGCGGTCTACAGAAGACTTGCTAATCAAACAGGCCACATTCATACCATCTAGAGAAGACTTGCCAATCACACAGGCCAGATTCACACTGTCTACAGAAGACTTGCCAATTAAGCAGGCCAGATTCGCACTGTCTACAGAAGACTTGCCAATTAAACAGAGCAGATTAATATTATCTAGAGAATACTGGCCAATTAAACAGGCCAGATTTATACTGCTTGGAGAAGACTTGCTGCCAATTAAACAGGCCAGATTCTAGCCTATTCCGAGAAGACCACTAAATGATGTGGCCAATTCTAGATCACCCCAAATAAAACTGGTTCGACCCAAAGAAAGGATAGACGCTCTATTTTTTTTCTGCTCAGGCCAAAATATACCCCAGTTATAAAATCGGACATGGCTCGTTTTATTTCCCAGAATAATTGTTTAGGCCAGTTTACACCCTCAGGGTCAATTTATAAAAACACAGCCGTCCTCAACCTTTTTTCTTCCCTGAAATACGTTGTTATTTGAAGATCCTGATTGTTGCCAAGATAAGGATGTTTTCCCCTTTTATTCTTCATTACTGCTGTATTTTTTCCAGATTATGAAGCATCATATTGGTATTATTCATGTCATGTAAGATGAATTCGATGTACAATCAGGCTTTAGATAGTAACTGACTTACATAGTAAGGAGGTATGCCAGGAACTTGGTTGCCTGTTTGTTTGTTTACTTATTTTTTGTTTGTTTGCTAGTTTCTTTTCTTGTGTATCTTAATGGGGGAGGGTTATGATCAGTTTCATTTTTTTGATGTCATACATTTTCTTAGCTATGAGACATCGGCTGTTTTTCTTTCTGTCATGTAATATATGTATATTAGATTATGCGTTTGGACCGTGTATTGGGAGAGTGTTGTATGTTCATGTGTGGTTCTGTGTGTATGTGTCATTGTAATGAATGTTCTTACATTTTGGGTGTGTACTTGTATAGAGCGCATGCTACTCCCTCAGCTCCATCAGTGTGTGTTGTGTGTGTGTTCGTACGTGCGTGTGTGTGTGTGTGTGTGTGTGTGTGCGCGCGTGTGTGCGTGCGTGCGTGTGCGTGCGTGCGTGTGTGTGTGTGTGTGTGATGTAGACAGACAGAGATCAACACAAACCAAGAGACAGAAAGAGAGAATAAAGAAACAGAACGACAGATAAATAGAGAGAGAGAGAGCGAGGGGGGAGAGGGTAAACGTTTTATTTCAAGGAACATGAGAAAAAAACCATTGATTTGTCTTTTTTTTTACAAAATCAATTTCTTCTTGGGTTTTTTAAGCAACGAACTGATGGTAGATACATGTATACAACGCACTAGGAAAGCAACAGACAGAGAGTATGAAACATTTTGAAAAGAAACAAACAAACAAAATTA
>CM054147.1:34528047-34533047 GCA_028751875.1 Rapana venosa | reverse complement strand
AGAGTGATTTGACACAACAAAAACATCAAATGTGTGTGTGTGTGCGCGCGTCTGTGTCTGTATCGGTGTCTGTGTCTTTCTGTATGTGTGTTTGTGTGTGCCTTTTTCTACATACCGTTGTGTGTGTGTGTGTGTGTGTGTGTGTGTGTGTGTGTGTGTGTGTGTGTGTGTGTGTGTGTGTGTGTGTGTGTGTGTGTGTGTGTGTGGTGTGTGTGTGTGTGGTGCGCGCACGCGCACGCGCGTAGATAGAAGAGTCCGGCCAGAAGCTGTATGGGCTAGAGGATGATAGGAAAAGGGGTTTTCTTTTAGATGAGGTTAGGTGAGGAGCAGAGGAAAACATATCATCATTCCTTTGAACAAATGTCCGGAAAGAGAGAGAGAGAGAGAGAGAGAGAGAGAGAGAGAGAGAGAAGAGAGAGAGAGAGAGAGAGAGAGAGAGAGAGAGAGAAAGAAGAGAGAGAGAGAGAGAGAGAGAGAGAAAGACAGACAGACAGAGAAAGACAGACAGACAGACAGACAGACAGAGAGAGAGAGATAGAGAGAGAGAGATAGAGATAGAGAGAGAGAGAGAGAGAGAGAGAGGAGAGAGAGAGAGAGAGAGAGAGAGAGGAGAGAGAGAGAGAGAGAGAGAGAGAGATTATATTCAATGGCCTGCACATTTTCATCATCAGATTCGAATCATACTTATCAGAGGATTTATTGGCTATGAGTGCACGAAGGTTTGCTTCTTATCTATTTATTCATCTAGTTGTTCCTTCATGCATTTATCTATGTATATGTGTGTGTGTATTCATTCATTCATTTATTTATTTACTTGTTTGTTTATATGTTTGTGTGTGTGTTTTATTTGTCTTTTTTTTTTTTTTTAATCTGTTATTGAGGACACTATTTTTTTTTAAAGTTAGCTATTGTAATCATTAATGCAGTAACTGTTTTTCAATTTTTTTTTTCGTATGATTATCTCTTTACTCATTTCTTCCCTTTTGTTCTTATTCATTTTTATCTAGTTATTTTTAGAATCTTGGCCTTTCCTGTTCTTGTCTTTCGCTGTTTATTTCCCTAACTAATATATCATCTATATCACCTTCGTTATCTTGTTTTTCGAGGGGAAGGGATGGGGGCGGCTGTATTACGTATAGAGCTATTCATCTTGTTATCGATTGGCTTGTTTTGATTCTTTCTTCGTTTGATTGCACATTGAGGGCTTTTCCATTGGGTCTGGTCGTTTGTTTAACTGCGCTGCCCGCTTCCTTTTGCTCAAAGGGATATTGCTGTGCCCTGAGCTGGAAACTTGCTTACTGTTTTTAAATCATATTTGTAAGGGGACGGGCTAGCCTAGTGGTTAGAGTGCTGCGCTAGCGATTTGACGGGCAGGGATCGAACCTGGGTTCGAGCCATTACCGAGACACCCGTTCAATATGGATTTTTGTTTTCCTTGGTGTTAACATCAATACCGATTGCACTGCCCCCGAAAGTCCTTCGAATGAGACTATGAACCGAGACTCCGTGTCCAAATGCATGCAGAACAACTAGCGCACACGTCAAAACCCGTACAGCCCTTGGGAAGAGTAGGCCATTCGTGCTGGTAAGATTGGATGACAAGAAAATATTTGTTTTAAAACTGTATGTACACTACTGACGTGTTTTGACACCATCCTTGAAGTCGAAATACAGTTACCTTAATCAATGGTGGGTAAAAATGGGTCGCATACGCAAAGATCTCATTATTGGTGAAGCTGGTATCTCTACGCGAAGAATAAACAAGATCATATTTTCCGGGGCATTAGTGAAAAGACAGTATCTTGTACAACAACGATAAAAGTACAGTGAACATTTTATTAATGTAAAACATATGAGTTAGAATATACCACTGCTAGTCGTATTTATTTGATAACTGTGCATGTAACTGACGTGGTCAGTTTACGGAATCTACTGCTGCGATTCTTTTGTTTATGTCACTTTTAAAAGCCGAGTGACCAGATGTTTTGAAAGAACTTTTTCGAGACAAACAGCTTTTAGTTCTTCAATCTTTTTTCGACAATAGTTTCTTGAATTGTTCAGAGACTGTTCTAAAGAGGGATTGAATTAACTTTATATTTACATGGGAAGGATCTGGTAAACATGCTATTTTGGTCGAAAGTTTTTGTCTACTCGTTAATTTTGACATTTCCGATTAAAACTAGCACAATGTTTGGATTTGACAGTGTATAAATGAACTTTATTTGTTTTTTAAGATGTTTTGAGGTCTTCTAAATCATTTATCAAATCCAACTATAGGGTAAATATTGACAGTGATTTTTCTATGTTCATAGATGTTCATTGACAGAGTTAGGAGAAAAAGTTAAATGTTTGCCATTTTAGAACAGAGGTAAAATTGTTGTCTCTAAAAATGGAAATTCTGTACGCTTTATGTACAAGACTAGTCAAGTATTGCTTTTGTTGTCCTAAAACGGTTTTGCCTGTTTGGAGTTCGGTTTTTTAGAGAGGGGCGGAGGGGGGGGGGGATGTTTCTGTTTTGTAATTTTTCTTTGTTTGTTTGTTTGTTTGTTTGTACGTTTGTTTCTTTTGTAGGTCTCCTGTTTTGAAGGCTGAAAGTATTTGTCCTAAAGTTGTTCACATGTGTTTAAAACAAACAAACAAAAAGCATACAAAAAACGTCAACTAATATGAAAAGACAAAGAAAGGAGCTTTCATGATATAAAAAAAAACAGAATGAGCTTAACAGAAGGAAAACTTTTTTTTTAATCAGTTTGTGAAAACACAAAATACAGTTATGTCTGATCACTACAAGCCAACTTAAGTCACACACAATAGCCAGAAAAAATGTTACATATCTTTTAGTATAAAGGAATTAGTACTACGAGATGCTCTTACAAACTCATCATAATGATTTTGAATATCATGTCTCAAATCTACCACAAAAAAACTAAACGAAGAATAGTCTCAGCAAATAAGGCGATAGACCTACAGACAGGCAGTCAGAAAGATGAGAGGGCAGAAGGATAGACAGACAGGCAGGCAAGCAGACAGACAAACATTAAGAGATACATAGACTTGTGAATAATCAGATGCATAGATACATAAATATTTATAGTTATTTTTCTGGGCGTGAAATTGGGGTTGCTATCTCTGGAGAGAGCGCGTGGCCACACTGCACCCTTACACTTTTGGGGGTCATTTTCCTTTAGCACGTGCGTAGTGAGGTTTTTCCCCTGTAAACGCAAAGTTTTCGTCTTCTTCTTTTTCTTCTTCTTCATCTTCTTCTTCTTCCCCTTATCCACCCCCCCCCCTCCTTTTTCTTTTTCATCACTGTCATCATCATCATCAGAATCATCATCATCATCACCATCTTCTCTTCTTCTTCTTCTACTTCGTCGTCGCCGTCTTCTTCTTCTACTTCTTCTTCTGCTTCTTTGCATTATTCTTCTCATTCTTCATCATCTTCTTCTTCATCATCGTGTTCTATAATTATTATCATCTTTGCCTAGTGTAGCTTTCTTGTTGCCGTGGGTTCTCTTACGGATATAAATACATGCTATACACACCAGACCATGTTACCGACTTTAAAAAAAAAAAGTGTGGTGTGTGTGTGTGTGTGTGTGTGTGTGTGTGTGTGTGTGTGTGTGTGTGTGTGTGTGTGTGTGTGTGTGTGTGTGTGTGTGTGTGTGTGTGTGAGTGTGTGTGTGTGTGCACGCGCGCGTATACACAGGCGCACATATATGTGCATGTGTGCAACTGCACGCACGGGCACGTAGGTACGTTCTTGTTTCTAAGCAGATTTTTTTTAAATTGTTGTATGGGGATAGGGTTTTTGGGTGTGTGGGTGTTGTGTTTTTTTAATTTAAGGAGGAGGGTAAGAGGTTATCCCCAATACTGTAACTGGGGACGAGCTTTCAGCCAGGGGCTCTTTTTGCCAGCATGAAGTGCAAGCCACACAGGGGATAAGGGTTCACTTCAGCTAATCTCTTTTACTGCACTTCGCTTTGCTTTTTTTATCCTCTGACATTTTTGTGTGCCTACTTTCAATACCTTACTTTTTTTTTACTTTTTTCTGTCTTTTTCTTGTTCTTGGACTTTTTTGGGTTGTCATTTTTTTTAACACACAAAAATCTTCAAGTGCTTGTTGTAATATTGAATTGTTGTTTGTTTTCTTTGGTTTTCTTTTCGTTTGGACTTTTTGGGTTGTTGTTTTTTTTTGTTTGGTTTTTTTTTTGGGGGGGGGTTACAGATTTTACACAAGCATTTTTTAACGAAGGAAGAACAGTAACTCGCACTCACATTGATTAGACATAAAGTGGTATTTGATTAAAAAAATATATTAAAAAATTCCTTTTTTTCTTTTTTTGTTGGTGGCATTTTTTATCACACCAACTCTTCATTTTGTTATGTAACGCCTGTTTGTTCTCTGATAATTATAATTAAAATAGTTGACGTTAAAAACAAAGTAGTGTCCTCAATGACTTTCTGGTACAAGCTTATAAAGATTAAGCGTCTTTTTTCAGGGGAGGGGGTGGTGGAGAGAGATGATAGCCGAGTTGTTAAAACATAGCACTAGCAATTTGAGGGTCCTGGATCGAGCCTGAGTTTGAGCCACCCCCAGGGGGATTTTTACCCTGGAGTTAACATCAGTACCAACTCCACTCCCCCAAAAGTCCTTTGGACGAGACTATAAATCCAGGTGCCCCAATTCGAACGCGTTCAAAACATTTTTGCGCTCATGTTCAAACCTGTTTGACCTTTCAGAAGAGTAGCCCATTCATGCCAGTAAAAAAAAATAGATGACAAGAAGTATATATATTTTTAAAATGCATCCAGATTGTGTTAAGACATCATCCACGAAGGCAGAAAGCGGCTACCTTAACAGTGGGTAAAAAGCTTTTGCATACGCAAGATCCTCACCATCAGTGAACCACAGAGTTTTTTCTGAACAATGAAGAAAAAGCCTTTGTGTTGGTTGCTTTTTTATAGGGTTTTCTTTATTTGTTTTACTTCGTTTTCTT
>CM054147.1:34493047-34508047 GCA_028751875.1 Rapana venosa | reverse complement strand
TATATAGCGCTGAATCTTGTAAAGCAACAAATCAAAGCCTAAATACTCGGTCTGCGGGGTTGTCAATGTTTTACAAATGATTTTTTTTTCTTTAAATACGTGCGCGTGTTATTATTTTAGACTGTTCAATATCTTAAAAGAACATAGTATTAATTTAATTAATATTTGTCTTATACAACATGTTATAACAATTTGACGTATATTATTAAAATGCGTGAGCATGGGTACGAATGTTTACAATGTGCGAGCGTGCGTGCGCGTGCGCTAGTGACTGTGAATGTGCGGACGTACGGGTTTACTTGTGCGCACATGAGTAAAGTGATTTTTGTTGGGGTGGGTTTGTGGCTGGCTGAGATATTAGCTGATTTGTGGTGCATTTTATCTCATGATGGGTGCGTGCTGATGTTGGACAGTGTGTGTGTGTTTTAAATATTATGTTTAAATGTTTATTGTTTTTATGTATGGCGAGTAACCCGCCGGAATTTCTCTGTCTTTGAGATAATAAAGCTTATGAATTTGAATTTGAATTTGAATTTGTTGTTTTTTGTTTTGTTTTGTTTTTCAGACTATGGGAAGTATCGCAAAGAGAAGATGACGACGACGACTACCAGCACCAGCACCACCACCACCACCGCAGCGGTGACCCCCAGAGGGTCAGGGGGGGACTCGGGCAGAACCTCCGCCACGCTGAGCCAGCAGGGACACAAGGTGGGGGCCGGGCACGTCAAGGTCCTGACCCAAGCCCAGGGCAGGGACAGACAACCCACTCCTTCCGGGGGACAGCCCTTTCCAGGTCAGTTAGATGAATGATGATGATGATGATGATGATGATATGATGATGATGATGATGATGATGATGTATGGAATTTATATAGCGCTGAATCTTGTAAAGCAACAAAGCAAAGCGCTCAGAGAAGAGAGAGAGGAGAGAGAGATAGAAGAGAGAGGAGGGGAGAGAGGGGGGAGAGGGAGGGAGGGGAGGAGAGAGAGAGGAGAGAGAGGGGGGAGAGGGGGGGAAAGAGAGAGGGGGGAGAGATTGAGAGAGAGAGGAGTGGGGGAAGAGATTGAGAGAGAAAGAGGGGGAGAGAGAGAGAGTGTGTGTGTGTGTGTGTAATTGTGTGTGTGTGTCTGTGTGTCTCTGTGTGTCTGTGTCTCTGGGTGTGCGTGCGTGCGTGTTTGTGTGTGTGTGTGCGCGTGCATGGCTCTGGCTGTGTCTGTCTGGCTGTATCTGTGGGTCTGTGTATCTCTGTGTCTGTGTGTATCTGTGTGTATCTCTGTGTCTGTGTATCTGTGTGTATCTCTGTGTCTGTGTGTATCTGTGTGTATCTCTGTGTCTGTGTGTATCTGTGTGTATCTCTGTGTCTGTGTGTATCTGTGGTATCTCTGTGTCTGTGTGTATCTCTGTGTCTGTGTGTATCTGTGTGTATCTCTGTGTCTGTGTGTATCTTGTGTCTGTGTGTATCTGTGTGTATCTCTGTGTCTGTGTGTATCTCTGTTTGTGTATCTGTGTGTATCTCTGTGTCTGTGTGTATCTGTGTGTGTCTGTGTGTATCTCTGTGTCTGTGTGTATCTCTGTGTCTGTGTGTATCTGTCTGTGTGTATCTCTGTGTCTGTGTGTATCTTCTGTGTCTGTGTGTATCTCTGTGTCTGTGTGTATCTCTGTGTATCTCTGTGTCTGTGTGTATCTGTGTGTATCTGTGTGTGTCTCTGTGTCTGTGTGTATCTCTGTGTCTGTGTGTATCTCTGTGTCTGTGTATCTGTGTGTATCTCTGTGTCTGTGTGTATCTGTGTGTGATCTCTGTGTCTGTGTGTATCTCGTCTGTGTCTGTGTGTATCTCTGTGTCTGTGTGTATCTGTGTGTGTATCTCTGTGTCTGTGTGTATCTCCGTGTCTGTGTGTATCTCTGTGTCTGTGTGTATCTATGTGTGTATCTCTGTGTCTGTGTGTATTTCTGTGTATCTGTGTGTATCTCTGTGTCTGTGTGTATTTCTGTGTATCTGTGTGTATCTCTGTGTCTGTGTGTATTTCTGTGTGTCTGTGTCTGTCTGTCGTTGACTGCATATATGTGTCTGTGTGTATTTCAGACCTTGGAAATCCTCGAAAGATCGCCTCCAATGGCGGCGGCTCAACGATGCCGCTCCCTGCTCTGCCCCTTCTGATCAGCACTGTGGTTTTCGTCTGCTGCTGCTGCTGCAGCACTGGCACCAACACTCCCCTGGCTCTTTTGCCTGGCTTCATCATCCACTCTGTCCTCAGCCTCGGAGTGTCTGCAAACCCTTTGACCGTCTCATGACCGGCCAGGGCAACCTCACAGCGCTTCCAAACCAAAGCAGTGTCAATACCAAAGCAGTATCCCTCTTTCCTAGGATCGCGCACTTCATCAGTATTGACGATTGTCCCTGACAGTTGATTTGGCCAGTTGCAGCTGGAAACATGATTGTGTATCGCGAAACTTGCTGCGACTTTTGTGTGTGTGTGTGTGATATCCAGGTGTCTTGTGTCAAATCAAAAAAAGAAATAGGAACCATCCTCTGTGATTCCAAGAAAAAAAACTTCTGATATGCTAAACATACCTGGAAATATTTCAGGAGTATTCGTGTGGTGTGGAGGATTAAACGAAAGGGGGAAAGTGTGAGATGCTTTCAGATGAGCAGTTTGGTTGAAATCAAAAACGGGGATTTTTCTGACCAGCGACGAGTTCAGGGATTGTTTCTGTGATTGCTGGAGGCGCTTGATCTTCTGTTTTTATTAAACAAAGTGTGTGAAAGTGAAATAAAGTCCTTGTAATGGATCATGTGTATCAACGGGAGGAGAGCCAATCTCAAACCTGTTTTCCATATCAGTTGTGCAACTCAACGTTGCTGCGTTTAGTCTCAGAAACTATTGATTTTTACGAGTTGTATTGTCACTCTCTAGGATTCAGAAAAGCCGTTTACTTTTCAACAGATCAAAATACTTTGGTAATCATTTAAACCCATACGTTTTATTTCTTAAACTCTGAGAATATTCTGTATCTTAAGACTTTTAGAGTATTTACTAATTTGGTTTTAAAATCGTTAATTACTTTTTACATAATCAAAGAAATTGTTTATAAATGATAAGGAACAAAATATCCAACGCTCATTTTGTGAAAAGAGGGACTGTAGTTTCATTTTACAAGTACTTAGGGGTCAAGAACAGGAAAAACAGCTAATGGTGTTGGTGATGGTCATGGTAAATGAGGAGTGGGTGGGGAGGGTCACCCAGTGCCCACAACATCAGAGTCATAATCTGAAGGATAAGTCATTGCTGCATCGTCTGCTTCAGGGATTTTATTTCTCAAACCAATGGCACTGGTTCAAATTCCATTCCTTCGAAAGTCATTTGGAGAGAATAAAAAAAAAACGTATTCTAAAGACCTCTTACCCATACATAGCACTCAATTTACCGATTTGTGCTAAGTTCATTGAAGAACAGTTCCATTGTGCTGGTAGTATGGATGACAAGAAGACACACTGTATGCATCTGGTGCTTTAATAAAGTATCCAGTATGCAGCTGAGGATTCAACAGTGCATTCAGTCATACAGACGATGGAGAATTAGTCAAGTGACCGTTTTACAGTCATGTATGGAATATGTCTTCTTTACACTACTTCAGAAAACCCAAAACTGAATTTGAAGGTAGCATGGCACAGAAAGGTACAAAAAAGAAAACAATATGTAAAGAAGTAATCATGACTGAAAAGGAAGAAAGATGCTGATGGGAAAAAGAGCTTAAGAATTGTCACAGACTTTCAGAAATACAAAGTAAAAGACTTATGTGATACAATGCCTTAAGGTACGAGCACAAAAAGGATGTGTCGTTGAAAACTTTCCTCTGCTTTCGGTTCAGACATTGATGAGGATTCCTATAGAATGATATAGAACAACGCGGTGGGATTGGGTTTTTTTTTATTAAAGTGTGTATGCATGGCAGATTTCATTTGGTACCATAGATTACACATTCACGGTTTTGCATAAACATATTCAGCTCCATTAAAAATAAGATAAAGTAGTAGTGATTCTGACATTCTTCATTTCTCGCTTCGTATATGGCAACCATTGGTTTGAACAGAAAACAATGATATTATATTCTTCAGAAATCATTTTGTTTTGTTTGTTTTTCACTGTATCTCCATTTCAAACAAGCAAGCAACATAATTTTTATGAATATTTACGATATTTACAATCCATTCAGTAAAAACTATACTTCAGGTATCGAAACGAATTAATCATGACATCAGTCCTTGTCTATGGAGTAAAATACAAATCATACAGAATTTCGATGCTTTTACACCTACGCTGTTGTCTGATTGGCTATCGCTGTGGTCCTACAGCAAGCATAAGATTGAAAAGTCCCCCACCAGTATTCAAACATTAGGTTTTGAAGGATAAATGTCATAACCCAAACTCACATTATTTCAATCATTGATTTCCTCAGTGTCAGTACCAAGCACAGCACACTCGTCCTCTTTGGCGATGACTATCATTTGTTCCATCATTTGGAGTGGTGTGGAAAACAAGACTGCTGCATGCTAGACTGAAGTGGCTGTGTCACCAGAACTCAAATAGTGGGGATCAGAGACTCCTTCTCAGTGGCATCAGCACGTCTTCGCAAGGTTCAAATGGTGTCGATGAAAGGCTGTTCATGACTGACATGATTATTAACTGCTTGTCATCAGGACCGAAGTGATAGAAATAAGACAATGATCATCTTATTTCAACCTGTCATTGCTAGGACTCGACGGTGTTAATGGCTGGATGTTCGTAACAGATATGTATCAATCCATAATCACGGGAGCTCAGTGATGAACAGGGAAGAATGATTGTCCTCATTCTCAGCTGTTCTTCTCTGGATTTGATGGTGTCAGTGAATAGTTGCTCGTTGCTGGTCTGTCAAGCTTTTGATCATCAGGATTCAAATCGTGTTGCAAAATGATCGTGTCATTGATACATCAATTTGTTGTTATCAGGATTCAAATCGTGTTGCAAAATGATCGTGTCACTGATACATCAATTTGTTATTATCAGGATTCAAATCGTGTTGCAATATGATCGTGTCATTGATACATCAATTTGTTGTTATCAGGATTCAAATCGTGTTTCAAAATGATCGTGTCACTGATACATCAATTTGTTGTTATCAGGATTCAAACGGAACATCAGTTTTCCCCCACCAGGATTAAAACAGCCTTGGTGAAAGGTGTTTATCACTGGTTTATCATTCCCTTGTGGCAAGAAGTCCATGATGTTGAAGACAACTTGCTTGTCACCAATGTGATCAGTCTGTCACTGCAATTCAAGGGGTGTGGAGGACACAGTACGATCATTGATGTCACTGAACCCCTGCATGCTGACCCGGTCATTCAAAGAAAGGCATTGGCCTCTGTTCTCAAGATGAATTTCTGATGGATAAATTTGAAAACGAAACACTGGACACTTTTCCGACTGATGACTTTTTCAACGACACCTCAGCAAAAACGTGTATCCATGACTGTGTGAACAGTTCAACTACAAGGACTTCTTGCAATACTGTTTATCTCAAAGTGGAAAGCTGGGCTGCAGTGATTGGACTTACTGTGTGGTGATGACTGCAAACGTGAAATTTCACCCTCATACAACTGAATACTTTCCCCTAGAACATTTATTCTATTTTGGGTGTGATTCATTCGTGATACAGATATCACTTTTTCTTGGGATGTTGGGTTGCTCTTTTATTACTTTTGCAAAATGTTGAAAGTTTGGGGTTTTTTACATTTTGTTTGTTTTGGTTTTCATCTGGCACACTCAATTGACTGGGATACCATTATTAGTTTACATAGTGAGTTTCAAAAACCAATAAGAGTGCTGCAAATTTTGCTACGATCTTGTTGTAAAAATGACTGCACAATCAAATGCTATATCAATGATTGAGAACATTTAATTTTCTAGGACGAAAACAAATCCAAAACCCTTCAGAACTCGTTTAGATTCAGTTTCTTGTTTAATTCTGTTTCTCAGGAGAACTGTATTACACACAGTGGAGCCTTTAGTTATCGCCTCATTGTATAGCCCACCGTTGATACCGTTGATTGTATTGCAGCAAGCAAAAGAATAAACCAAAGATGAAAAAATGAACTCTTCATACTTGACCAGCGTATTAGCATTTCGCTTGCTTTGGAATCAACCTCAGAGTCTGACATTTGCATATATATATATATATATATATATATTATATATATATATATATATATATATATATATATATATATATATATATATATGTATGTATATATATATTATATATATATATAGCAGAATGGGAAACAATCTATGTTGTATCAACAGAACAAACCCCGAAGAAAGACATAGAGCAACGTTAACTACTGGAACACCAAGTGGAGCAAAAGACAGTCGGAGCAGCGAAGACAGATACGATGTGGTCAAAGGTCTTCTATTAGCTACAGGGCCGTCGCTGCTGCCACCGCCGCCGCTGCAATCGCTTTCTTGTTTTCCTGCCCTGGTCGTGGCGCTCATCAGTTAGCGTGGATAGGGGTGGGGGGGAGGGTGGCGGACGGCTTTACATCGCCTTGATCTACTCCAGCATCCTCAGCACCGCTCATCACTGTCCTCCGCCGCCGCTCATAACTCAGCACGTGGTCACGCAGTGTATCTGTCTCGCCATCGACTGGCGGGCCGTGATCGAAGTGATGCCTGGCCCCAACAGTTTTAGTGCCGGCCATTGGCGGGGCGGTAAGCTAAGAGACAGTGGCCTGTAGGCTGCTCTTTAGCGCAGAGAGGGCTGGAGAGACCAGCGTGATGCAGCTTTTATCGATTCCCTCCCTCATGGGTCCGACACACTGAGGATGTGGGTCGTTGAGGAGTGGAAGACTTGCACTGCGCTTTTTTTTTTGCCCCTGGAATCTTCCCCTGCCTCCATCATGTTGCAAATATCTCCACGAGACTCCTGATTATTCCCTCTCTGTCTCTGTCTCTGTCTCTCTGTGTGTGTACAAGCTGGTTGAGGAGGGAAACTCCGATGTGTGTGGCAAAATAATAAATGTTCACCTTTGTTTTGGGGGTTTTTTGGTTTTGGTTTTTACTTTTAGCATAAATGTGACCAGATATGTGCACTTGTCCCGAGCAACACCATCAACAACAACCATCGAACTGTGGTTTGATATGACTGTATTATGACAGAACGTGAACATGTATTTGGACAAAATACCATTCAACGTCCCATGTGTTTTCACAGATGTTTTCTTGATTTTTTTTTTCAATTTTTCCTGCACTGTATGTACGTACTTACTGACCAATGTAACCTAATCTCGATATCCACGAAACGTAACTATGTACACGACAAATACCATCTTTTATGTCTGTCTGTGTGTCTGTGTATCTGACAAATGCACACCAGTCTGAAGTGAGAGGCTGCCCGTGTGTGTATCTCTCATAACATCCTGTTGTAGCTGTTAGACATTCTGTGTACTGTTCGTTCAACTGTATGTCCCGCAGACTAGAATGCTGATAATGGATCGAGTGTGAGCCATCACTGTGAAGAATACTGCTAATGCATGTGCGCTTCATTCATTGATCGCTAGTTTTTGCCAACCTCTTCCTCTGAAGGGGAAAATATATAGTTAACCTCGAAGAGTGTGTTCATACTCATTGTATTTTATGCCCTATGTTTTCTTTTTGTTCTTTTGTTTTATTCTTAACTCTGAAGTTTGTAAGAGTGTGTATGAATCAGTGCCAACATTCATGCAAATTTGTCTATGAGCATGGAGATTTCTATGCGCTTTTATAAATCATACAACTATTGTATAAAAAGTCATATAAGTATATATTCATTCTTTGATTTTTTTTTAAGTGGCTTGTTCATATAAACATAAGTAAAAATGAAAATTCAAAACCAAGAAAAATATGTCTACTCGTGTATGGTAGGAAAAAGAAATAGACTAATAGGGTGAATATAGAGTAATTGGCTTTTTATGCCTTGTAACACACAATAACCATCCATTCATACTTCGCGAATAATAGTTTATTTCAATATTAAAGACAAAACGCAAAGAACTCATTTTAAAACATAAAACTTTGTTACGGCAAGATATTGCTGACAATTGCAAACACAAAAAGCATGTATGCGTTGTTTCAGAACATTTAATCAGTATAATATATATATATATATATTATTTATATATTTATTTATTTATTATTTTGAGTTGGTCGATAGAAAATCAAGACTACTTGATCATCTCAAAATGAAAATTTCTGAATAGCAGAGAAAAACATTTCAAAATTTTTTAAATAAAGAATTCACACCACCACCACCACCACCAACAACAACAACAACCTCGCCAACAAAATGGAACGCATAACTGAAATGTATAGCTGTATGATACACCTTGCAAAACGTACCAGAAATAAAACTTTGACTTGACTTGACTTTACACACACACACACACACACACACACACACACACACACACACACACACACACAAACACTGCACAAGACCTTCGGATGAGACTATAAACCGATGTCCCGAGTGCGAACGCATGCAGAACATCTTGTGCACACGTTAAAACCCGTTCCGCTTTTGGGAAGAGTAGGCCATTGTGTGCCAGTGGGAACGGATGACAAACTTAACAAAACTGCAGACACACGGGGACTGGATGAAAAAAAGCACATGAGTGCTTATTCCATTATCCTCGAAATAAAATAATTAAAGAAAAAAAAGACTACTACTTAGACGTTCTCTGGCTATGCTAACTGTGCTAGGCTGACCCGTTTTACTTAGGGAAGGAAGCTCAAATGTTAAGCGGACAAACTTTTTTGTCACAATGGATGCTATGCACAACACTACTACACTACACTCCACTCCACTCCACTAAACTACACTACAGTGCAGTGCAATGCATTAAAATGCAATACAACGCGATACAATACTACACTCCACTCCACTGCACTAAACTATACTGCAATGCAATGCAATGCATTAAGATGCAATACAACGCGATACAATACAACACTCCACTGCACTAAACTATAGTACAATGCAATGTAATACAATACGATGCAGTGCAATACAATACAATGCACTCTTCACTCCACTGCACTAAACTATGCTACAATGCAATGTGATACAATACGATGCAATGCAATACAATACAATACACTACTTCACTCCACTCCACTAAACTACAATGCAAATGCAATGCAATGCAATGCGATGAGATACAATACAGTACTTCACCCCACTGCACTAAACTGCACTACCATTCAATGCAATGCAATGTGATACAATACAATACAATACAGTACTCCACTCCACTACACTAAACTGCCCTACAATGCAATGCAATGCAATATGATACAATACAATGCAGTACTCCACTCCACTACACTAAACTGCCCTACAATGCAACACAATGCAATGTGATACAATACAATACAGTACTTCACCCCACTGCACTAAACTGCACTACCATGCAATGCAACGCAATACGATGCAATACAATACAATACAGTACTCCCCTACACTCCACTAAACTGCACTACCATGCAATGCAATGCAATACAATGTGATACAATACAATACAGTACTCCACTCCACTACACTAAACTGCCCTACAATGCAATGCGATGCAATACAATACCACACTGAAGAAGAAGAAGCAATTACTGCTTTATACTGACGTTTTCGTAATATTACATTTCAGCCTGTCCAGGTCATTTGCGAATGTTCTCCAGTCATTGAAGCAGATGTAAATTCAATCTTATCTATCTGTTTGATACTCTCTCTCTCTCTCTCTCTCTCATGTGCTCTCTTTCTATAACTCATCTCTCTTCTCTCTCTCTCTCTCTCAAATGTGCCAGGCCTTCTGAATAACTTCGCATTCCATTCTCTCTCTCTCTCCTCTCTCTCTCTCCTCTCTCTCTCTCTCTCTCTCTCTCTCTCTCTCTCTCTCTCTCCTCTCTCTCCTCCTCTCCTCCTCTCTCTCTCTCTCCTCTCTCTCTCTCTCTCTCTCCTCCTCTCCTCCTCTCTCTCTCTCTCTCTCTCTCTCCTCTCTCTTCTCTCTCTCTCTCTCTCTCTCTCTCTCTCTCTCTCTCTTCGTACCAGTTGAGTTTTCTTTGTTGTTCGTAAAGAATTCTGATTACGATCAATAATTATGGAAAACCGTTGTTGATTGAAAACGAGCAAAAATCAATGTAACCTGTTTTATTCTTCTTCACTTTGCTTTGTATACATTAAAAATTCTTTGATTTTACAGTATATATTTTTCACTCAGTGTGTATATTTGACTTACCAAGGGATGTTTTTAACCATTTTATTTTCATTGTCTGGATATTTTGGGAAGATAGCAAGAAGATAATGAGTATTTTTGTCTCGGCACTATAATATGCTACTGTGGTTCTGTTAATAAGAAAAAAGTGCTGCATATCGTGGTGGTGTGTGTGTGTGTGTGTGTGTGTGTGTGTGTTGTGTATGTGTGTGAAGGCACTGACAATAGAGTTCACTTATAGGGATTAGTTACCTGGTTGATTGCGAATGTCTTTATTTTCAGTTTTTTTCCTCCGTTTTATGGAGATTTCTATTATTCGTTTTTGTGTTGTTCATTGTTGTTGTTGTCGCTGATGGTTGTTGTTACTGTTGCTGTTTTGTTGTTCTTGTTTTGTTCTTGTTTTTGTTGTGGCTGTTCTTTTATAAGATCGTCACTTTTATTCTAAAATAACTTCCATCTTAATTTCGGTATGTGGTTTTCTTCTGATTTTTTAAAGTCATGAAAATAGACACAATGTCTTCATGTTCCACATGATAGTCACATAACGCTGAGTCTACGTATGTCTTCTGTTTTCTTCCACTATAAATAAAACAAATAACCAATAGGTTTACATGGTTACATATATATATTTATTTATTTATATGTATATATATTGCCTGGTGCAGAGCACATTTGAATTCTTTTCTCTTTTTTGTCCAGATCAGAAGGTATCTTTTGTCCCAAAATGTATGTTGAAGGAAGCATCTATATTTCTGTTTGCCAATATTTTGTCAGATTTCATTGAACATGTCAATCTTAAATCACAGGAGGAAAAATCACTGTTGTAGTTTTCTGTAGTTATTTCAAACTAGAAGTTGATGCTGAGTAACTATGTTCACAGTAGCCTCTGCAGAAAGAGCTTAGGTTGGTGTTTTATTGCTTTGCTACTGCTGCTTTTTTTTTTTTTCCAACGTCCACTTCTTGCGATGATATAATTTGAGTCAGGATTTTTATTTTATTTATTCTATTCTTTTATATCGAGGATAATGGAATAAGCACGTATGTGCTTTTTTACATCCAGTCCCCGTGTGTATGGGGTTTTGGAAAATCTGTCATCTGTTCCCACCGGCACACAATGACCTACTCTTCGAAAAACGGAACAGGATTTAACGTGTGCAAAAGATGTTCTGCGGTGCGTTCGCACACGGGACCTCAGTTTATAGTCTCATCCGTAGGATACAACATGAGTTTATTGTAAGTGTGAGTTTTAGTTGGAGGGGGCATGAGGAGGGTTGTTGTTTTCAGACATGAACAAGATGTTCGATACAGGTTTGGGGGAGGGAGGGGGGGTAGCCTGGGGGAGGGGACTGTGACCTATCCCGCTTTTAAGAAAAAATTCATTCAGACATAAGAAATCATAAAATTAATATATAAAAAAACATTATTTTCAATTCGCTGGATCAAATCCAAGTCTACTTCACTTCCTGCCCATTTCCTGTTCCCCTTCTCATCCTCCTACCTCCGAGAGTTGTCTGATCATCGATACTTGGCCACTGTCTGTATCGAGAGACAATGGAGAATTGCCTAACCCGTGATTTTGGTCTTTTGGTAAACTGCAATGTCTACTGTGGCGACTTGGCGTTTTGCTTTTTGTGGGGGGGGGGGGGGAGGGGGGGGGGGGGTTTCATGGAGAAAAACTCCCTGTCCTGATTCAGTTTCTGCATAGGAGGTGAATCGACTTCTGTCTGGCTGTGCGCATGCTAAGTGCTGCTCTTTGGGGTTCTCACTCCTTCCTCCTCCTCCTCCTCCTCCTCCCCACCCTTCCCTCCGTTTACACCTTCTCTTTCGATAAATAAGATAATAAAATTAAAAAAAAGAGAAAATATTCGGTGGAAAGAAAGAAACGAAAACGCGCATGTAGGCCAAAAGACCGATCCAAACTTGTAACGCTGTCGTTCCGCGCCTTTTCCTAGTGTTGATGTATACTTAGCTGAGAGATCTTATAGCGATGCCAAAAAAAAGAAAAAGGGAAGAATCGAGCACTCGTTTTTCCATGTCGTATACTATAAATCCTGGTTTGATTCCATTCAAGCGCACAAACAGGACTGAAAATAACTCGGCAATAAAGCCAGAGCATTAGGCGAGGTTAGAACCCCGTTCTCGGAGTCTTCTTCCACGCTCTTACTTCCCTCTTGGGAAATCATTATTGTAGTTTATTGGCCGAAGATGATGACAATAAATGCCTATCAATACAGTTGGAACGGGGGATTTTTTGCGCTCGTTTTATATAATGTTGCTTCCCTTGCCCTCCCCACCTCATCCCCGACTCCTATCGTTTTTATTTCAACACACACACACAGCTTATACACACACAGAGTTTACACACACATACAGCTTACACACACACACAGCTTATACACACACAGAGCTTGCACACACTCACACACTAACACAGAGCTTACACACACAGAGCTTACACACACACACACAGAGCTTACACACACAGAGCTACACAACACACAAACACAGAGCTCACACACACACACTCACACACACACAGAGAGCTTACACACACACTCACACACATTCACACACCACACACACACACTCGCACCACACACACACACTCACACACACACACACACACAGCTTACACACACACACACACACACACACACACACAAACACAGAGCTCACACACACACACTCACACACACAAGAGCTTACACACTCACTCACACACTCACACACACCACACACACACACACCCACTCACACACACACACTCACACACACACACACACACAGCTTAAACACACACAACACACTACACACACACACACACACACAAATCACCACTCACACACACACTCACACACACATCACACACACACACACACACACACACACACACACACACATACACACACACACACTTACTCGCTCTCTTGTACCCTCAGAGCCACAAGTGCACAGGGAGTGATCAATGTTAGGCCGCCGCAAGGACATCATCTAGAGGAGGCTGAGCACTGCAGCACGCTGCTGAGTGACGCTATGTCGTGTTCAGAGATATCTCTATGTTCGTCCAGTATACCCTAAAAAGCCATCTACTGGGCTCTCAATAAAATAATGATGATAGCAAGAGTTCTTTTTTTCTTCACAGCGAAAGCAGACCTAGTTAGTCGCCCTTCTTGGTGTAATAACCGTTAGCCCGTCCTTCAGCAATAATCCAATATGCGTGTATATATAATATATATATATATATATATATATATATATATATATATATATTATATATATATATATATATATATATTGAAACCTGTAAAAACGCATTCACCACAATGACAGATGCGAAGAGAGAAAAAAACCCAAACTTGATTCACCGTGAAACCAAGAGGGCAAGGGAGAGTTTATTCTCATTGCATGGTGATCCGTGAAGGGGGGGGGGAGATAATCCTATCAGCTACTTAGGACGTGCAGTGAGACAACTTGACAGGGCTGTACTCCACCCACCCTACCCCTGGCGATAATAATTATAGTGTCCTGGCATCACCCACACCAGAGCAACACTCCCAAAAACCACATCCGTGAAAAACAGACCTTGCTCACACGTACTACCAGTCTGCCTGCATTTCTTCACTCCAGAGGTAAAGGCCACCGGGACCCGAGAACATTCTTGCCTCCTGTGGGGTTCAAACTCAAGACTTTCTGTTCCTGAGCTCGTTGTTCTAACCACCACGCCACGGCTGCTGATTTGGTTTGAACGCTTTGGGCAACATGTCATTATGTAGGTTCTTAAAGTAAACCGATTTGATTTAACTTCTTTTTTTCCCGCACAACTTATCTTCATAGTTTGAAAACATTTCTGTTTTATGTGTGATGGTGTTGGACATAATCATTTAAAAAAATTCATTGATCTATAGGTTTGACAGGTTGATGATTTTGTATTAATCGTAAAATACCATGTATTGAAACGTTGTTATGTCTTTGCAGAAAGACAGATGATACGGTTCGGTATGATTGTTGTGACTTCGAATAAAGCAAATACTGTCTTGGGTTACGAGAGTGGTGTTGACATTGATATGTGTCAGCTTCCTTCGACCCGAAGTATTTATTATCATCCAGTGAAATATGTCAACACCGCTTGTTATTAGCGATGTTACTATCGTTGTTGATGATGCTGTGGTATTTGTAGCAGTACTATTGTTTTCCAAACCATGTTCACTATTATCATATAAAATATGTTTTACCCAGTGACGAGTTTTATATATTCCTTGTGGTTGTTCGGTTTATTTTTCATTAGTAGATTTTTCTATGAAGTGATTGGTTTCTTGTCGTAGTGTGTCTGTCTCTGACTGTCTTTTTCTCGGTGTGTCTCTGTCTGTCTGTCTGTCTGTCTGTCTGTCTGTCTCTCTCTCTCTCTCTCTCTCTCTCTCTCTCTCACTCTGTCTCTCCTCTCTCTCTCTCTCTCTCTCTCTCTCTCTCTCTCTCTCTCTCTCTCTCTCTCTCCTCTCTCTCTCTCTCTCTCTCTCTCTCTCTCTCTAGCTCACTCGCACACACGTACACATGCACACTCAAACGTACGAATAACTACTGGCTGGCTGGCCGGTTGAGTTTCATCAAATATTGATTTACGAAGAAGAAAAAGCTTAAAAGCACATTCACAACGAGAGCAACAACAAGCTAACAATAGCTGGCATCGTATTCAATAACACCTGGCATTATACATTTTTAG
>CM054147.1:34443047-34490547 GCA_028751875.1 Rapana venosa | reverse complement strand
TCTATCTCCTGGCAAATTAAGTTTGGGATCTGCCTCCTAGGGAGACGGGCAGAGGCTTGGCGCCGGGCGTGTTAAACAAGGAGTAGAGAGAGAAAGTAAGAGGAGGGAAAAGACGGAATGCGTGCTCACGCGCTGGAGCCCGGGTGTGTGGATACACACACACACACACAGACACACGCACATGCGCGTGCGTGCGCGCGCACGCACACACACACACACACACACACACACACACACACACGGGCACGCGCTCACACACAGGTTTGCTGTTGCTTATATCTGTGAAATTGCTAATCATATAGATGGTTTGTCATTGATAATCTTCGATGAATACAGATGTCATTTAGTAATGTATTTATGAATGTAATGTAATACAGAAATGGAGACCACGGTTATTGAACTGTATGATCGATAGTACATTTGCATTGTGCTCGTTTTCACACTGCGCAATGTATGTTTAAAAAAATACATAATTTGAAATCATGTTGTTTTAGCGTTGCGTTTATGGTGGCAATCTAATGATGTTTTCCTATTTGGCTTAATCATTTGACTTTTTTGCAAAAAAAGATCATTTTCATTTTTCATGTATGATTGTGTATCTGAATTTGTTTGGGGTTGATGTCTTTATTGAATGTATGGAAAGCAATGACTCATTCAATATTTTATCAACGTTGTTGTCTTGATTTTTCAGAACTGTAAACTGATTGGCTTTTAAGTCAGAGCTTATGAAAAGAACATTATCAAATGATGCGGGTTTTTTTTATTCCTGCTTCCGTTTTGTCTTAATGCTTTTCATAAAACAAGCAAAAGAGCTCGTGGAAGCCTTTACAATAGATCTATTCGAGAAAAAAATCTTTTCAATTTAAATTTCCTGGCTAGTTGTAACCGCTGATTTTAGGCAGTTATAATATATTATTTTGTATGAGAAAAACATCATCAATTTTAGTGAGAAAAAAATAACAAACTTAACACCCTCATTCGCGTACTTCTTCTCTGTTAATAAACACTGCACATAATATTATAACCATAAATATATAGACTACGGTATATTTGGACATAGCTTCTACACAATTCTCTCTCTCTCTCTCCTCTCTCTCTCTCTCCCCCCCCCCCCCTCTCTCTCTCTCCTATCCTCTCCTCCCCTTTCCAATCTCTTTTTTTCTCATCAATTGTCTGTCTTATTGAAATTTAACCTATCACATCTCGTATATTTGAATTCATAGAACTGGTCTGTTGCCTTTAATCTGTTTCTCTTACATAAAAGAAGTAATAAATTCAAATCCTCATCAAGTTCCACAGTTTTGTTATTGCTGTTGCTGTAGTCGTCGTCGTCGTCAACGTTGTCACTGACGTCTTTTATATTATTTTTCGTATTTTAGTTGTTAATAATGTTACAATATTGATGAGGAGACATTTAGGTTTATTGAAATTGGAAGAAAGAATAAAGGAGAGGAGAGAGGTGTAATATAATTTTTAATCAAGACCTTTTTTTCTTTCAACCCACAATCGGTCTAATTTGACAGTCACAGAAAGCAGAGACCCTGCACAGAACCTCCTGACATGAGCACTTCTTTCGGAACCTCACACGCCGGGCGCCATTTCTCTGATTAGTGTATCACCACTTGATTGGTCACGTGTCCTTTCCAGGAGACAGCACAGAGAAGGGAAAGGGAAAAAATGTCTGCCGCCAATTGCCGGCCATGTTATTGGCTGCAAGTCTTGATGGATACTCTTACCGGCTCCTCCTTCTTCCAGCCGCTGTGGTGTTCAGTTGTAATGCCTTCTGTCTTTTGTTCTCTGTGGATTGGCTGCAGGTTGAAAAGAAGAGAGGATGTGTCCGGGATCAGCGAGCTGCTAGGGTAATAAGCCGAAATGGCCACAGAGACATTGACTTCACAGCAGACTGGCGGAAAGCATCTTAGAAACAAATCTGGAGGCCGCCAGTACGAAATCAGCACCAAAGAGTTCAATTCTTCTTTTCGTATTGTTGTCTCCTGCTATGTTCTCATTTTCTGGTTTGTTTTGTAATTGTGTTACACGTTATTCCCACAGCTTTGATTTTTTTTTGTATCTTTGTGTTATGAAAATTTTAAATAACGTTTCAGAGTAATTAAATTTTGATGGTGAAAAGAATCTTTAAACTGGCTGTCAATGAAGGCGTGGGATTTTATTGAATGTTCAAAGCTGTAGGGCAAGTCAAGTCAATTTTTTTTTTCAGATGGTGTCTCAGCCGCCTACCACCCAACATTTATCAACTGGAGTGGGTCCATCATCTACATCCTCGGAAACTATGCATTATGAAGGGACGGCCCACTTCTTGTGTACATGCTGAATAAGACAGATCCGAGGTGGGGTGGAATATCCTTGTAACAAGAGCGTCGAGCTTGCGATCTGACGGCCCGGGTGCGGGCCACCACTGAGGCACCCCATCGAGGGAAATTTCCCCCCAGAGTTAAGATAAGTATAGACTACACTGCCCTGAAAACCCTTAGGATAAGACTATACACCAATAAAAACGGATGACAATTTTTTAAAAAAACGCGTGCATACTTGTGTCGTTTTTAGACATCATCCCCAAAGTCGGAATGCAGCTACCTTCATGGTGAACAAAAATGGATGCGTACGCAAAAAAAGAAAATCTCACCATTGGTAACTTCCAGAGCTCTAGCCGAGGAGCTCCAAAAGCAAGGTAAAAAAATCTATTAAAATGTGTACTTGTTTATCTTTGGAAACACGTGCTTGACGCATTGGTGAAACTTTGGTTGTCATTTGCTCAGTTTGGTACTGTAAGGAAAAATATGACATATGCAAAATATAAGTCAGTTGCAAATGCATGCTCGAGAGAGAGAGAGAGAGAGAGAGAGAGAGAGAGAGAGAGAGAGAGAGAGAGAGAGAGAGAGAGAGAGAGAGAGAGAGAGAGATTGTAAATGACTTTATTAAAGTTATTGCAGAACAGTACCATATGAGATGAATTTGTTTACACACGTAAGCATCAACCCTATATTAAGACCAGGCAGTAAAAATAAAACAATTTTGATGACTTGTTTTCACTCACAACCTAAAACAATATACTTTTTCAACAAAAGCTCTCAACAAAGAATTAAACACTTTTTTTAATAAAAGAAAAGAGACAGGGTTGCAAACACAAAGAACTAGAAAAAGGCCAAAAACATAAAAATAGTGTGGTTTGAAATCGTTTATGTCCCTCGTATTTTACAATGACAGAAAGGAAAGCTTGCGCAAGCAAATAACCAGAAATTCGACTGATTCCAAACATATGTCTTTCTTTTCTCTCCCGTTTCATCCTTCAACAAGCAAATGTGTTTGCAGGCGAGCCACATGATCACACAATTGCTTATTGTCCAAGCAAAGTGCCTCCTATGTTATCCTCCAGTCAGTTTTCAGGGGGGGAAAAGCAAGAAACTGTAAACGTCAACAGCAGGATGTTCAGAAGGAAGAAGCGGGGGAAACAACTTGGTAAGGGTTAGCATATCCATCAAAGCTGCAGCAATAAAAGTGCTGAGAAATTTGTCTCGGACTTTTGTTTGTTTTTAAGGATTTTGTTAAAAATTAATTGACCAATCCTGTTGATTAACATCCTGTCAGAAAGCGGCCAACATAGCAATGTGGTATTATTCACACCTGCATGTTTTTCTGGTCAGCATTATGAAAGTTTCTAGGCTTCACGTCAGTTAAGAACGTGATCTTCTTCTCTATTGCTTTGTTTGAACATGTGGTTAAAGTTTACAGACGATGGTTGTTTGGGAATAAGAAGTCTTTCCCAGATCTACCTAAGAGAACAAGATTTTTATTTTATAAAACACATGGGGTACCTGAAAATGACAAATTTGAATGCATTCATCCCCATAGCAGTGAGAACACGTTCATTCATCATGCAATCAAAATGACTTGTAAGAAATCATGGAATATTATACACATAAAATGGTACAACGTATGACTATTGAACTGTCATGCTCTCACAACGTGAAACACGACAACAGTGAAAAACTGATAGAACCACAGTTGTCATTAACGAAGGATCAACAGGGGCGGGCAGTTAACACGGTGGTCTAGATGTAACGCACATACCTAGACAGCAAGAAGTGCGTGCTTGATCCCCGCTAATGCCAAAAGAATTTTCCCAAACACTTGACCCTGATTGGTGGACTGGGTTCTAGTCTTTCAGATGAGACGGTAACCCGAAGACTAGCGAGCAACATGCATTCAGCACGCATGAAAAAAAACCACGGTAACAAGAGAGATGTCCTTGAGAAAAAATATGTAGAAAAAGCTACTCTGATACGAAAACAAATATACTTTCCAAAAGAAAAAGTTAGGGTGGACCTACTTCTTGCGTGGACGCACTCTCCCCGGGTAGAGCAGCCCGAAAATTTTCGCAGAGAAACCTACCATGACTAAAAGCGGAATTCACTTCACTTCAATTCAATTCAACGTTACTCCAAAGAAAATCAATAATTATCTCCTCAAAGAAACACATATCAGCAGAGATTCGAACCTTCCACATCAGTTACTGTCACATCACGAGAATGACGCTATAACCACTCGCGAAAAGAGGGTCAAAAACAAAACTATGAATGCAGAGGTGGGAGAATGGAAGGCATAACGAAAGCAGCCTGAAAAAAGGGAATTGTTTTCAGGCAGAAATAAAATAAACTTGACAGATATGAATGTATCTTAATTTTTGAATGGAATGGTTAGGGTGCTGGGGTGTTTCTTTCAGTTTGTTCTCTTAGTTTCTGTCTTGCATTATGTGTGTAGGTGCAATGAGTGCATGAGGAGTTGTTGGGTTGTTGTTTTTTAAATAGCACATGACACGTAAGAAATAAAGAGAAAAGCAACAACCTTAGCAACAACAATAATAATGATCATAATGATAACTGCAGCAGCTACACACACATACACACAAATGCACACACACCCTACACACACACCCTACACACACACCCACATACACCCCACACACACACCCACACACACACCCTACACACACACCCACACACACACACCCCACCTCCACCCCACACACACCCAAAACACACACACATACCCTACACCCCCCCCTACACACACACCCTAAACAACACCCTACACACACACACCAAAAAAAGGGGGAGGGGATAACCGGAGTAGACACCGTGTGCTCCACCCAACACCTTGAGCTGTGCACTGGCGGCGCCAGAAGGCAAATTGCACGTGCGACCCGTGACCTCAGCGGCCACTGCCACTGCACACTGCAAGGAGGCCAGCACTGCTACCAGACCTGCAGATGACTTCACACCTTGTCCCCTGCAGCAGCAGCAGCAGCAGCAGTGGCAGCAGCGGCGGCAGCAGTAGCACTGCTATTTCAACTCTGGCACTCTACTCTCATTCTTTTTCTTTTTTTCTGTTCTTTATTTTTTTTTCCATCAGTCTTTTTTTTTTTTGGAAAAACCTTTCTCTCTTGTCCCCCTCTACATGGGTTGTTGTGGGGTGGGGGATGGGGGGGGGGTTGAAAGGAGGGTGTATGTTCGTACACATTTAATAGTGGTGCTGTTGCTGATGCTGGGCGTTTAGCTCATACAGCTTTGGTATGATGCGTTTCGAAGGATGTATAAATGCTGTATGTTGTGTCTGCCCGTCTCTCTCTCCCCCTCTCTCTCCCCTCTCCTCATCTCTCTCTCTCCTCTCCTCTCTCTCTCTCTCTCCTCTCTTCTTCTCCTCTCTCCTCTTCTCTCTCTCCTCGGCTCCCTCTTTGTTTTTTGCTCTGTGTGTCCCGCTGTCCTCCTCCTCTCCTCTCTCTCTCTCTCACTCTTTTGCATCTTTCTTTCTCTCTCTTCTCTCTCTCGTCTCTCTCTCTCTTCCCCTCATTTCTTCCCACACATACACACACACACTCAAACCCAATAACACCAATACCACTACCACCACCCCTACCAAAAACAACAACAGCAGCAGCAAACAAACAAACAACAAACAAAACAATGAAACCTCCGATTAATAAGTGTTAAGTCAAACAAAAATTGCCTTTTGTTTGTTTACGAGCATCTAAACAGTTGGGAGAAAGTTGTGTAATGAGAACAGACAAGACGAGGGTCAGAAGTCACCCACGAGAACTGCAGCCACTTTGACTTGCACAGAAAACTGTATAATCTAAGCGATGGAAACTGTGCCAACATAGCGTGTCATCTTGTCCATCAGTATTAGATACTGAACTCTTCTGTCTTCCTTTTACAATAGGAATGAATTACGAGAGAGAGAGAGAGAGAGAGAGAGAGAGAGAGAGAGAGAAGAGAGAGAGAGAGAGAGAGAGAGAGGAGAGAGAGAGAGAGAGAGAGAGACTCACGAATTCGAACTCTCGAACTGGAATATTAAAATTTTGAGAGAGACAGACAGACAGATAGACAGAGACAGACAGACAGAGAGAGGAAGAGAGAGAGATGGGGGAGGGGGGGACAGAGAGAGAGAGAGAGAGAGAGAGAGAGGAGAGAGAGAGAGAGAGAGAGAGGAGAGAGAGACTCACGAATTCGAACTTTCGAACTGGTATATTTGAGAGAGACAGACAGATAGACAGAGACAGAGACGGATATAAAGACAGATAGACAGGGAGACAGACAGACAGACAGACACAGACACAGACAGAGAAACACACAGAGACAGAAGCAGGCAGACATTGAACGAGAGAGAGAGACAGAGAATTTTATTATTTAGGGTAATATATTTCATGGTTTTCTTTTACGTCAGCCCTCCAGAATGCAAACAGAAAGGAAAACAGGAAAGTGAGGATAAGCATATGCATACATTATTTAGAAATACACCCCTCCCAAAAAAAAAAGCGAAAGATATTGAACACAGAGAGAGATAGAGGAGAGGGGGCAAGAAGAAGGGGGGGGGGGGAGAGAGGGGGGGGGGGGGGGGGGGACACTGACAGCTACATCCCAAAATTGATGCAGAGCTCAGGCACCGCGTCTTGCTCCCAGAAAGCCACTCATCAAAAAAGGCCAACAAAGACACGGTATACCACCGCAACCCACCACCTTCAATGAATCCTAATTCACATTAATGTGGCATGGGAGGAACAGAATTTTATTTCTAGAATTTGCAATTCTTACCCCAAAAAATGCTTCCAACCCCACTGCTGGTTATTTATCCTGAGCGGAATGAAGTCGTGACCCACAAGAAAAGAAGGAATAGCACTGGAGAAATGTGTGACATCTCGGAAACGAAAACACGGGAGACAAACTATCCTAGACTCTTTTGGGAGATGCCATGGCCAGGGGAGACAATCATAATGCTTGTCAACGAATGTTGAGGCAAGTCAGAATGACTTTTGTTTTGACACAAATAATATCTAAGAGAGGGCCTATAGAGGCGGGGTGAAAGCTGGATTTAGGTCTTAGTGGGGAGTGACAATGGAACAAATTTTCAGAGCTCTTATGCCGTCTGTATCAAAAACGAAATTGAAGACATCTTTTATCTGAAAACAGTGAGACACGCTTCAAAGCAAATGTACTCAAATCAGCTGCTATTCACACCAAATGTGGGACAGTAAACTCTTGGTTTGGGGCTAAATAAAGAAGAAATGTATTTGAAGTGTTTATAAGTCTTTCAAGTTTTTTGCTAACTATATGTCACTAATATATCTTACTGTGGAGGCAGCAGCAGCACAAACTTTCTTGGTGGAAATCCGACCAAGGAAATCGAAATCTTTTTTTTTTCTTTCAGAACAATTGACCTATCTCAATAAAATAAACATTGAAGCTTAGTTTAAACTTGCCGCATTGAATTTTTGCACAACAACCAAACCAAACTTTGGTGCATGGTCATTCAGTACATTCTTAGCTGAAAAGAATCCAAATGGCTTTTCCATACACAGTTCAGCGTTATTCTTCAATGGATCTTCACTGTGACATGTGTAAAGTACAAACATTTATAAATGTTGACACAGCTCTTCTCTCTCTCTCTCTCTCTCTCTCTCTCTCTCTCTCTCTCTTCTCTCTCTCTCTCTCTGTATTCAATTCAGGTGAGTTGAGAAAGAAAGGACTGCCCAAACTCCTACCTTTAGTTGCCTTTTAAGATCATCCATATCACTTGTTTGATACACCGTCACTCTTTTTTTTAAACGTAAAGGAGGCTCCGCATAATAATATAGCATGAAATCTTGAAAGACTGACAATGACAATGACAATGACAAATTCTTTTATTTCGAGGATAATGAATAAGCACTCATGTGCTTTTTTACATCCAGTCCCCGCCCGTAGGGATACATCTTAATAATAACCCAACACTTATTACAGTCTCACAGTAGAAACAAGGGGAAATAACCCTTTTCAAAAGAGCTCTCCCCCAACAACCCTCCCCCCCAAAAGCAAACAAATAAAATAAAACCCTAAAAAACAGCCCCCCACCACCCCCACCTCCACCCCCCACCCCCCACCCCAAAAAAACAAAACAAAAAACCAACCAAAACAAACAAACAAAACAGAAAGAAAAACCAAACCAACCAAACCAAAACAAACAAAAGAGAAAGAAAAACCAAGAAGGAGAAAAAAACAGAAAAACAAACAACAAGAACAACAACAAATCCAAGAAAAATAACAACGACCAAACTTAATAAGTCATAAAGATAAACATCTACACAAGGACACACAGACAAAGACATACATACAAACAGACAGACAGAGAGACTGGCACATGTGTGTGTGTGTGTGTGTGTGTGTGTGTATGTGTGAGTGGGTGTGGGTGTGTGTTTTGTTTCTTGTTTCTTGTAGCCGATCTCCATAAGACCTAAACTCACATCTCACCCCTTTGTCCCTTATTCCTATTTTAAAGGTCACTCACATGCAAGAACATGACGGCTTGCTCACTTCCGGTGACAAGCATTATGGGTATGTCCCCTGGCCAATACATACTCCACCAGGGTCCGGGAATAGTTTATCTCTTGTATTTTTGTCCTAGGGTCGTCAAAGGTTTCATGAATGATATTCCTGGTTTTCTTGTAGGTCATGACTTTATTGAGCTGCGGGCAGAGAGAGAGAGAGAGAGAGAGAGAGAGAGAGAGAGAGAGAGAGAGAGAGAGTGGAACTAAGTTGGAATGATTTTCCATCAGAATTGCAGATTCCAGAGAGAAACTGTTGTCCCAGGAACATTGATGTGAATTAGGATTCATTGAAGGTGACATGTCGGTGGGTCTAGAGCTTCATTTCCTCGCCGTTTTGATGGCTTCTCTCCTGGGAAAAGCCAGCCAGATATAAAAGCTAGTCTCCATGTTATGCTGCATTTTGCCTGTGTGTTGTAGAGTGTGAGTGAGTGAGTGAGTGAGTGTGAGTGTGTGTGATAGAGATAGAGTGTGTGTGTGTGTGTGTGTGTGTGTGTGTGTGTGTGTGTGCGTGCGTGCGTGTGTGCGTCCATGTGCGTGTAACAATGGCTATACCAAGCCTCATGTTTACAGTTTACTAAGTAAACTTTCATCCCTATCACCACAAAACAACTCATTCGCATCCCCCCCCCTCCCCCCCCCCCCCCCCCCCCCCCCTCCTCTCTGAAACCAAAGGATAGTTCAAGGACACACAGACAAAGACATACATACAAACAGACAGACAGGACAGATAGACATGGCATAAAGACAGACCAGGGAGTAAAAGGTGGAGAAGAGCAACTGAGTGTCAGACCAAGAACAAGGTGTAAAATCATCTTCAAAGTACAGAACATGGTGGCTGTGACCTCATTGCCCTCTGCCTACTGAGGTCATTGGTTGCAACTGTAATTTGCCTGCCTGCCTGCCTGCCTGCCTGTGCTGCCTGTCTGCTTGTGCTGCCTGCCTGCCTGCCTGCCTGCCTGCTTGTCTGTCTGCCTGTCTGCCTGCCTGTCTTTCTATCCTGTACTTGCACAGCTGAAGCAGGAAGGTGTTGGGAGAGCACGCACTGTGCTCACTCCTGTCATAATCTGACAAGGGTTGTTCCCCCTTTACATCGTCAGTTAGGGCAATTGGGCTCTAGTATGGTCTCCTTGCCAACATTTTTTTAAAATTATTTATTCCTGTCTGTGTCTGCATGCTTGTCTGTCTGTCTGTCTCTGTGTGTCTGTGTGTTTATCTCTGTTTCCGTCTCTCAGATGGCTGCAGATGTGAGATGTTCCGGCCAAGACGTTTCAGATGTATCACACTGTCTTGCTTTAGAATTTGTTACAGTTGAATTCAGCTGTTTCTTGATTCTTTGTATAGTGTAAAGAAAAGGATTAATTATCCTGCGATAAGTGCACTTGTGTTGTGATATGAAATGGCTTGGAACTTGTGATATAATTGAAGAAAATAGTATGGACTTTCTAAAGCGATAAAAATCGTTATGGGTGGGGTTGGGAGACTGCCGTAAATTCTTGACAGACTTTTATTTCTTTTGTCATAGAAACATAAAGAAGAAAAAAAGAATAACACTGTTATATTTCAGTTCCTTTTTTTACCTGTTAGCATTTGTTGGTTGTTGAATTTTTAGTCCGGATGTCTCTATTTGGTGATGTGTTGTTTGGGGGTTTTTCCTTGAATATATTCTGAAAGAAACATTATGTGTTGTAGAAGTCGGTAAAGAAAAGGGGTTTTTTTCAGTTTTTGTTTGATTTGTTATTCTGAGTGATGTAATAGAGTATGCACAGTAACAGATCCACTGGCTACAATATTCCACTCGTGTATTTTTACGAGAGAAAAAAAAGACGTTTGCTAGTTTGAAAATATGTTCGATATATAAAGTTCTTGTGTTTGAACTGTTGAAATTTTGAAAAGACTGACTACCTCTCCATAAATACATCTCATTTTCTTAGCTTTTTCTGGTTTATTTTCACACACACACACACACGCGCGCGCGCGCGCGCGCGCACCTACGCACACACGCACACACTCACGCGCACGCACGCACGCACACACACACACACACACACACACACACACACCACACACAATGGCAGAGACCCAGACTGACAGAGTTTCCCTAAATCATGCAGGTTGACGACTCACAACAATCAAAATGTGAATACGATCTAAAACTGAAACCTTCCCAGATATCGCACTTCTTCAACACCCACTTCAGATACAGTTTCTCTGACTTGTCTGCGTCATTCATGACTGGTCACTTTATTACCTCCTCTGATGGGAAGAAGACCAGGAAGAAAGAGCATGTGACAAATTGCCTGATACTTTATTACTGGCTGAAGCCTTGATAGGGACGGGGTAGCCTGGTGGTTAGAGTGATGCGCTTTGCGCTCGTGATCTGCTGACCTGGATTCGAATCTCGTTCAAGAGGATTTTTCCTCTGGAGTTAACATCAAGTGCCGACTCCACTCCCACAAAAGTCCTTCAGATTAGATTATAAACGGAGGTCCCGTATGTGAGCACACGCAGAACATATTGCGCACACGTTAAAAACCCGTTCCGTTTTTTCGGAAGCGTAGGCCATTGTGTGTCAGTGGGAACGAATAACAAAATTGACAAAACTGCATACACACGGGAACTGGATGTAAAAAGCATATGAGTGTTTATTCCATTATCATCAAAATAAAAGAATAAAATAAATAAGAATAAATACATAGATAACTTCTTTGTTCTAGGTCTTTACTCTGAGTATGTAGCCGTTCATTGTTTGGAAGAATACGAATGAGAAAGTGGTAAATTGCCTGATGCTTTACAGACAGTATGTAGCCTGGATAGATAACCTGATTGCACTTTGATTCCTCTGCGTATACTCTTTAGTTTGTGTGTCTTCTGCTTCTCTGTAAAATTGGTACAGAGTAAACAAAAGGACAACTGGTTGCGTTTTTTCCTGAAACACAGATTAATTATGTAAAAGTGGGAAATGTCTAAAATGATATATTTATTTTCAACAGGTTACCGTAGAAGATAATTATGAAAAAGAGAATGAATTATTTTTAAGCAGCCAAAAAAGGAAGATACGTTCCTTTTAGTTAAAGCGCAAACGCTTTTTTCTTTTTTTTTAAAGCCATAAATTCGAAAGTAGTTTGGTATATTAATAATCCCTTCTTAGTGTGGGTTCTCCTTGTATTGGTTTTGATTCTTCATTGTTTTACGTCTGTCTTAGTAGCGATTTATTCTTAACCATGTGATCTTCCAAATGGTGTCCTGGTCTCCTTTAAACAAATTTCGTAATAAACTTGTTCAATTTTTCTTTTTTCAGAATGCTGGAGAAAGAAGATTACTTCAAAGGTGATTGATTTTTATTATCATTGTTTCACGGAATAGTTTATGTATTTTGACTGATCTCTTAGATATAATCTTTAATTCACTGTCACCTACCAAGTACGAGTTTATATTATAATCAGAAAGCTTCCCTGTTTACAAAATTGACAACTCTTTAGGCTGTTCCTGGTGGATATTTTTTACTGCTTAGATATTTCAATACTTTGCAATGATTGATCATGGATTACATATTTTTCACTTATTCCTTTTTTAAAAATTTACTTATTTCTATTTTAGATTTTATTGCCCACTTCTCTATTTCTTAATTTATTTCTAGTATAGAAATATCAGCCCCATCAAAGTCTTCTTGTATGTACTACTTTTATGAATATATCTTTTAAAAATTATAACTCACACAAACACATGACACTGTAGATGCTGTTTTGGTTTTTGAGTGATGTTTGAAAGAAATTTGTTATAAAAAGAACATGTGTATACTGTTTCAGAATAAAGCAAAGACAAACACACAACTTCACAGGAATAAACACACAGTTATGGGATCTCATCATATAACAAGGCTAACAACAAAAACAACATAACAAGGAAACTAGTGAACAATTTCATATGCCACCACCACCACCACCACCACCACATTGTTCACACCCAAATCTAGCAAGCAGGAAAACAACAAAGAAAATGCTCTCTATTCTAACACAACCTGCCCTTGGGTGTGTATTGTATTGAATTTTCCTCATTCTTCAAAGTGCAAAATTCTTTCCTGGCCACACCAACACTATCACGTAATTGCTCACTGTTTCCAAGCAAATTGTCCCCCTTCTTTCTTTGCCCTGCAGCCACAAGGCAAGGAGACAAAAGAGAGCAGCACGGCAACAGCCACAGGGTGGAGGTAATTACATGCACACGGAGCACCACCACGGTAACAGTATCCATCAAAGCTGCAGCCAATAAGGTGCTGAGCTGATCTCTCTCTGTCTCTCTCTCTCTCTCTCTCTCTCTGGTGTAAAGGTCACATGGCCAATCACAAGCAGACAACTTCAATCAAACAAATTGCCTCCAAGGCGTAAGTTCAAAAAGAAGTGGTAGGTGTTGGGGGTGAGGTCTGTGCACAGATTGTGTCTGCTTGCTTTTTCTGCATTGTTGAGAAGAGAAGCACAAAAAAAACCTTGAATTCTAACCATGCTTTCATCTGTCAACTCTCTTTTCCAGTCCTTTGCACTGTAACATCTACGCTGGTGATTGCTTCCCTTGCAGACAAAGTGGGCTGTGCTGACTGGAAGTAAAACCAGGTGGAACAGAGGAGATGGCGTGTAAGATGAAACTGAAAGAATCGTGGATATGTCGGACAGAGGGCAGGGAGACAGCAAGGTAAAAAGCTCAAGAGATACTGGTTGAGGGAGAGAGACAGACAGATACAGACAAAAAGAAAGGGATTATAACACACACACACACACACACACACACACAGGTATGCGCGCATCAGCAGATTTGTCTTTGCAAGATATAGCACTATATGAATTCCACTTATTATCAGTAGTAGCAGGAGAAGAAGTAGTAGTAGCAGCAGCAGGACTAGTAGTAGTAGTAGTAGTAGTAGTAGTAGTAGTCTGATGAATTTCAGTCTTCTCTCTATGGAAAGCACAATGTTATGAGAACAGCGCCATCCATTATTTTTGTTTTGATTTCCTTTCAGCCTGTGTATTTGTTTCTCCATCAAAAATGGCTTTTTTTCTACAGAATTTTCCCAGCAGAAAAAACTGTTTGTTCTTATGAGTTCTTTTGTGTGTGCTAAATGCCTGTTGCACATGAGGACTGGGTTTATTATCTCATTTGAAAGACTAGCACCCAGATGCTCTTCTTGCTATCTACATAAGTGCATTACTACAAGACCACCCACCTCCTAACCCTGCAGTCACCACAAGTCAATGAGAAAGCAAGATGCCCTCTTCACAAAGACGCTCCATGAAAAAACAGCTACTTTTCAATGAACACTCCTTGCACTGTTCCTCTGATGAAAATCTCTCCCCTCTGATTGATGACATAGACTTCTTATGAGACAAAACAAGAAATAAAGGTCTGGCACCTAACCGGCTTTAATGAACATTTTTACCAGGCTGATTCAGATACATCTCTTTTTCTGCAAATCCTTGTTGTTCCATATTGGTGCCATTTGTCTGTCCTAAAACTGGTTTATTTCATTCAGTGTAAGAGAAAACATTTTCCTGAAGCAAATACCAATTATGTAATGGAGCAGAATTTTTTTAGGTATTTTGTTTTCTGCAGATTAGAACAAAGCAAATGGAAGAAAGTGCAAGATTAAATGTTTTAATGCAGCAAAGAAAAGCGGAGAGCACAGATTTTTTTCTTTTTTATGTGGAATTTTTAGAAAGGTGGGGGGGGGGTGCAATAAAACCATGGTGACAAAACTAATCTATTATACAGTTCATTTGTTTCTTTGGGGTTTTCCACATTTTGTTATCATTTTTGTTACTTTGCTGTCTTATTCATGAAATGTTTAAGTCAATTCATTTTCAGAGTAGTTTTGTGGTCAACTCGTCCTGTTTTCTTTGAGGGATGAAGTTGTTGAAGAAAAGGGAGCATTCGAAACATGATTGATTCTTTACTGTTTATTACAGCAGAATTAGCTGTTTCTGTTTTAAAAATTCAATTATTAAGAAATATTTATGTTGACTATAATCAGTTCCTGGTCTGTCAAAAAAATGATAGAATTTCCAGGGGTTTTATGACTTACGTTATTACAGATTTTTTTTTATCTTACTGTTAACGATTAACAAGTTTTTAGTGTTTAAAAAAACCTGCACTCTTTTTAACCTACTAATTTTTTCTGCTTTACATATTGTTGTCTACTCTTCTGTTTGTCAGTCAGTCCCTGTATATAGATTCCAGGCCCATGCTACTAAAGTGTATTCCTTTTTTCTTACCTTTCTATCCCTTAGCACATACACAAACATAACTAAAGCTGGATGATAGCCATAACTTTTATCCACAAACTATTCCAGACATCTTACCGTCTCTTCAGTCTTGTTTCCACAGATCATATTGTCAGAAACTTTGCAATAAAAGAGCATGACCAAGACTGCCATAACCTAAAGAAACCACAAGCACAACAGAACCAGATGAACAGCATCAAAGGTAAGAAACAAAGATCAGATAGAAAAACAAACAAGAGGACAAATAATAGAACAACATCCGACAAATTTTTCAAGCCACTTTGATGCTTTTATTTTACTAGGCTTTTTTTCCATTTCTTCTGTAAAGAACAAAACGTTTTCTTGGCTATACAACACTGTCACCTGACACCTTCCTGTTTTCAACAAAATGGTCTCCACGTTATGCCCTGCAGCCAATGAATGGAGAGACAGAAAACATTACAACTAAACCAGCAGCCTCGTCAAGGTAATCCCATGCACGTGAAACACTACTGCACGTGTATACATCAAAGCCGCAGCAAATAAGGTCAAGGTAATTACATGCACGTGTAGCACCTGGGTAACAATATCCATCAAAGCTGCAACCAGAAAGGTGTTTCCCCATCCTTTTTTTCCATCTAGTTCCTTGTTAAGATCAGACAGCCAATTATGGAAGAAAAGCTCTAATCTAAAATACTGCCTTCAAGATGAGAGTTGAAAAAGGAAGGTTTACCTGGAATGACATCCGCATAAACTGTCTGCTTTTCTTTATAGTGTGAAAAAAAGACTTTGGTTTTAAGAATACTTTCATCTTTCCTCGTTACTTTCTTTTCCAGCTCATTGCACTGCAATATCTACACTGACAACTGATTGCTCCCCTTGCAGACAAAATGAGCTGTGCTAACTGGAAGTAAAACCAGAAGGAACAGAGGAGATGGCGTGTAAGATGAAACTGAAAGAATCGTGGATACGTTGGACAGAGGGCAGAGAGACAGTGAGATAAAAAGCCGAAGAGATACTGGTTGAGGGGGAGAGAGAGGGACAGGGACAGAAAAACATTCACACACACATACACACATGCACACACACGCACACACACACTAGACAAGATGAGAAAAAGGTTTGTGGTGAAAAGCTCAACACTTTATTGGGCTATAGTATCAATGGATAATCCAACTATGTTTCAGATGCATTTCTGTCCTTTAATTTCCTGGAGATAAAAGAGTAATTATGTAATAGCAAGAAATGGCTAAAAGAAAAAGGGGGGTGTCTTGTTCTTCAGTAGATTAAGATAAAAGATAAGAGATGATTGTGGGGAACAAATTATTATAATCGAGAAAGATGTATGAAGAGACGTTTTTTGATGATTTCTTGTGCAGACTCTTTTGAACTATAATAGCATTGTGATAATGTGCATTGTACCACTTTTGATTGTGCCCTTCTTGGCTTTTCTTGCTTTTATATTGGTTTTTCTGGGTTACAACTTGTTAGAAGTCATGTCCTTTATTTTTTCATCCCTTTCGCTGTCATTCCAGTTTGTAATAAGCTTGTCTCTTTTATTAAAATTGTTTAAGAAAATGGTGTCTGAGAGAGAGAGAGAGAGTGAGATACAGAGACAGATATTCATAGACAGGGAAACAAGAAGACAGAGTTTCAACAAATCATACAGTTTAACGCACAGCAATACGAAAACAAGATGCACTCTGTGCAGAAACTTTGAAGTATGAACAGTTATTTTTCAATGCACACTTCACGAACAATTCCTCTGATTAATTTTATCCCCTCTGATTGGTAACATAAAATTCTCATGAGCCAAGACGAGAAATAAAGTTTTGGTACCTGACTGGCTTTAGCGTTGATGAATATTTTCACCAGGCTGTTTCGAGTGCATTTCTTTCCTCTAAATACTTGTTGTTCCCCTCGGGTTTTCTGTCCTTCCTCCCTCCCCTCCCCCTCTTGTTCCTCCTGGGATAGAGCTCTGAGACTCACTAATGAGGTTTTGTGCGTATGCAACCGTTTTTGCCCACCATGAATGTAGCCACATTCCAACTTCAGGGATGTATGATGGTTATATTTGTGTGTCCATAACCCATTAAATGCAGACATGAATAACGGGATATTAAACGTGCTTATTGTGTATATACACGAAGGGAAATCAGGCGCTGGCAGGTCTGCACTTAAAGTTGACTTGTGAAATCATAAAAATCCCCACCCTTAGTTCACTAGTCGCTACTGAGATTCGAACCTAAGACTTAATGGACCCGAATGGAGTCGAACTAACCACTCGGCTATACTTTCCATCTTCTGTTCTAAGAATGGCTTCAGGACAAGGCAAAACCATTTTCCTGAAACAAAGGCCAATTATGTCAGAGTGTGGAATTTCTTGAGAGGTATTTTCTTTTCTGCAGATAAGCGTGAAAAAGAATGGAAGAAAAAAAAGGGAAGATGAATTTGTTTTGAAGAGGCAAAGAAAGGAGGAATCTATTGTTATTTCATAAGTGGACTTTCCTTTTTATTCCTATAAAAACATGGTGACGAAACTAATTCTATATGCTGTTTTTTGTTTCTTTAAGGGTTTTTCTCACGGTTGATTTTTAGTTTAGTTACTTTGATTTGCTTTCTTATTTGTGAACGTTTACAGTCAGTGCATTTTCAGAATAGTGTCTTGTTTTTCTTACATTATTGTAATTGATTTGCCCTTTGTGGGGGGAGGGGGTTGAAATTGTTAAAGAAAATGAAGTATTTAAAACAAGGTTGAGTTTTCCCTCTTTCTCACGCCACTTATACATTACTATGCTGACAGATTATTTAGACACAATCTTTAGTCATTTGTTTTATGGTTATTTTTTTTAAAGTCATATAACAAATAATATGTCTCTTGCTCATATTGATGTTCTCTCTTTAAAACATCACAGAATTTTCAGACTTCAAATGGAACAAGATTTTCTTCTTTTTTTCAGACAGAGAGACAGAAGACATCACAACTAAAGCAGGAGCATGGTCAGGATAATTACATACGCATGGAGCACCACAATAAACCCTACCTTCACTTATCCCATAGTCTATCAGACCGTTGGAGCATCACTGAAGATATTGCAACCAACTTCCTTCATTCTTTGTGATTTTCAGCTTTCCGTACAGCAAGTCATTGTACTCAAGGCGAATCCATTCTCTGATGTTGTCTTCCCATCATTTTCTTTGTCTGCCTCTTCATCTCTCTCCTTGTACTGTTCCCTGTAGGACAGTCTTGGCCAGTCCAGATGTTTGATGACATGTCCCTACTACTTCAGTATGCGGGGGAAGGAGGGGGGGTTCACTGAAGTCAGGAGCTTTTGGTTTTCATGGTCATTGAATCCATCAAAGCTGCAAGAAATAAGGTCATGGTAATTACATGCACGTGAGCTACCATGGTAACAGTATCCCCCTCAAAGCTTCAAGAAATAAGGTCAAGGTAAATACATGCATGTGAGTCACCACAGTAACAGTATCCATCAAAGCTGCAGCAAATAAGGTCAAGGTAATGACATGCACGTGGAGCACTATGCTAACAAAGGCTACAGAAAATACTGTCGAGGTAATTATATACACGTGAGTTACCATGGTAAGAGTATCCATCAAAGCTGCAGCAAGTAAGGTCAAGGTAATTACATGCACGTGAGTCACCATGGTAACAGTATCCATTAAAGCTACACAGCCAGTAAGGTCCTGAGCTCACATTTTCTTTGCCTTTCCCAGTGTAAAGGCCAGACAACCAATCAGGGATAGACACAGTAATCAAAGAAATTGCTTCCATGGTGTAAGTTCAAACAGAAGTGCCTGTGCAAGATGACGTCTGCACAAGCAGTCTACTTTTCAAAATTGTGATGAAAAAAGACAATTTATGTGGATCGGTGGTCTAGAGGTAACGCGCCTGTCTAGAAAGCGAAAAGTCCGGGTCTGAAGTGTGCGGCGGTTCGTACCCCGTTTGGACCGGAAATTTTTCCCCCATCCATTAGACCATGAGTGGTGGTCTGGGCGCTAGTCTTTCGGATGAGACGATAAACCGAGGTCCCGTGTGTTACACGTAATTATTTAGCGCACGTAAAAAAACCCACGGCAACAAGAGAGTTGTCCCTGGCAAAATTCTTAGAAAAAAGCCACTCTGATAGGGAAACAAATACAGCTGCAGAAAAAAAAAAAGGGTGAAAGGGTGGCGCAGCGCTAAGTGGCGACGCGTTCTCCCGCTCTCCCCGGGGAGAGCAGCCCGAATTTCACGGAGAGAAATCTGCCGTGACTTAAAGTGGTATGAAATAAAATCTGAGCGCTTTGATTTGTTGCTTTACAAGATTCAGCGCTATATAAATTCCATACATTATTATTATTATTATTTCCTGAATGCTTTCATCTTTGCCCCCTTTCTCTCTTCTCTCTCTCTCTCTCTCTCTCTTCTCTCTCTCTCTCTCTCTCTCTCTCTCTCTCTCTCTCTCTCTCTCTCTCTCTCTCTCTCTCTCTCTCTTCCAACTCTTTGCACTACAACAGCATCTACAATGACGATTGCTTCCCTTGTAGACAAAATGAGTTGTGGGGACTGGAGTAAAGTCAAGAGGAACAGATGAGATGGCGTGTGAGATTGAATTGAACAGAATGATGGATATGTTGGACAGAGAGCAGACAGAACAACGTGGAAGAGAGGGGTAGAAGGGAGAGAGGAAAGGGTGGAGAGAGAAGAGAGAGAGAGAGAGAGAGAGAGAGAGAGAGAGAGAGAGAGAGAGAGAGAGGCACAAACACATACACACACACGCATGTGCTCCTGTGCGCGCGTACACACACACACTCACACACACACGCATCTGCTCCTGTGCGCACACACACACTCACACACACACCACACACACACACACAACAAACACACACACCACACCACAACAACACACACTCTCACACCACACACACAACTACACTCACACATCTCACACCACCCTCACCACACACACAACTCTCACACACACTACACACACACACACATCACACAAACACACACACTCTCACACACACACCACTCCACACACCACACACAAACACACACACTCACACACACACCACTCACAAACACACACTCACACATCACACACACACACACACACACCAACCACACACACTCAACTCACACACAAACACACACACACACACACACAACCACACACACTCACACAACACACACACACACACACACACACACACACACTCACACACACTCACTCCACACACTCACACACACACACACACCACACACACACTCACACTCACACACACTCTCACACAACTCACACACACACACACACACACACATCACACTCACACTCACACTCACTCTCACACACTCACACACTCACACAACACACACACACACACACACACACACCACTTCACACTCACACACAACACACACACTCACACACACTACAAACACACACACTCACACACCACACCACTCACACAACAACACCACACACACACACACACAACTCACACAAACAAACACACACTCACACACACACACAACACACACACACACACACAACACACACACACACACTCACACACACCACCACACAACACTCCACACTCACACACTCACACACACACTCACACTCACACATTCTCACACACAAACACACAAACACATTCCAAAATGAAGAAAACACACTTTGAAAACATTTCTTGCTCAGGGAAAGTAGACATTTTAATATATAAAATGAGGCTAAATGCATGGAACACCAAATATTCTAAAAATATGACATGTTGCTGTTCTCAATCTCTTTCAATCCACCATTTATTGTTTGATTGCCCAATCCTAACTGACCTGTTTAAAAGGAGAGGAATAGATATTCATAAAAAATATTCCACTGTTCAAGAAGTTTTATATGACTCTCAGCAGTTCATAACATCAGTTGCTGAGGTTATATATTCTTCCCCAGTAAGACCTCTACTGTAGATAGTTGTGAGAATATGAATATATATATATGAATATATATATATATGTAGCGAGGGAGAGAGAGGGATGTTAGTATGAATGCGGGTGTGTCCTTATCACCAAGTAGTGAATGGACATTAAACAAAAACAAAACAAACAAAAAAACACACAAACACACAAACACACATTCACTCACACACTCACACACAAACACACACTCACACACACACTCACACCCAAAAAAACACTCACACACACTCACACACACACTCACTCACACACACACACACTCACACACACACAAACACACACACTCACACACACACATGTTTTTGTGTGCACATGCAAAATCATGTTTATGTGTGTGAGGGAGGAATCTAAACGGACACTAATAAGTATTGTATTTCGATAAACTCACATAAGGTTATTTCAAAATAGATCGCACAGAAATCGGAAATTAGTTGTAAGCTGAAGTTAATCTGATGAAGGATTGCTTGGCTTTGCCAAAGGAAATGATTAGGAAAAATGCTTTCTGGCGGAGTCCTGTGAATGGTAGCATTAGCTACTGGTTTAACCTTAGTGTCTTATTAGCCTGTGTATATCTTGAAACTATAGTGTGTGTATGCATGTGTGTGACTGTGTGTGCGTGTGTGTTGTGTGTTTCTGTTTGTGTCTGTCAATTTGTCGGTTAGTCTGTGTGTCTGTGTGTGTGTCTGTGTATCTGTGTGCCTGCCTATCTGTGTGCATGTGTGCATATGTCTGTGTGTTTGAGAGAGAGAATCTTCGTTTATGCTCAGAAACCTGCATAGCAGTTATGTATGTATTTATTTACAGGGACATGTTTCCTGCACATGTCTATATGCAGACATATCAATGCATGTTTTGCCAACAGATGACCCACACATCACCTCATGGAACCTCTCAAACATCGATCCATCATACATTGTTGCCTTATGTTTTACATATGATTTTCTACTTCTAAACCATAGAAAAGAAAAGAGCACGGTCAACGCATATGTATATCCTAGGCTAATAAGCATTTAAAGCGCAATCTTAAGACACTTCATTTCATTCCTCGACTATACTTACAAAAACTTTGTTATCTCATGAAGAGACATTCTTGCAGGTGCTACGCTACGAAGACAATGAAACTGGTAGTGGGTTAAAAAGGACTTTTGGGGGGTGTGGAATCGGTATCGATGTTAACTCCAAGGGAAGAAATCCCGTCAAATGGGGTGGCTCTGTTGTGGCTTGAATCCGGGCATACAAATCACGAGCTCAATGCTCTAACCACCTAAGCTAACCCCACCCCCACATTATATAATAAGCTTCAGCAGTATAATGAGGAAAAATTGTATATATTTTGCCCTTTAAAAAGTGTGTATAATAAGTGACGTTTGGGTCTGAAACTTTCCCCCATCCATTAGACCATGAGTGGGGGTCTGGGTGATAGTTCTTTGAATGAGAAGATAAACCGAGGTCAAGTGCGTTATACATAATTATTTAGCGGACGAAAAAAGAACCCACGGCAACAAGAGAGTTGTCCCTGGCAAAATTTCCTAGGAAAAGCCACACTGATAGGGAAACAAATACAGTTGCAGACAGGAAAGAGAAAGAGAAAAAAAAACAGTGGGTGGCGCTGCTCTTGTGGCGACCCGCTCTTCCTGGGGAAAGCAGCCCGAATTTCTCACAGAGAAATATGCCGTGACTTAAAGTGGTATAAAATAAAATAAAAATGAAGCAGACTTCAGGAGAACAAACATACGGCTTTTTACGGATGAGACTATAAACCGAGGCCCCGTGTGCGAACGCACGCAGATCATCTTGCGCACACGTTAAATCCTGTTCCGCTTTTTGAAAGAGTAGGCCATTGTGTGCCGGTGGGAACAGATGACAAAATTTACAAAACCGCATACACACGGGGACTAGATTTTTAAAAAAGCACACGAGTGCTTATTCCATTATCCTCGATATAAAAGAATAAATGAATAAATAAATAAATAAATAAATAATAAATACTATATGACCCGCAAGCTAATACAGGTGTGTACCATGTATATATTTATTTTATTTTATTTATTTTATACCACTTTAAGTCACGAGATTTCTCTGCGTGAAATTCGGGCTGCTCTCCCCGGGGAGAGCGCGTCGCCACAAGAGCAGCGCCACCTTTTTTTTTTCTTTTTTTTTTTCTTTTGGTCTGCAACTGTATTTGTTTCCCTATCAGAGTGGCTTTTTTCTAAGAATTTTGCCAGGGACAACTCCCTTATTGCCGTGGGTTCTTTTACGTGCGCTGAAAATTTTGTGTAACACACGGGACCTCGGTTTATCGTCTCATCCGAAAGACTAGCGCCCAGACCACCACTCATGGTCTAATGGATGGGGAAAAATTTCGGGCCCAAACGGGGTACGAACCGCGCACACACCCGACCCGGACTTTTCGCATTCTAGACAGGCGCGTTACCTCTAGACCACCGATCCACCAGAAATTACCAGAAATTACAACAACAAAAAATATACAAGATAAATGCATGAAGACACTCTAACTATAATCTTGCTGCTCTTTGGGTAGCTATCCATATACCTCTACAGTCTGTATCCTGTAGACAGTGTAAAGGGATGTAAAGTATCGCTTATTGCCTGATTCGTTGTTTACTTCCTGTATGTAAACTGCCTGCCTGCCTGTTTGTGTTTTTCTTGCTCAGGTTACAGGATGTGTTTACGTCATTTCTGATGCGCGCGCGCGCGCGCGCGCGCGCGCGCGCGTGTGTGTGTGTGTGTGTGTGTGTGTGTGTGTGTGTGTGTGTGTGTGTGTGTGTGTGTGTGTGTGTGTGTGCGTGCTTAAGTATGGGTGTGGGTGTATGTTTGTGGTGCTCATATAAGCAGTGGTGTGTGCGTGTGTGTATGTGTTTGCACGTGTGTGCGTGTGTGCGTGCGTGCGTGCGTACGTGTGTGTGTGTGTGTGTGTGTGTGTGTGTGTGTGTGTGTGTGTGTGTGTGTGTGTGTGTGTGTGTTGTGTGTGTGTGTGTGTGTGTGTGTGTGCGCGCGCGCGCTCCTACACATGCTCGTTTGAACGGGTGAGTGTTAAGTCATTTTCAGTTTGTTATTCACTCGTGGTGGTATATGGCATAAAGGACATCAGATCGAATGGTTTGCTTGTTTCCTTTCCAATTGATAATTCATCAGCTTGTGGTGTAAATGTAGTCTTAAGGACTGTTTGTGTTTCGTGTTGGCATTGTAAATTGTTTTGTTTTTTCCTTATCTGATGTAGGATGTATATCTTTGTATCATTTTGTGCATTGGTTGAGGAAAAAGGTGCAAATTAATGTTAAACTGAATAGCGAAAAAATTTAAAGTATGCTAAGCTTAGGCAAGAGATCAGTTCAAATGTTTGATCATCTCTCTCTCTCTCTCTCTCTCTCTCTCTCTCTCTCTCTCTCTCTCTCTCTCTCTCTCTCTCCTCTCTCTCTCTCTCTCTCTCTCTCTCGGGATAGCCTGGTGGTTAGAGTGATGAATTTGTGATCTACTGACCTGGGTTCGAATCTCGTTCAAGAGGATTTTTCCTCTGAATTTAACATCAGTGCCGACTCCACTCTCCCCAAAAGTCCTTCGGATGAGACTATAAACCGAGGTCCCGTGTGCGAACGCACGCAAAACATCTTGCACACACGTTAAAACCCGTCCCACTTTTCGGAATTGTAGGCCATTGTATGCCGATGGGAAGGGATGACAAAATTGACAAAACTGCTTACACACGGAGAATGGTTGTGAAAAAGTACATGAGTGCTTATTCCATTATCATCGAAAAAAAATAATAATAAAATCTCTCTCTATCTTTATCTCTCTCTCTCTCTCTCTGAAAGATTTTCTTCACGTGCCTATTCCTTTTCTTCTTCAGACACATAGTAAACATCGTGCAATGCAGCTAGCAAAGTTTTTGTTCCACGCTGTTGAAAGAAGAAAGATAATGGCAGAACTTATTTAATCTTAGTATCAAATATCAATTCCTTCAGCGTATAAGCAGATTTGTATCTAGTGTGTATTTTTGCTTTACTTTGAAATTTGTACAAATTCGTTGTATACACGCACATACACTCCCCCATCTCCAACTTTATTTCGAACTGTGGCCCAAGGTTGACGTTCAATAAAAACATTTTCATTTCATTTCTCTGCTCAATGTCCACAACATATATATATATATATATATATATATATATATCTTCTACGTTATGAAACCATATATATATATATATATATATATATATATATATATATATTCTACGTTATGAAACCAACAGAGGTCAGTCTCTCCAGATAGGACGGTAATACAGTGAAATGATTTGTTACACAGATTCACACTTTTGTTGGTCAAACATTTCCCTTTTTTCATCTAGATAAGGCTATGGTGCGTGTCAGTTTTTGTCGGTTATGCGCATAAGCCAGAGGTGGGAGATTGGCTGGTTGCCATTCCGTTCTGAGCACTTTGGCCCGAAATATTTGGATTGGTACCAAGGCTCAGCTAGCTAGTCTACCCACCGTGAGAGAAGTGTGTACTTCTTCGATTATTCACTGTTTCTCAGAAATCCTCCTATGTTGAAACCAGACAGGAATGCTTCACAGGCCACTTAGCTCGCTACACAATAAATAATCTGCAGTGTTTCAATCACTGTCGCGTGTCTGAACCCGAGGTACCAGAGAGAGAGAGAGAGAGAGAGAGAGCGGGAGAGAGACAATGACAAATTCTTCTATTTCGAAGATAATGAATAAGCAAGCACTCATGTGCTTTTTAACATCTAGTCCCCGCCTTTAGGGATATATTATATGAGAGAGGGAGAGAGGCCTAAATGCCGAAACAGTGCACAATAAACATTGTTTGAAATGTTCACAATTTTTATTTTCAAATCTTCAATAAGAGTGAAGAGGACGCAAAAGAACTCAATTTCGGGAACAATAACTATCGATAGTGTTTCAGGATTTCACGGGGTTTTTTTATTTTGAAATGAGATAAACCTTCAAGAGGAGTGAAGAGCACACACAAGATCTTAACACACAAAAACAATCACAAGAAATATTGTTTCGGGTTTTCGCGATTTTTACTTCCATGTGGGAATATCTTCACTAAAATAAAAAAATAATTAAGAGCATAAAAAATATCTCAAAATGTGGAAACAAATCACAGCAAAGATTGTTTCACAAGTTAACAATTTTTATTTTGATGTGGGGAGATCTTCCTTATGAATGAAACGGTGTTGTTTTTTTAAAAAGACAGCTCAAATGACGGAAACGGTCACGCGACATACTGTTTCAAGTTGTCATTATAATGATTTGTTTTGATGTTCTTCTTTCTTCCTTTTGAATGAAGGGAGCAGAATGCCGAAACAATCACAATATAATATTCTTTCAAGTATGTAAAATTTTTAACTTAGATATGGGGAAATAACCCCCCTCCCCTTTTTTTTTTTGGAATGAAGAAAAAGAAAGGAGGTGTTCGATCTATGAGGGGTTTTCTTCGCATATTGATTTACTACATAATCTATCGCTTTCTTTTTTACGCATTTTCATCAATCGGTCGAATTAGGTCGAATTAGGTCGAATTATTTCACTTGTTTGTCATGTGAAGTGTCTGTATCATAATTCCTTCACTTAATTGACTTGTCCATGAAAGACATGCTTTCAGTTTTGCCGAGAGGGTATCACAGAGTTCGGTTGTGTGTGTGTGTGTGTGTGTGTGTTGGGTGGTGTGTTGTGTTGTGTGTGTGTGTGTGTTGTGGTGTGTGTGTGTGTGTGTGTGTGTGTGTGTGTGTGTGTGTGGTGTGTGTGTCGTGCTTGCGTATGTGTATGTGTGTGTGTGTGTGTGTGTGTGTGTGTGTGTGTATACGTATGTACGTATGTATGTTTGTATGTATGTATGTTGTATGTATGTATGTATGTATGTATGCATGGGTGTATGTATGTAAGTATTTGTGTATGTATGTATGTATGTATGTATTTATGTATGTATGTATGTATGTAGGTATGTAGGTATGATGTATGTATGTATGTATGCATTGATGTATGTATGTATGTAGGTAGGTATTATGTATGCATTCATGCATGCATGCAAGTATGTATATATGTATGTAGGTATGTATGTATGTATGCATGTATGCATATATGTATGCATACATGCATGTATGTATGTATGCATGCATGCATGTATGCATGCATGTATGTATGAATGTATGTATGTATGTATGTATTGTGTATGTATGCATTTGTGTGTGTATGTATGTATGTAAAGTAGTATCTTGGTTCACAATAAACGATATTCCTGTGCCATGTTAGTTAGTTTACAGGGAACCAGATCCACGCACGCACGCAAGCACATAGACACACACACACACACACACACACACGCACACACACACACACACACTCATAGGCGTGCATGACAAAGCTATGACGTTCGGCTTATCTCATTCACAAACTTTCCCTCAGAAGGCTGACTGTCAAAATTATAATCTCACACACACACACACACGCGCGCGCGCGCACTAACACACGCAGGCACACGTGCACACACGTATGCACGCATTTATGCAAACACACACACACACACATACACACGACTCACACATACACACACACACATCCGGTTGGAACAGATGACAAAATTTACAAAACAGTATACAAACAAGGACTGGATGAAAAAAGCACACGAGTGCTTATTCTATTATCCTCGAACTCAAAGAATAAATAAATAAATAAACACACACTCACGTACCCGCGAGAGCATGCATGACGCAGCTATGACGTTTAGCTTACATTATTCATATACTTTCCTTTAGAGGGCCCACTGTCATTAATTGAAATCACACACACTCACACACACACACACACACACACACACACACACACACATCCTTTGCTGACACAGCACGCATTATGAAAGTGATTAATCTCAAATAAGCTCATTCACAAACGTAACCTTCATTCAGTATGCTGACAGCCAATGGCTGAGATGACAAAAGGGGAAAAAAAAAAAGAAAGAAAAGGCTTAGGTCATCAGTCTTCCTGCCACTGCGTGTAAACATTGATTTCTCTATATAAAGTCAGCCATGTCTTGACTCGTACGTTGATAACTTTATGGATTTATTATTATTATTTTATTTTTATATCGAGGATAATGGAATAAGCATTCGTGTGCTTTTTTACATCAAGTCCCCGTGTGTGTGCAGTTTTGTCAATTCTGTCATCTGTTCCCACCGGCACACAATGGCCTACTCTTACGAAAAGCGGAACAGGATTTAACGTGCGCGCAAGATGTTCTGCGTGCGTTCTCACGCGGGACCTCGGTTTAGAGTCTCATCCGAAGGAGTTTTGGGGAGAGTGGAGTCTGCACTGATGTTAACTCCATGGAAAAATATCCCCTTGAACGGGATTCGAACCCGGGCCGCGCGCGCGCGCGCGCGCGCGCGCGCGCGGTGTGTGTGTGTGTGTGGTGTGTGTGTGTGTGTGTGTGTGTGTGTGTGTGTGGTGTGTGTGTTGTGTGTGTGTGTGTGTGTGTGTGTGTGTGTGTGAATGGGGGGGGGGGGGGTATGTGTGGTGTGTGTTTGAGCGCGCGTCTGTGTCTGTGACTGTGACTGTGTGTAATAGATAGATAAGTAGATAGATAGATAGATAAGATAGATAGATAGATAGATAGATAGATAGATAGATAGATAGATAGATAGATAGATAATAGATAGATAGATAGATAGATGTGTGTGTGTGTGTGTGTGTGTGTGTGTGTGTGTGTGTGTGTGTTGTGTTGTGTGTGTGTGTGTGTGTGTGTGGTGTGTGTGTGGTGTGTGTGTGTGTGTGTGTTCTTCTTTACAGATGTATTTTTTCTTGACTTTTTTTTCCTGAATGAATGAATGAATAAATCAATCAATCAATCATTCAATTAATCCATACCTAATTTGCCACACGCAACATAAAAGAATCCACGTATCTGTTGCCTTAACTTGGAGCACTGGAAAATGAGGGAAAACCTAAACAGGTGAGAGAGAGAGAGAGAGAGAGAGAGAGAGAGAGAGAGAGAGAGAGAGAGAGAGAGAGAGAGAGAGAGAGAGAGAGAGAACACTGAACACTGAACACTGAACACTGAAAAGTTTTATTGTACTTCGGCCTTAGGCCACTATACAAAACATGTTTCGGGCAGGGGGTAGGTATAAATCACAGCAGCAAGCATTATATCCATTTGGCATTCCCACTTCTGCAAGCATACAGAATCACACTTCTAGTCTTCTAGTCATCATCATCTTCAGCATCTACATCACCATCGCTATCAGCATCTTCATGTTTCTATAGCAGCATCTGCAGCAAGAATATCAGCATAATCATCATTACTTTCATCATCTATGTCATCATCACAAACATCTTTCTCCTCGTTATCTACACTATCATCGTCTTCTTTGGCCTGTATAATTATCATCATCACGCTCATCATCTTTAGTATCTACATTATTGTCGTGATCGTTATCTTCATCATCCACACCACCGCTTCCATTGACATTTTCAACATATACATCATTGCTACCATCTTCATCTTAAACAAATGTCATCATAATCACCATCACCACCATCATCCTCAAAATCTGCACCATCGTTACCATCGTCACCTTCAATATCCACATCATTGCCACCATCATCACCATCATCACTTTCAACATCTACATTAACACCAGCTTCAGCATTTCCATCATCATCGCCACCATCTTTCTGAGCGTCTACATCATGATCATCAATATCACTGTTATCATTATCAATATCTGTATGATCGTCACACCACCTTGTAGCATCTCCCTCATCCTTCCTAGTATCAGGTTCAGTGTCTACATCATCATCGCCTTAATAATTTTGAATTCTACATCGCCATTGCCGTCACCATGTACAATATCTACATCATCTTCGTCACAATAATTTTTCACCATACCATCACCTCCATCGTCTTTTTCACACGATACATCCTCATCAATTAACATCATTTTCAATATCTACATTTCCACCACCATTACCTTCAACATCCACGTCACTACAGCACCATCATCTTACAGTCCACATCACTTTCTTCATCAGCTTCACCCTCTATATTATCATCACTCATCATCATCTTGAACATCCACATCACCACCACCATCATACTCAACATCTACATCACCACCACCACCATAATCAACATCCACATCACCGCCACCATCATACTCAATACATACATCATCACCACCAACATACTCAGCATCCACAGCCACCCAGCCACCATCATACTCAATAATACTTCACCACCACCATCATACTCAAAATCCTACATCACCACCACCATCATCCTCAATATCTACAATCACCACCATGATCATCCTCAACATCTAAATGACCATCGTCCTCAACATCCACATCACCACTATGACCAACGTCCTCACATCACATCACCACCACCATCGTCTTCAACAATCTATAACACAAGCACCTTCCAACACTGCAACCACTACGCCCACCACAAATCAAGTTACTACTATCAGAATGACTAATTTCGACGTACAACAATTGATATGAAGATGGATTTCATGATAAAGCTTGACCTATTCATACTGGGGGGGAAAAAAATCTTCTGCTATCATCGAATGGGTCACAAGACTGTAAACAAGAGACAATGATTATTTGGTGCTCTATTCATAAACCAAAAGTTATTACATTGACATCATATTCTCTGTAATCGTCAAGTTTACACAGCAACTCGATTTGTAAACATTTCAGCAAGTTTAATCAAATAACAAGTCTCAGATAAGAATTCTTTCGTCTGTTGGCTGAATGGAAGACATTCGGGAAAACTAGCATCTGGTGAGTTTGCTAGCTGCAACAACACCATGTGAAGGAATTTTCAGCTGAATCAACCAAGGACTTAGCTCTGAGATCAAGAATAAATAGACAAGTTAAACCAAAAATGTGCATTTCGTCTTCAGTTATGACTTACATAAAGGACAGTTTTATTCTTTGTATAGAATCCCTATATCGATGTATATTTGCCATTTAGAGGCAGAACGTTAAATCTAACTGAAAAGGCCACCCTGAAAGCAATAATATCAATATCGTGTATAATTTTTCTCTTTTCAAAAATCATTTTGAAAGGATCTATATTTTCATATCATTACGATCTCTAACTGTAAAATCCAATCTTGAATAGAAATGTCCAATAATTCCGTGTTTAACTTGACACAAGAACGCATTTGATACCTCCAACACCTTGTTGCAAGCCAAACTAACAGAAACCCGTCCCCGCACAGAAATTTCCCTGATTTAGATACACAGCTTCTTATCCCAAGTCAATGTAGTTGTCAGAACATCTCGTAGGCTTTATGAGGTAACCTTCATTTTCCATCTTGAAAGGAGTCTGAACCAATACCGTAAGACTGAACACAAGAATTTACATATAAAGGATGGCCTTCCCAGATTCACCGATAAACCATCTTATTAGGAGTTCTGACTGGGACAATACATTCCCCTAAAAATCTTTTGCACGCATAACACTATGGACTTTCTCTAAATGATCTAACTTAGGTCAACCCCCAGATTCAAGACGAAATACATTAAAACAGATTGTATTTTAGCATCAAATTTTTTAAAATAGGTGTAAGCAAGTCATTTATCTTTTATATTTCTGGAAGGCTCTATTTTAATTGAGCAGTTGCCTTTTTGCCCTTAATTACCAAATGTTCATGCTTTCATCATACTAGCCATCGTTGTGAAATTAAAAACCCTAAATAACTATAATTATTCACGACATCTAGCTTTTTGCCACCAAATACACCTTTGCTCACGTCGTCCTAAGTGACCCCCCGCTTTCTGAAAACCATAATTTTTGTTTTTTCCAACATTACGTTTAACCTTCATGTCTACGCAACATCTATGTAAAACATTAGCTGTTTTGTAATCCATGTGCACCATGTTGACAAGAGAGCCACATCATCCAGCAAAAACAGTACAATATATCTAACCTATATCATATAAGCTCTGGCAAAATCTGGATCCATGTTTTGGCCTTCAGCATTCATATGGTCAGAATAGCTGATTTATGAATAAAGAAGAACAATGTTGGCTTAACCGACGCAAGCCTGCCGGACTCCCGATAGACAGTCAAAGAATGCCCTGTGAACTCGTTCTTTTTGCACGCACACATGACAACAGTAACAATACATTGAGTTTAAACACACCATAAACCTACCTTGTTACACCTTGTTTTTTCATACATTCCAAAAGGTTTTACATGTCGAACAGAATCCAATGCTTTCCTGAAATCCACGAAAGCAACAATAAAAGTTTCCTTCCTTTCTTTTGACATTTCTGAATACTGCCTACAAGTTAAATATCTGGTCGATAAGTGGAATTACCTTTACGAAAACCTGCCTGACTTTCAGAAATCAGTTGTAATTTTCTAACAAGTTATAATAATCGTGTGTTCAAAATTGTTGTATAGCATTTCGAAATATGCCCCTATTTTTTTTTTTTTTTTAAACAATGATACACCCCCTATAATTATCTGTGTTATCACGATTCCGTTTTTATGAATTGGAAATAATTATTGCCTTGACCACTCTTTTGGTATATACCAGATGAAAAAATAACATTAAACATCTTAACTAGAAACGCTGACACATCTGCTACTACCCTCTCTTTAACATTTCTGCCTTTGCCCATCTATTCACTTGCTTTTCTTAGTTTCTTTACGTATTGCTTCTGGACGTCCTGTTTCGACATGGCCCTATTAAAGTAATTTCAGTGCATTCCAATAGATCTGCTGTAATAACTACTAAATGATCATTATTTCCTCGCGACTCTGGAAAAGATCTCTAAATGAGTAAACTCAGGTTCTCAGTACTGAATGTTATTGAATACTCTCTCAGAGATGCCACATCCTATGTTCTAACTTCAATAACGCCAAACTGTGAATGATTATGTTATGTTTTTTGCTAAGGCTTCAGCTTTTTTTCAGCTTTCTGTAGTTTCTGCTTCTTTGATTTTTAGTAATTTTTTTGAACTGTTTTCCTCTTCTCACATACACAATTCTATCTTCTTCTTTTCTAGTTGCTCTGAAATGAATAAGTATTTGCTCTGTTTTCTTTTTTTTTAACACTTGACATTCTTGTCAAACCCACGGAGATTTCGGTATATTGTGCCATGCAAATCCTTTTAGTCACTACAATACTGGCATCTTCAAACACTAAAAAAGCATTCTATAGGCAGTTTCTACTTTATTATTTAGAGCATCTGTGGCCAACAAAAGTCTACTCTGAATCTCTTTACTTCTTAAGCTTCAAGAAATTTGTCCCTTCTTATCTTTGTTCCATACAAGTTTGTCAAAGGCTCATTTCTCTTTCCATGCTCTGTAGGTTTCAAAAAGTTTGCTTCAATCTCTACTTCCATACTAACTGGTAAATGATACAGACTCAGTCATTTTTTCTACATTAAAGATAGGTACCTAATAGATGTTAAGGAGTCGTCAAAGGAATGTAATGAAATAGTCTACTGTACTTTTTTTTGGGGAAAAAAAAACCCCCAGAACGGGGATAATAAATGTACAGCTATCATCAAAGCACGTTTCACAAAGACCATTCAATATAACCCAGTCACAGATATTGCAACAATTTCAAGAAGTTGGTTTTCCCAAATATATTTGTATGCACATCCTGTGAATTTCTTGGATTTCCAGAGTCAACAAACCCCTGAAAGTTTTCGAAATCATGTTAACATTCCAAAAATAATATAGTTGTAAGTTGCTGTTCGTGCATTAAAATCTCCATAATAGAAGATAGAAATCATCATACCACTCTGGAGGTCCATATGCAGTGTTCCAAAATTTCCCATGCCAAAAATGCCCTGCTTTGTTTTCCAAAAAGGTGAATCATATGGAGGAACAATAGGAAGCACACAACAAAATATCCTTGCTTGTATTTAACAATCTTTGTACATCTTTATAACAATTAGTATTTATCATATCAACATCAACTTTTTCGAATAAAAATGACACTGAATTCTTGATCATGACCAATTACTCCTCTGAAAACCTTCCCTGACGAGAAAGCTTTCTAGCTTTGGAAGTAAACAACAAATAGTCATGAAAGCAGGAAAGTCAAAATTCGATTCCAATAAACGTTTCGTTAGACAACAATAACATCATATTTTCAAAGGAAACTAACAAAGTACTGTTTATCTAATTTTGGTAAAAGACCATGGCACATTGTCATTCATAAATCTAACATTAATTGTATTAGACATTAGGCCTGAAAGTGCCATGTGCTTGACTGCTCTTGAGATTTGCTCTTTGTTGCATTTAAGGTGATCATTCTTACTCCTTGCTCCTTATCATACCTTGTGGCCTCGGCCGATTCCCATTTTCTACATCTGCAGCACCTGCATTTAACCCCCTTAGCTTCTAGCTTAAAACCGTAGATTCCAGCCCCCTGTCCATGATCTCCCATCATTCCATAGCTACCTTCTTAAGGAATCAGTAATGCAAGCTCATGGCTAATAACCGACTGAAATCATTACGTCTGCCTTGCCGGACCTAGTACTACTGCCTGTCTTGGAGGTAGCAACTGGGTCTTACAGCTTGTGCCAGGTGGGCAAAGACGAGTGTTCCTGACTAGCTGCTTGCTTGTTGTGTGTTGGAACTCTCATGCGACCAGCTGTTCCTCAGTGCTTGTGTCATGTGCTGTCTGAAGTTTGCCAGTATTGAAAACCCTTTCCTTTCTTTTTAAGTCACACCGTTATTTTTCCATGTTGTCTCTATGTCATCTTCAGTTTGCTTTGACACAGTCAGTACCTTCTGTCAGCACTTGCATTATCTACATCTAGATCACCTTGTTGTCTGTCATCGTCCGTCCCGTCATGTATGTCATTGACCATGTCCAAGTCATCGCCATCTTTTTGTCAGACCTGTAAAATTAGTATTTTATAACTGCATCACTCAACAGTCCTTCACTGTCTTTAGGTCCGTTGTCAGTGGTCTTCCTGCTTTGTTTTCCTCCTGCATGATCAGTATGGACAGTCTACTTCGCACCCAGCATGACCATTACTCCTGCATCTATGTTGGGGTTCACCATTTTGCAACTGGAGTCAGGATCTACTTGAGTGTCCACTTTGTGTACTCTGTTTTTCTATGCCTCCTGAAAACAGCACTGGTTTGGAGCCACCGTGTCTTGAAAACCTGGAGCAGTTTCTGTTTAAATACTGCCAGCTCACTGTGATGGAACCCTCTCGGCTGCCTGGGCTCTTTCATGTCTCACCACTTCACTGTAAGAATGGGCACCTGGTAACAACTGTGTACCTCGTCCCACGTCCCCCGGCTTTTTGCTAAAGTTTGCTTTCCACAAAGTTCTGTACTGTCTTGCTTGAATACACTGTAGCAGTTCTCCATGCTACATCTCTGTCCCACTCTTTGAAGTTTTGCTGCTGAATCTTGTACGTGGTCCTCAGCGTTCCTGGGGAAGGTCTGCTGTATGCCTGGACCTGGCTACCCTCACGTCCATAGGTTCTGCCTAGATGTGGAACATGGTATTTTCTTCTGCGGGTTCTTTTTCCCTTTCTCCCACCTGATGCACCTTGTCAGAGTACCTGCACCTGCATCACTCTCCCATCTGCCATGATTTTTAGTCCCAATTCAGAAGGCCATTCCTCTATCTGGGAGCCAACTTTGCGATGGAAATTGTTGTCTGTGCTCATAAAGACTGTGGTAAGGTTGTTTTTCTCTGACTATGCAGTTTGGCCTCGTGGATTGGTAGGCAATCTTACCTTGGCCCCGATGAAAATCTACCGCCTTCTCTGGCGGCTGTGAGGTCAGACGCCACCTTGATTCCACTTTCAACGAAGAATTGTCCCTAAAGTTTCCTGTCACCTATCACCGCCCATTTTGTCTGACCAGCGGCAGAAGTGAACATTATAGGCGTGGTTTCATTCCTCCGATGTCTGGGGCCTGCCAACAGCGATAATGCTCTCGAGAATGTCTTCCCTCCGCCACTGGGGTGAGGTCCATGTTCATTCAGGAGTCATAACATATTGATTAGTTGCCAGGTCCATCCTCCCTGTCCAGTTCAATCAACATTCAGGAGTTTAAGATTGCATGTCTTCATGCTTTTGCTCAGTAGATTCCAAGTTTTTTTTCTCCACTATCCCTCCCAGTCGGTCAAGAATTATCTGCTGTCTTCTTGCATTCCTGTATGACTTCTTTTGTTGTGTATCACACATTCTTCAGTGTGTGCATCTCCTTCAAGGAAGTGGTGAGAGCCTGAACATCTCTAGAGTGCTGAACATTTTCATCTATACTGTTTTTTTTTATACTGTTTTGTATGAAGGAAGAGTCCTTGTTTTGAATTGCGTAAAGCGCCCGTCAATCATTTGAAATGACATGATCAACAGTGGCAAAAGTTCTTGTCGAGACATTCTTCCCCTTTTAACTTCTTTCCCTTTTTCACTGCCTGTGTTCAGTGGTTTGTTTTACACACATAGAGTACTCATGCACTACGAACAGGGAACAAGTTCATGGCTTTGCAATTGGTGAGCTCTTTCCTCTAAAAGCAAATTGCACGTGCCAACATACACAGATTGACACTGTTCCGCTTCCTGAGCATCAGTGACAATTTTATATGCAGAAAAAAATCCTTCTTTGTGTCAAATTAATTTTATTAAAGTTTATATAAGCACATCCACTGACCTTTCATTTATTTCAAACCATATTTAGAGCTCACACACCATAAAGGAACACACAACATCTGCAAGGAATCACCACAATGGAAGAACAGTAAATGTCATTTTTTTACAATTTTACAGAGAACAGGCCAACACAACCTGCCTTCCTGAGTCATCTATCGGGCCCTCGAAGAGAGAAGAGAGAGAGAGAGGAGAGAGAGAGAGAAGAGAGAGAGAGAGAGAGAGAGAGAGAGAGAGAGAGAGAGAGAGAGAGAGAGAAAGGGTTTTTTTGTTGTTGTTTTTGGTATGGGTTTGGGGTTTTTCTTATATATTCATTCTTCGGTTAGAGCTCTAAGGTTCTCCGCTGATGAGATTTTGCCTATGCGACCGTTTTTGTTGGGTTTTGTTGTTGTTTTTTAACCTACCATTAAGACAACCACAGTAATTCTCACTTCGAAAATAGTGTCTAAACACGACCACCTGTGTGCATGCTGGGTTGTGGTTTTTTTGTGTGTGTTTTGAATTTTTATCATCCGCTCCTGCCGGCACGAAATGGCCTACTCTTCCGAAAAACGGAACAGGTTTTTAACGTATGCATAAGAAGTTCTGCGTGCGTTTGCACACGGGGCCTAGGTTTATAGTTTTACCTGAAGAACTACCAAAGAAAAAAGTTTTAAATAGTTCAAGTGGAGAGGACACGCACACACATTCTCTTATACCTCTCTCTCTCTCTCTTCTCTACGTCTCCCTCTCTCTCTCTTCTATCTCTCACTCTTCTCTCTCTCGTCTCTCGTCAAATGAGGTCTCTCTCTCTCTCTCTCCCTCTCTCTCTCTCTCTCAGCTCATTTGTGTGTTGTTGTTGTTTTTTTTTCTTGTTTTTGTTTGTTTATTGGAAGGGTGTTTTTTGTCTGCTTTTTTTGTTGTTGTTGTTTCTATTTTCTTTTTCTTTTTTTGTCTTCTTTTTTTCTTTTTTCTTTTTTTGTTTGTTTGCTTTCTTTTTTTTGTGGTGGTTGGGGGGGGGGGTTCAGGGGTATGTTTTTGTGTCTTTGCTCGCTGGGGTTGTTTGTTTGTTGTATTTTTGTTTGTTTTTTCTTCTCTCTTTTTACTTTAAAAAAAAAAGTTTCCAATTTTTTTTTTTTTTTTTTTTTTTTTTTTTTTTTTTTTTTTTTTTTCCTTTGCTTCTTCTGCTTGAAAGTATTATACTGAGTGCATGTTTATTAAATGTGAGACACCCATGGGCGGGGACTGGATTGTAAAAAAAGCACATGATACTTTTTCATTATCCTGGAAAAAAAGATGTTGTTTCTATTACTTTTTACAATGTTGATGTTCTTTTTAATGACTTATTGCTTTTTCCCCCTCTTTATTATGTGAGTGATTTGGGTATTGCAACTTATTTTATACCATGACATTCAGTTTTGCATGACTATAATTAAAAAAGTTTTGTGTTGATCGTGTGCTATGTGAGTATTACATATTTATATTATGCCCGCGAAACACCCCCCCCTCCCACCCCCACACACACGACGCTCAAACAAACACAAACACACTCACACACACACACACACACCCACACACACACCCACACACACACACACACTCACTCACTCACATCCTCCACCAGATATTCTCTTCCCTCCAACGACTGTATAGTTTTTAAATTTCCTTCTTGGTTTGTTTCTTGTTTTTATTGTGTGGATGTATGGGTTATTAAATTTATTTCATTATTCATACAGTATAATTTAAACGATATAATCTAAAATGATGTTTGATGGGATCGCATACAGTTTTGGGATTATATATAGATATTATCTCTAAATACACACCACACACACTCTCTGTCCTCTCTGTCCTCTGTCACACTCTCTCACCTTTTAAATCGTCATGCTTATAGTCATAGTATATTTTGCTGACTGGATATGATTTACTGGAAGCTTTATGAAAAGTCCGGATGCGTTTAAAACATCGAAATACTCAGTGGGTCGGAAAATGATTTTGATCTGGCCGTCAAAGATGAGAAGAAAGATGTATAAGCTAGGACTGTTGGGAAAATCAATGCAAATAGCTTGGAAGAGATTTTCAAATAAGCAACAACAAAAAACCGGTTCGTATTCTCTCCTCTCTCTCCTCTCTCTCTCTCTCTCTCATTCTCTCTCTCTCTCTCATCTCTCTCTCTCTCTCTCTCTCTCTCTCCTCTCTCTCTCTCTCTCTCTCTCTCTCTCTTTCTCGTTTTAATATATAAATGAAGTGTAATATCTTTGCAATTTGAGTTGTGACTTTGTAACATTATTTATTTTTACAAATCTCATGGTATGTTTGTTCTTTTCATTATCCTGGTAAAAACGATTCGCTGAATGACTTGAACACCATGTTTCGTGGTAATATCCTGGGTGAAATGATTTATTACCTAAATGAATTTTGCCTGTCATTAAATGGGTGACTATTATGTTTGCTCCTTTGTTGCTTTGAGACTGATTGCGCGTGCTTGAGGAATCTGGGCATACATACACAAGAAGAACATGGAGAAATGTTGGAGATTATTCATGAATTCCGTCATATTTTTCTTTTATTTGCGTTATCCGTTGTTGTTGTTGTTGTTGTTGTTGTTGTTGTTGTTGCTTCGATTTTACGTCTATTCACTCAGTGATATTAGGCGATTTGCGTTATTATTCGTGTGTGTGTGTGTGTGTGTGTGTGTGTGTGTGTGTCTGTCTGTCTGTCTGTCTCTGTGTGTCTCTGTGTGTCTGTGTGTGTCTGTGTGTGTGTCTGTCTGTGTGTGTGTGTGTGTGTGTGTGTGTGGTGTGTGTGTGTGTCTGTGTGTGTGTGTGTGTGTGAGATCCCCGTGACTTCCTCTTCCTACTACTCTCACGCACCTCATCCTGATTCAAACACACACACACACACACATACACACACACCAAGTCATGATCTATCACCTGCTCCCACAGTCAACAGTTCATAGGATGACCTATTAACACCAACCTGCCACCACACATTCAAAGCAAAGAAGAAAGAAGTGTGCGGGGGCGGGGGCGGGGTTGGTTGGGGGGTGGGGGGGAGGTATCACTACTCGGTGAAAAAGGTGAGAGAGAAAAACCTCGCAGGTAAATTCCGTCAAAAATATTTTACACACAAAAACAAATAAACAACAAATCAAATCATGATTTTTTTTTTTTTTTGGGGGGGGCAGATAATAAATAAGCATTCAGGTGCTTTTTTTTAATCTACCTCCCGCTCTTTTCAGGGATAAAAGTGGGGGTTTTTTTTGTAATTCTTTTACATCGAGGATAATGGAATAAGCACTAATGTGTTTTTTACATAACAGAATCCAGCAAACCATTGGACCCTATGAGAACCTTCTAACGATCGTGAAAAAGCGTAAACTTAAGTGGTATGGGCATGTCACAAGATCCCAAGGAATTACAAAGACAGTTTTGCAAGGCACTGTCCAAGGAGGAAGAAGAAGAGGCAGACCAAGGAAGAGCTGGGAGGATAACATCAGTGAATGGACAGGCCTAGAACTCAACAAAACCCTGAGAAAGGCAGAACAGAGAGAAGAATGGAGGGAACTGGTTGCTGAGTCTTTGAGGGTGCCCCCACGGTCGTCAGACTACGGGACAGATAGATAGATAGATAGACCCGTGTGTATGCGGTTTTGTCAATTCTGTCATCTGTTCCCACCGGCACACAATGGCCTACTCTTCCGAAAAGCGGAACAGGATTTAACGTGTGCGCAAGATGTTCTGCGTGCGTTCGCACACGGGACCTCGGATTATAGTCTCATCCGAAGGACTAATAGTCTGATAGAGGGACAGGTTTAAAGGGGAGACATGATTTGTTGTACATCCGTGTTGTACACCAGCAGTTGTGTACTCAATTACTGAAAATCCTTCTGTCTGAATTTTGGGTTTATGGAATGTAGGTGTCGCCACACTGCAACCGTTAGATATGCTTCTAGATTTACCTCTCTCTCAGTCACAGCAGATATCTATGCATGAATATTTGGGATAATGACCCCAGGGAGAGTGCATTGCCACAAGAGCGGCGACACCCATTACTATGTGTTGCAGCCTTTACTATTTTCGTGTAAAATGAACTATCAAAGTAGCTTTACTCTAACTGAACTTTACCAGGGACAACACTCTTGTTGCCATGGGCTCTTTTACGTGCGTTGAATGCGTAACGCACACGGTACCTCGGTTTATCGTCTCTTCCGAAATACTTGCACCCAGACCGCTACTCAAGAGCTATTGCATTGAAAAAAAAGCTTAGGCTCAAACAGGGATCGAATCCACACTTCTCGTTTACTAGACAGATGCTGTACCTCTAGACCACCGATCCACCGTAAGGGATTTTCTTTCCCAATGTGTATATCTTTGTCTGCTTATTTTCTCATAATGCCGCTTGTTCTTTTACATGCGCTAAATGCATGTTTGACACAGCCTTTGGTTGATCGTTTTACCCATAAGACTGACGTCTAGATCACTTTCTATGACCTGGTGAATGGAGGAAAAGAAGTGCAGTTTGTACAGGATTCCAGCCCATGATTTCTTGCTTGTTTGTGGGAGTTAGTACTGAGGTTAACTTCAGGGGGAGTGGGGTGGAGGGAGTGGAGTGGGGGGAGGGGGGGGGGGCTTTTGACCTGACATTTTGGTTGTGGCTCGAACCTGGGCTCGATCCCGGGCCGTTAAACTTCGAGCGCACCGCTCTAACCACTAGGCTATTCTACCCCCTGATTTCTTGTTTTTTTCTTTTTTTTTTCTTTTATTCTTTTAAATTGAGGATAATGGAATAAGCACTTATGTGCTTTTTTACATCCAGTCCCCGTGTGTATGCAGTTTTGTAAATTCTGTCATCTGTTCCCACAGGCACACAATGGCCATACTTGTTCAAGGAACAAGTGAGTTACCTTTATTATTTGTTTTTCGTTCCTGGGCAAGAGCTCCGAGGTTCACCAATAGTGAGATTTTGCGTGTGCAACCGTTCCCCCCCCCCCCCCCCCCCCCCCCCCCCCCCATGAAGGTAGCCGCATTCCGACTTCGGGGAAAACAGTTACCTTTAAACCAGCAGTCCACCAAAGGTGATATCACAGTATCGCAAATCCAGCATTACTCAGTCGAGGGTCCAGGGCCCAGTGCTAAAATTAGCCCCTTCCTTCCTTTCACCAAGTCTAAGTGCAGGTCAGTTTCTGCTATAATCAGCACCAGGTGGGATGGAGTGGATAGCAGCTGAGAATAGCTGAAAGTGGGAGAAACTGACAGCTGTGTGATTGTAACCCTAACTTGGACAAGTTCGTTGTCCGCTTTTCTTTCTTTTCCTTATTGCACTCTGCACAAAGGGAAGTTCTATTTGGGTGTGGTCAGGTGGGGTTTTGGGGGGGTTTTTTGGTGTGTGTTAACCGCTTAAAGGTTTCGTTTGTGTGTAATCCAAATATATCCCAAAAAATATCAAACTGAATATCAAGCCCTTACAGAGGGCACATATAAGCGCAAGCGCGTGCATGCATTCACACTACAGTACGTACGCATATGTGTGAGTGTGCGCGCGCACACACACACACACACACACCCACAGTGCGCGCGCGCCAGAAAGAGAGAGAGACGGGGAAGGTGAGGGAGGGTTGTGGGTGGAGGGGGTGGATGGCCAGTCATACAAACACTGACAGATAGATTGGCAAAACACAAGCCACTAAATTTCTGATTTCAGCTTTTATCAGCAGGGCTTTATTTTCTCTCTCTCTCTCTCTCTCCTCTCTCTCTCTCCTCTCTCTCTCTCTCTCTCTCTCTCTCTCTCTCTCTCTCATCCTCTCTCTCTCTCTCTCCTCTCTCCTCTCTTCTCTCTCTCTCTCTCTCTCTCTCTCTCTCCTCTCCTACACACACACACACACACACACACACACGCACACGTACGCACGCACGCACACACACACACGCGCGCGCGCGCGCGCACACACACACACACACACACACACACACACACAAACAGGTATTATGAAAGAAAGATAACAGATTATAAATATAAACAATCTTTTGTGTCCCAGCAACTGAGACCTCTTATCAAGAAATCACTATCTTGCAGACGAGATAAATGACGATTTCATTACTTTCTGATTAAACTTTCATTGTCTGCCCTCCCGGTTTTCTAAATTTATCGATAGACTTGGTATACTGATTCACCAAATTGACAACTATATCAAAATGTACAGTACAACTGTCTGATGTGCGGGGGTTTTTTGTGAGGCAACTGGAAATTTAATTCATAAATGTCATATATCAATTTGTCTAATACTTATTTCATAGATATTTCTCATATTACACTATTTGGGAGGGGGGGGGTAACTACAGGTATGTTTGCATTAAGGCAGATATTTTGCATTTGGGGTTGGTTCGTTGGTATGTGTGTGTGGTTTGTTTTCTCTTTCTTGAAGGCTTAGACAGTTACTATTGACAAGTCAGGCCCAGCGCATCCGACTTCGGCATGGAAGATAATCACACTGGTTTCAAAAGATGCTTTTTCAGTCAAACATGGATATATCACACAGAAAGATTGTCAGCAAAGAGCCAATAGCTTATAGCCTGCTCCCAAAGGGAAAACTGCATGCTCCAAAGGCAAAACTGCATGGTCCAAAGGGAAAACTGCATGGTCCAAAGGGAAAACTGCATGCTCCCTAGGCAAAACTGCATGCTTCCTAGGCAAAACTGTATGCTTCAAAGGCAAAACTGCATGCTCCCTAGGCAAAACTGCATGCTCCCTAGGCAAAACTGCATGCTCCCTAGGCAAAACTGTATGCTTCAAAGGTAAAACTGCATGCTCCAAAGGCAAAACTGCATGCTCCCTAGGCAAAACTGCATGCTCCCTAGGCAAAACTGTATGCTTCAAAGGCAAAACTGTACGCTCCAAAGGCAAAACTGAAGTACACTGACTCTATAATAATTATGCTGCAATGAGCAAGCCATCTTTCAATGTGTGTTATATTTCTATACTTACAAGACTGAAATGCCCTAAGGGAGGGTTGGGTGGGTTCCGTATTGTTTTCGTAAGGTGACGGGTTTTTTTTTTTCCTTTGTATTTAGAGTTATCAATCATAAATCGTGTGTACTTGGTGACACAGTCAGTCAAACTTTTTTCCTAGTCGATTTGTTGGCAGATGTGGCTATCTATCACATGGAATAGTCTGCAAACTGTGATAAATCCTAAAGAAAACCTTACAGCTGAAACACTTGAGAAAAAAATTGAAAAGAAATACGGATGGTCTCTCCTTCGTTCAAGTCGTATGCATGACTCTTGATGTTTTCGCTATGGACTGATCACCGTTTCTGACATTTACAACAACACAAAACAACACTACACCCTCACCTTAACTACAGGAAGGCAAAATAAAAATAAACAGTCATCTAAGACACAAGAAAAAACCAACAAATCAACAGCCATATCATACACAGGGAAAATAAACAAACAAAAAACCAGTAATGTCACACATGCAGGAAGAAGACAAAATAAACAGTAATATCATAATTATACAGAAATAAAAACAAAAACAAAATAATCAATTATGTCAAATACAAGAAGAAAACAACAATAAACAGCCATGTCACATACAAGGAAGAATACAAAAAAAATACATCCTCATACTCGGATACCGATAATGTTTTGTCCTCACTTCCTAATTTCATTCAGTTTGCTGAAAAGATCCTGAATACATATGTATTTATAGACACCAGGGGCAATGGCCTCTGTCAGTATGACATCCTCTTGTCTACACCTTTCCCTCAAGTGGATGGAGGAAAGAGAGTTCCTAACAGCTGGTTGGACGTTTGTACAGTTTCGTCATACTGTGTAGTAATAAAAGTATCAAACACTCTTAGGCCTGTTTCCTCTTTACTTGGCTAATTACATGATTATGATATGATTACTGAGAAAATGTTATATTCAGAAAAACTACGCGCATTTTAGAGATTCATTCAATTCCAAAATATTGTATTGCATTCCATATCACTTTCAGTCATGCAAGGAGACTTCTCTGTGTGGAATTTTGAAGTCGTCTGCCCTTTGGTTTGGGAAACCCAAAGTAGTCTTACTTTAAGAAACACAGATTTCATAGGGGGGAAAAGTCATTGTCAGTATGTTTGAGATTTTCGATTTTTGTTTAAAGTGGAAAATCTGTTGTTTACTTCATGTGCATTCACATTGCTAAAAACAAACCTTTGCTACTTTATCAACATTTATATTACTGTTCCAACTATTGTTGCTGCTGTTAATGGCATGTTTCTTCTGCAATTATATTGGTGTTACTGTTGGTGGTGTTGATGTCGCTAGCAATACTACTGCTACTATAGTTGCTGCTGCAGCTATTGTTATTGTTGTTGTTGTTATTGTTGTTATTGGTATAATCATCATCTTATCATCATCATCTTTCATCATCATCATCATCACTATCATCATCATCATCATCATCATCATTATTATTATTATTATTACCATCACCATTATCATTATTGTTGTTGTTATTGTTATAGTTGTTGCTGATCTTGTTGTTGTTATTCATCACCATCATTATCAATATATCTACTACTACTACTTACTACTACTACTACTACTACTATACTACTACTACTACAACTATACTACTACTAGTACTGCTGCTGCTGCTGCTGCTGCTAATGCTACTTCTACTACTACTACTACTAATACTACTGCTGCTGCTGCTGCTGCTGCTGCTGCTGCTGCTGCTGCTGCTGCTGCTGCTGCTGCTGCTTGCTGCTGCTGCTGCTGCTGCTGCTTCTACTATTGCAGTAAGTTGTTTTTTAATGTACAATATCATCTCATCATCATTGTTGTCATTATCATCATTCATCATCAGCACCCATCATCATCAGCATAATTATCACCATTATCATCATATCCATACTACCTAAAGGGTAGTTAAATGTCAAATCTTTCGCACTGCAGTCTCTCTCTCTCTCTCTCTCTCTCTCTCTCGCGCGCGCGCGCGCGCGCGCAAGTTACAGTACGATTTTTGTTACAAATTAGCTGTCCTTTGTCGTGTTGATTTTTTGGCTTGTGTTTGTTTTGTTCGGTTGAGTATAGTTGTTTTGTTTTTCTTAACTAACTAAAACACTAAATAAAACGGCTACCCCCTTATATATGGGCCTTTGACCTTTTTAGTGAATAAATCATTCGACTACGAGTTCGAGCTCGTGTTGGAATTCAGCTCTCTCTCTCTCTCTCTCTCTCTCTCCTCTCTCTCTCTCTCTCTCTCCTTCTCTCTCTCTCTCTCTCCCCTCTCCTGCCTCTCTCTCTCTCTCTCTCTCTCTCTCTCTCTCTCTCAAGTCAATCTCTTGCAATTTGAGTGATTCATTTCATTACTATTTGACACTATCTTGTTTATTAATTCATTGATTTATTCATGTTTGTTTCACTTTTTCCCCATTAAGGCTTGATGTAAAAAAAAAATTTTTAAGCCTCTGGCTTATTCAATTACCCTAAAAAAAAATTCGAGTTGGACTTCTCTCTCTCTCTCTCTCTCTCTCTCTCTCTCTCTCTCTCTCTCCTCTCTCTCTCTCTTTCTCTCTCTCTCTCCACACACACACACACACACACAACACACACACAACACAACACACACACACACACACACACACAAAACACACACATCAAATCACCCCCACACAAGCACAGGCCCCGTATAACGATACAGGACGAACGGAGACCGTTCATACAGGGACATGTCCAGGCTCCCCACCTCCCAGCCTTCTCCTGCCTCACTTTGTCAAAGTACCACCGCTCCACACAATCATAGGCAAGAGGCTGCAACCCGTAGGTGAACTTGTTGGCGATGAGAGAAGGAGAGGAGATCAAAGCAGGTAGATCGCCCACCCCGAAGTGACAGATGGTACGTTTCCATTGGCCGTGACACGTAGCTGAGGGGTCAAACTGCCACAGTTTCAGACTGCGGAAGGCCTGACTGGTCAGTTTGCTGACTGGACCTGGGAGGTTTGGAGACAGGAAAGGTTTTAGTTATGATTATTATAGTGATGCCAGAGCTTTTACAGTCATCCACGTTTTCATATGCACAGACGCACGCAAGTACACGAACATGAGCATGTAGACATTCACGCGCATGCACACACGCACACATGCATCTATGCGCACTCAGCTCGCATGCACACACACATATATATATATGCATGCATGCATACATATGTACATAATAATAATAATGTATGGAATTTATATAGCGCTGAATCTTGTAAAGCAACAAATCAAAGCGCTCAGATGACTTTTTTTATATCGAGGATAATGGAATAAGCACTCATGTGCTTTTTTACATCCAGTCCCCGTGTGTATACGGTTTTGTAAATGTTGTCATCTGTTCCCACTGGCACACAATGGCCTACTCTTTCGAAAAGCGGAACAGGATTTAACGTGTGCGCAAGATGTTCTGCATGCGTTCGCACACGGGGCCTCGGTTTATAGTCTCATCCGAAGGACATACCTACATGATACATATAATACATACATACATACTTACATACATGTATGTATGCTAGCATACATACATACATACCTAAATGATACATATATACATACATACGTACATACATACATATACACACACACAAACACACACACACACAAACACACACACATGCACACACACACACACACACGCCACATACACACCTGTAAAAGAGCCAGGAATACCCAGCTGGGGGTTATAAT
>CM054147.1:34340547-34438047 GCA_028751875.1 Rapana venosa | reverse complement strand
TTGTGTTGGGTTGAGTTGGGTTGGGTTGTTGGGTTGGGTTTGTGGTTGGGTTGTGTTGGGTTGAGTTGGTGGTTTGGTTTTGTTGGGTTGGGATTGTGTGTTGGGTTGGGTTGTTTTGGGTTGAGATTCGTAAGACAAAGAGGTTGGTTGGTGTTGGGTTGTGTTGGGTTGAGTTGGGTTGGGCTGTGTTGGGTTGAGTTGGGTTTTTGTTGGGTTGGTTGGGTTGTGTGTGGGTTGGAGTTGGGTTGGGTTGGGTTGGGTTGGGTTGGTGGTTGAGTTGGGTTGTGTTGGGTTGAGTTGGGTTGGGTTGTGTTGGGTTGAGTTGGGTTGAGTTGGGTTTAGGTTGTGTTGGGTTGAGATTCGTAGACAAGAATAGGTTGGTTGGGTTGGGTTGGGTTGGGTTGGGTTGAGATTCGTTAGACAGGAATAGGTTGGTTGGGTTGTGTTGTGTTGGGTTGAGATTCGTAAGACAAGAATAGGTTGGTTGGGTTGGGCTGTGTTGGGTTGAGATTCGTAAGACAAGAATACGTTGGTTGGGTTGGGTTGCGTTGCGTTGGGTTGGGTTAAGATTTAATAGAGCAGACTAGGTCGAGTTGGGTTGGGTTTGGTTGGGTTGGGAGGGGTTGAGATTTAAAAGATCAGGCTTGGTTGGGTTGGATTGGGTTGGGTTGGTTTGGGTTGAGATTTAATAGATCAGGCTAGGTTGGGTTTGGCTGAATTGTGTTGGGTTGAGATTTGATAGATAAGGCTAGGTTGGGTTGGGTTGGGTAAGACCACAGTAGGCAGGGTTCGGATGGAATGGACTGGATAACATTTTACAAGACGACGTACCAAAGCACTATACCAGCATCTATGAAGCCTACAGACATCAATTATCCATTAACCATCTATCTATTTTGAATAATTTCACAAGCCAACATACCAAAGCACTATACCAACAATTGTACAGCGTATATACATCAATCATCCATCAACCATGCATCTATTTGGGAAGCTAGCTACCCATCCAGTTTTCAACATCTGTCTATCCGTGCATCTGTCTGACCGTCCGTTAGCCTGTCCATCATCATCATCCTTTTCATTCATCTATCTGTCTTTCTATTAATCCACCCATCAATCCGTTCGTCCATGTGACCATCCATCTAACTATTTGTTTGTTGATTTGTCCGTCCTTTAGTGTGTTCGTCTATCCATCTACCCACTTGTGTATTCATTAAGTTGTACAGCTATTCACTTATTCATGAGTCCGCCTCTCCATTCATCTACCGATCCATTGATCCATTGATCGATCCATCCATCCATCCATCCATCCATCTATCCATCCATCCTTCCATTCATCCATGCTTTGCCAACCTGATCCAAATCCTTATACACCAGGATGCTGAAAGCCAAAGGAAAAGACAACTCTTCCTCACTGACGTCAGCAAACAGGAAGCCAGAGGAGAGGGCATAGCGTGTACAATTCTCTGTCCGTTCCCACAGCTGACCCATGGACCGCGTGGTCCTTGTCTCCCTGTCCACACTGCCTGCTGTGTTAGTGAGGACAGACCAGGCATCTTCCCCGACGGTCAGATTATGGACTACCTCGGCACAGTTCACCTTTGTCAGCTCCGGTGGACTCGCGGTATCTCGAGAGTTCCGCAACAGCTGACGAAATCTTCTGGATTCTTCCTCTGCATTCTTTACTGAGGACTCTATATGTTCGTCAGTCTGTTTTACTATCACCCTCTTTTCATTATTCCTGGGAGGTTGGGTTATCTCATAGGAACTGTCTTGGCGATGGACATGGTTAGACTCCAGGTTGTGATCAGCATCATAGGTAGTGGATGTGAAGATATTGATGAAAGCTGGCTTCGAAGTAAACAAAACCACGACTGTGGTGACCAGGAGGTAAAACAGAACACGACACTTGTGGCGACAGCACCTCATGGTGGCTACCAAAATGTGGGTTTATTTGTTTGTTTTATTGAATTTGCGCAAACACTAAAACAAACAAGCAAGCACAACACCTTTCTTCTAAAAATCACATTTGCGCAGATTCCGTGTTCCTTGTCATAGCCGAGTGGTTAAGGTGACAAGTTTTCAAATCCTAACAGAACTGCGGTTGCAGGTTCGAATCTATGGAAATTTACCATCTTCGAGATCGAACATATGTAGGGTTGCCAGTGCTTCATTCTTCTTTGCATATTCACACAATATCAAGTATATCTCTCAGTTCATGTCACCATTCGATGCGTCACTGTAGTACCAAAAATATATTCAGCTTGCACCAGAGGGAATCCAGCGCATTGGATGTTGCCGTTATTCAAGTATTCACCAAGAGAGTTTCTTGGTACATGTAGTTAGGGTATAATGGAATGTTCTGCACGCGGTAGCGCTTCCTTGGGAAAACTGAAAACTGAATTTAAAAACCTAAAACCACATCCGTCTTGACATATCAAACCACATAGGCACTCTGTGTCTACACCATGACTAGAAATACAATTTGGAAAGAACTCAGTTTGAAGGGAAGTGAGTAAGGGTGGCCGAGGAAAAGGACAACTGGAATTTCCAGAGATAAGAGAAGAAGACAGGATATGAGCAGCTGCTGTCAATGTTATCTCTGGAGCCAGGTACGGGATATGAATGTTATTGTTGTAAGGCGAGCTAGATCATTTATTTTAAGGCGGCAAGACGTTAAGATTACTGCTTTGCGTGTGGACTTGTACGGTTTATCAGACTGGCGCATACACACTATCGGGGCAACACACACACACACACACACACACACACACACACAACACATACACAACACACATACACACACACATATACACGCACGCGCGCGCGCACGCACGCACACACACACACACACACACACACACACACACACACATACCCGCACGCACACACTCACACAGGGTACAAACTTGAAACCCTTTTTATGTACATCAGTTTTAAGCAGCAATATAAATATTGTGGGCCTGCTTTGTGGAGAAAGTGAAAGACTGGAGGGAGGGGGGGGAGGTATCTGACGCATTCGGGTGTAGTTGTGGAGATTAGGCATAAAGGGGTGTTGAACATTGAATCCAGTAAATGAGAATCATATTTCAAACAACAGTATTTCTTAATTCTAGCAGGTTAGTAACATCAACATCCTCTCAATTCTAGCAGGTTAGTAATATCACTATATTCTTAATTCTAGCAGGTTAGCAATATCACTATATTCTCAATTCTAGCAGGTTAGCAATATCACTATATTCTCAATTCTAGCAGGTTAGCAACATCACTATATTCTCAATTCTAGCAGGTTAGCAACATCACTATATTCTCAATTTCAGTAGATTAGAAACATCAGCAGGCTTGAGGGGCAAGGTAGCCTTGTGGGTAAAGCGTTGAGATTAGATCTGACGGTGTGGGATCAAGCTATCGTCAAAATGCCCCTTCGTGGGTGTGGGGGATCTTTCACTTGGAGTTAACAACAGTACCGACTTCACTCACCCGAAAGTCTCTCAGATAAGACTTATAAACTGAAGTCCCGTGTGCGAACGCAAGCAGAATATCTTGTGCACACGCTAAAACCCGTTCCACCCTTCGGAAGAGTAGACCATTGCATGTAGGTAGGAACGAATAACAACATTTAAATAGTCACATGCGCACGCACGCACGCACACACGCGCGTGCACACACACACACACACACACACACACACACAGATAGATAGATAGACTGACAGACAGACAGATAGATAGACAGACAGACAGACATATAGATAGATAGATAGAAAGACAGATAGACAGACAGACAGACAGACCGACAGATAAATATCGTGCTTAGATATCATTCCCGAAGTCGGAATGCGGCTACCTTAATTGTGGGCAAAACGGTCACATACGCAAAATCTCACCATTGATAAACCTCGAAGCTCTAGCCGAGAAACGAGCGGGGGAAAAAATCAAAGCAAGCATTTCTCAATTGTATGGTTTTCTTTTCAATTCTAGTACATTTTAAAAACAACAGTATATTTTTTCAAGTCCAGTAGACAAAAAACAACAGTGTTTTCTCCATTTTTGAAGGGATTGATAAAACACTACAGTATTTTCTTAACTTCAGAGTCAATCAAACTTGGTAGGAGATTTCTTTGTTCAACACAATAATGCACACAACAGGAGATAGATAGATAGATAGATAGATAGATAGATAGATAGATAGATAGATAGATAGATAGATAGATAGATAGATAGATAGATAGATAGATAGATAAAGCTACGATAGGTTAGGTTAGGAAAGTGTCAATACCACAGCATAGTCAGCACACACACACACACACACGAACGCACGCACGCACACACACACACACACACACACAACATACACACACGCCGTCGCGGCCTGTTTTTCCTATCAAAACTTGAGCTAAGCCCTCAAAGGCTAGGCACACACACACACCACACACACACACACACGATTACCACCACCACCACACAAACTCCCCTTCTCCTCTTACCTGCTCCCTCCACCCCACCCCCACCCCCCCCCCCCCCCCCCCCCCCCCCCCCCCCCCCCCCCCCCCCCCCCCCCCCCCCCCCCCCCCCCCGCGCATTTCTTTCGGTACCTGTACTTTCCAACTCTCTCGACACACCCACAATGTACACACACACACACACACACACACACACAGCTTTTAGACCAAAGAAGTGGTTAGTGGATAACGTGTCAGTTTACCTGAGTCTATTTTTAGCAAGGTTCGTCTATTTCTGTTTACATGAATGGTGGTGGTGGTAGGCGGGGGGGGGGGGGGGGGGGGGTGAGATGAAAAGTAATAGGCTTACTAGTTGAAAGTGTGTTGGAGCTTCCTTCGTTCATGTATGGCCTCGAAAGAAACATCCTCGCTGCCGAGCCTATCTATAACAAGGCAATCTTTTTTTTTTGTTTTCGTGTTGGTTTTCTTAAAGGGTCTGCTGTCCAGTCTCTCCACGATATCTCCCTTCTCCAGTGGAGCCTGATTCTATTTTTAGTAACAAGATCGGTCTAATTTTTTTTTTGTCGTAGTCAAAGACGTGGGAGGGGGGGTAGGAGGGTTGCGATTAAAAGTACTGGGTCTTCTTCTTCTTCTTCTTCTTCTTCGAACGCTCAGACAGCAACTTATTGTTGTCTGTTATTATACGAGCGAAAATGCGTACTACGCTGCCGTTAAGCGCCTGACAAGTCAAGAGTGCTTAAATGTAGCGTGCCCCTTTCTTTTTCCCTTTCTTTTTACCTAGTCCAAGTGTGGTCAGTCCCAGCGCATCTGATACTAAAAGAGAGAGAGAGAAAAAACCTACTAATGTTTTGATGCTTCCTTCAGTGAGAAATGACCATAGAAAGGAACATCTTCGATGCCATGCTTCTCTTTTATAACAAGGGGCTTTTCTTTTCTCTCTGCGAATCTTTTGTTGTTCAAAACTCACTTCCTAGAGGGTTTGGGTGTTGTTGTTTATTTGTTGTTTGGTGGTTGTTGTTGTTTGTTTGGGGTTTTCTTTGTTTTTTGTTGTTGTTGGGGTTTGTTTTGTTTGTGTGGTGTTTTGTGGGGTTTGTTGTTGTTGTTGTTTGTTTTTTTTTTTTTTGGGGGGGGTTGTTTGTTTTGTTGTCTTTTCGGATTTCCCCCATCAGTCCATGTTTAGCCCTCTTGTTGGATTCTACAGAGCTAAACTGCCTGTAGATTTTGAATTCTTTGCAGGTTTTCTACCTCCATCTGACTTACTTTACTCCTAAGGCAATTGTGTGTGTGCATGACAAGTTATCAAGATGAAATTTTGTCACAAACTAGGCATGTCTTTGTACTTGCATTTAGGCACAAGTTTATGTGTCTGGTCACCAGATGTCTTGTCATTGTCACCTTATTTGTCACCAATCACAGGTAAAAATATGGTATATATGATAACACAGCAAATCCTGCATGGATTTGACAATAGCTCAAGCATATTAGTGTCGAATAAGGAAGTGATACCCAGTTGATGTGTTTACCAATAGTTATGTGCAATAGTACTTCAAGGATGTATCACACAATGTCCCCATAGCACCTGTTGTTTTATGGTATGTCTCAAGGAGACAGAAGTTTTGTTTAACTATTTTTTTCTTTTGAAAACAAGTCATATTCAATCGACATGTGACCTTTATACTGCAGTTCATATCTGCGTGTGCTACCACATGTTTGTTAAGTGTACAGAAGTGTATTATTGTACATGACTGTCACACTGTCACCATTGTCACAGCACAGGTGTGACAAATTCGAAACAACACAGAACTTCTGTAACTCTACAAAATTTTAATGTTGGTAGTCTCTAAAGTAGTCGTAGTGGTGGCACAGGGTCACATCACATCACAAAAAGCACAAATTATGGATGGTGGGGGGGGGGGGGGGGGGTACCCATTGCTGTCACCTGTCGAACCTTGGCAGACGGAGACCTATTTTATTTTCCTTCTTGCTATTTTCGTTATCGGTATATCTGTTTGTTTCTGCCATTGCAGTTTCAAAGCAAAAGTGTGGTAATAATGAGAAAACAGTCAAAAGGCATCACGCTTTCAGGCGTCTATGCCGCGGAACGGCGGGGAGGTCAAATTTCTCCACAGTCAGTGTGTGTAGCACAGGTCATGAATGTGCTGTGTAGCACGTTATTTTCTGGCTCACTCTTCTCCCTAACTGCAGCATTTCCTTCCTCCTCTTCCTCGTAATCGTTTAATATCGGACTCACTTAACAATTCTCGTTCAAATCTTTCTACTTCCAAGACAATAACACTCAATTTATGGTCTTGCTAATCAGATGAATTGTCTGCTACTAAAGAAAACGCCATTTTTTTTCGCCACGCTGCACCATTGAAAAGCGCTCCAGTCGCTAGCTGTTATTTCTTCCTTCCCTCCCCACTACACGCATGTTAGTGGTCTAAATTTATCACTGGCATCCTCTGACACCCTCCCTGCATCGTCCCACCAATTTTCAGACACATAGTGTGAAAACCACGAGATCTGTGTGTGATGGAAAAGTACTGCCCACGTGGGCAGCACCAACTGTCGGCTGCGGGTCGTATTGGAATCGAGCAGCAGCCTCCGTTACTGTCGGCTGCGGCCGGATCGGGGACAAGAAGGTTTAAGGTGCAAAGCCAACATCACTCAGTCAAAGAGTGCTAAATTTAGCGCCCCCACCTCCCCCCCCCCCCTCACCCTTCCTTTTACCCAGTTCAAGTGTGGTCAGTCGCTGCTATAATTAGCACCAGCTGGGCTGGGATGGATAGCAGCTGAAAGTGGGGGAAACTGACAGCTGGGACAATCTCTTCTCTCTCTCTCTCTCTCTCTCTCTCTCTCTCTCTCTCCTTCTCTCTCTCTCTCTCTCTCTCTCTCTCTCTCTCAGTCCTTCCGATGAGACTATAAACCGAGGTCCCGTGTGCGAAAGCACGCAGAACATTTTGCCCACACGTTAAAACCCGTTCCGCTTTTCCGAAGAGTAGGCCATTGTGTGCCGGTGGGAACGAATGACAAAAACTGCATACACACGGGGACGGGATGTAAAAAAGCGCCTGAGTGAACATTCCATTAGACTCGAAATAAAATAAAATAAAATAACTCTCTCTCTCTCTGTCTCTCTGTCTCTGTCTCTGTCTCTGTCTCTCTCTCTCTCTCTCTCTCTCTCTCTCTCTCTCTCTCTCCTCTCTCTCTCTCTCTCTCACACACACACACACACACACACACACACACACACTCTCTCTCTCTCTCTCTCTCTCTCTCTCTCTCTCTCTCTCTCTCTCTCTCTGTCTCTCTCAGGAATCGTTGAGGGGCAGCTGGGATTTTTTTTAAGCCATGTCCTGGGCAACTTGAACCAGGTGGAGCCCATCCCTCTCCAGGTATATGATGCATGCTGGGTATGTTTGTGTTTCCCTAACCCACCTAACACTGATGTGAATGATGGGATTTTTAGTGTCCATATTCCGCTGGGATTAATTATGGTCTACAACACTGTGAAAAACGCTACTATTAAAACCAACTCCTTGTCGCTCCTCGTACCAATACCCTGGGCAACCATAAAGATCTGACCCGAACTATCATGACGTTGTGGGAGAGCCACATAAACAGCAATTAAAGCGGGGCGGGGAGGGGGGGTGAATCAATACATATATATACACATACATCGCGCACATACGCGCGCGCGCGCACGCTAGCACGCAAGCGCGCGCGCACACACACACATCACAGAGAGAGAGAGAGAGAGAGAGAGAGAGAGAGAGGAGAGAGAGAGAGAGAGAGAGAAGAGAGAGAGAGAGAGAGAGAGAGAGAGAGAGAGTTCGCAGTAAACAAACACAAAAAAAAACAAAAACATAACTATGACATGTAAATTCATTTCCGATGGGAAATGCCGGATTTTCTGGAAAAGGTTAACTTCCAGATTAACGTGTTCCGGGAAGAAGGAAAAAAGGTGGCCAGGGCGGGGAGGGGGGGGGGGGGGGGGGGGGGGGGGATCGCAGAAAAGGGAAGGAAGGTATTTCTAACTCTCTAACTCTGCTCTCATTAGGGATTTCCTTCCTGACAGGGCATGGCGTGTTCGGAAATTCCCACACATGGGTGACACCTCACCCGAGGAACTGAAAAAGCGAACCAGGGAAAAGTAAGTGTACTTAAGGTTAATGTCAGGGAGCAATTTCTTGCCCACCTTTTGCCTCCACTCGACGAAGCAAACGTGGACGTTGCGGTCTGGCACTGGCAGTACTATAGGTGGCAGGGTCAGGTGTTAAACCCAGCTGGTAATTAACGCTTGATTTGATTTGCGCTTCGCTGGTACGTACGTCTGTCTTCTTCGGTGTATTTATAGACACACAGTTCGCCACCCCCCAACCACCCCCCCCCCTCCCACCACCACCACCACCACCCCCAGGGTCCTAGCTCTTGCACAAGCGCGTAGTACTTACTGACAGGCGGGCTAAGTTCTGCCGTTGTAAAGTTACTATTAGCATGAATCTTTTAGTATTTTTGTTCAGTTTACACACGCAGGCACGCGCGCAGGCACGAATGAGCACGTGCACATACTGATACGTACACGGCGCGCACGCGTGCGCGCGCACCCACACACACATGCACACGCACGCACACGCACGCACACATGCACGCACGCGCACACACATGCACGCACGCGCACACACGCTTGCACACACACGCGTGCGCGCGCACACACACATACACACACGCACGCACGTGCGCGCGCACACATACACATGCACGCACACGCACACACGCTTGCATACACACGCGTGCGCGCGCACACACACACACATACACACACGCACGCACGTGCGCGCGCACACACACATGCACGCACGCGCACGCACGCATGCACACACACACACTTGCGCGCGCACACACACATACACACACGTACACACTTGCACACACATGTTCACACCCATGCATGCACATCTGCACACACTGGTGTACAAACATTTTTAGGGATGCACGTACTGACATGCACACGTTGGTACAAACGCATGCATGTGCAGTACTCTATAATCCTGCATGAATTGTGCTGTACATGTCTTGTGTGTGTAGGTGTTATTACAGAAGCTAGAATGTACACCCCATTGTTCAATATAATTATTTGATTCAATGCTCTCTCTCTCTGTCTCTGACCTATGTGTGTGTCTGCGTGTGGGTGTATATGTGTGTATGTGCGAGTGCCTACATGGTGTGTGCGTGTGAATATGCGTGCGAGTCTTTGTGCATGTATACATGCATATGTTGTTGTTGACTTCAATTTTACGTCTGTTCACTTTTAGTGATATTAGACGAGTGTGTGAGTGTGTGTGTGTGTGTGTGTGTGTGTGTGTGTGTGTGTGTGTGTGTGTGTGTGTGTGTGTGTGTGTGTGTGTGTCTGTGTGTGTCTGTGTGTGTCTGTGTGTCTGTGTGTTTGTGTGTGTGTGCGCGCACGTGTGTGTGTGTGTGTGTGTGTGTGTTGTGTGTGTGTGTGTGTGTGTGTGTGTGTGTGTGTGTGTGTGTGTGTGTGTGTGTGTGTGTGTGTGTGTGTGTGTGTGTGATCTTCAGTTTAACGTGTGTGTGTGTGTGTAAATATGTATATTGGTGTGTGTGTGTGGTGTGTGTGTGTGTCTGTCTGTCTGTCTTTTTGCCCGTCTGTCTGTCTGTAGTATGTATGTATGTATGTATGTATGTAGGTAGGTAGGTATGTATGTATGCGTGTATGTCTCTGTCTGGATCTGTATGGATAAAGCAACATGTTTATCATAGCATACCACACGCAGCAAACAGAAACAGAAACTGAACGCCACCAAAATTCTGGAACAAAAACCCTGATGTCTGTGACGATGATCAAAAGAGAGAAGAGGCAGCCACTGACTCCTTCCTACTCTCTCCCTGCAGTCAGCCAGCCAGCCAGCCAGCCAGCCAGCCAGCCAGCTATAAACACAGCAGAGGGGTCAGGTGCCTGCCCATGGCTGTCAATGACTCCACAGCCATTACAAGCCTAGTACGCCATCACGTTTCCTGCAAATCCACTTTACAAGACATATCACCTGCAAAGGCCAAGCAAGCTCTTTGACATTAAACCGTTGAGGAGGAAGAGGAGAAAGAAGAAGAAGAAGAAGAATTAGGAGGAGGAGGGGGGAGAAGAAGAAGAATTAGGAGGAGGAGGAGGAAGAGGAGGAGGAAGAGGAGGAGAAGGAAGAAGAGGAGGAGGAGGAAGAGAAGAAGAAGAAGAAGAAGAAGAAGAAGAAGAAGAAGAAGAAGAAGAAGAAGAAGAAGAAGAAGAAGAAGAAAAAACAACAACAACAACAACAACAACAACAACAACAACGAGCCAAAAGTTGCTATTGTGAAGTTACAACTATCACAAAATGTTTTTCTCGGCTGTTCTTTTAACTGAATTGCGCTGGTTTTATCATGTTCGCGTTGGATTTCAATGATCTTAAATGCCCAACACAGGCTGAAAACAGTTAACTCCACGTGCTGGCTTGCATCTAGTTTTTATTTCTTCAAAGGAATTTCTCAACAATGGTGTTGGTACTTACTATAAATCGAGTTACGTTACCGTATGCGAATGCACACGTTAAAACCTCTTCCGCCTTTCAGAAGAGTATATGCTAGTGTGTCGGTGGGAACGAATGACAAAATTCACAATACCAAAAAAAAAACCAAAAAAACACAAAACTTTTTTTTAATTTACAAAACCGTGAGCACACAGGGACTGGATGTAAAAAAAAATTAAAGCACACGAGTGCTTATTAAGTATCCTCGAAATTCAAGAATTTGAAGATAAAAAGAAAATGAAAAAAATGTGTGTTGTGTCAAAAAAGTGGCTGTGGTAAAGTGAACAGGTTCAACAGGGGTAAGAACTCCTGCCCGTGTCAGGGAATCTTCCTGTGGAAAATTACTTTCTCCTTTACCTTCACCAGGTGGGCTGCCAGTGCACAGACTGAAAATCGAAAGATAAATAAGTACAAACTTGACAATTTCCTATTGTCTTTGTTAGCGAGAAAATCGGGTAAACTCATGGGAGCAGGCAGCAATGGAGAGGCCACAGTGGCGAGCAGCTGTACGCAGTGGCGCCAAGGCCCACGAAGCAAACAGAATTGCCACAGCTGAGCAACGCAGGCAAGACAGGGAAGATAGAGCCTCCAAGTCTCCAAAAGCAGCCACTATACCCTGTCCATACTGCTCAAGAACTTTTCAAGCGCGGTTGGCCAAATAAGTCATCTTCGCACCCACAGAAATGGACCCTCCCAATCCTGGATGAATAGATGGTCATCATCGATCCCGATGGACGAAGAAGAACTCGCTTTACATTCGCAGTCTTGACTGCGTTTTTATTTATGTAATATCTATTTTTATTACCAGTATTTTGGATCTGTTTTGATGTGTGTTGTTAAAAAAACAACGATGTGCTAAGCAATGTTAAAATAATTTCCAGTTACGTTTCGGCCAGGTTCGCCCTGTTGAAGGCCTTAAACCAGTTAGCGACAAGAAAACCATTATTTTAATGACATACACACAGTCGTGTTCTAATGATTCTTGTAAAGTTAAAGAGGAAAGCTAGTCTGTATCAAGTATAACAAACCAACACAAAGTGTAATAGATTTCAAAACTAGTACAATTTGAACAAAAAGCTACTGCTATGCCCTTTGTGTCTTTGAAGGTAGATTCCAAAATGCATACTGTTTGGAGAAGGGAGAAAAAAAGTATAGGGAGGGTGTGAATGTTACTTCAATTTTGAGACCAAGGGGAGAGAAGGCGTACGGCTTGCCTTGGTGGATAATGGCTACAGGAAGTGACTCTTCTCTGGGGAGAGTTGAAAAGTCAGGACATCGTTCAATAGTCTGAATCATTGGGAAAAAAAGAGCTTCGACCAAAAATAAATGTATAGGAGACAGACAGAAATAATATTTTGTTACACATTATTCCTTGAACTAAAAGTTTCTCTCTCTCTCTCTCTCTCTCTCTCTCTCTCTCTCTCTCTCTCTCTCTCTTGTCACCAACCCTCTTCCCTTATGTCCACTTACTTTCATGTAAGTGTTTGGTTAGGGGGGGTTTCACAGATGTGACTGTGTATACAGTTTGTTGTGTTCTTTTGTTGTTGCTGGGTTTTGTTTTCTGTGCGGGGTGTTGTTTTGTTGTTGTTGTTGTTTTGGGGGGGCGGGGCTTCATATGTATGTGCATATGCTATCATGTGCGTGGTGGTGGTGGTGGTGGTGGTGGTAGCGTTTTAAGAATATAATACTGTGTACTATGGCTGTTTTATACTAATAAGATTTTTTGGGTTTCACTATGCATTATTGTGCGTGCTTGGGGTCAAATTTTCTCCCTTTTTTCGTGTATTTTTGACTGTTTTGATTATTGCCTGCTTACAAAGACACATTGTGACACTAGGCTTTGCCAAAAAATTTCATCCTTGGATATTAAAGATCACTTCTTCATTCATTCGTTGACTATTCATTCATTCGTTCGTTCGTTCATTCATTTGTTCATGTATTCCTTCGTTCATTCATTCACTCATTCATTTTTTTTCCATTCTTTGCTTTTAGAACGATTGCCTATTCTCTCTGTTTACCTTTCTACCCATACCTATCAAACACATTTATATAACTGAATTTATATAATACCTTTATGAAAGTCGGCGAAATAGGCCTACATTCATAGATTTTTTCTCCACCATACAGTAACTCTACTAGTAATAGTCTACTGGTCCTTGAATTCCCACAATTGTCTTGACTATTGTCCACATCCCTGTCTATTGCCTGCTGCACTCGTTGAGCTGGAAACTTGATAGTGTGTTCTCGCTTTTTTTGATGGTGCCCTTTAAAGCTGTAAGCTAGCTTCTGCAAAGCTAGATGATCTTGTGACTTCCGTTTTCTAGTTCGTTTATTCTTTCGGGGACGGGATAGCTCAGTAGTCGGAGCACTCGCTTTCCCCCAGCCAAGTTAAGCAGCGTCGAGCGTGGTTACCTATCGGATGGGTGACCGTTTGTGCGTCTTGGCTTCAGTACAGTTCCCCCAGTTCACCCAGCTGTAAATGGGTACCTGCCCTCTTTAGGGTCAGGGAAGGTAAAGCAGCGAGGGAGAGGAGATGGGCGCCGCCCTCAATATGCTGGCCCTAGAGAAGTGAGGTCTCTGACGCCTCGCTCCCCTACGACCTTATAGGTTATGGGACTCCTTTACCCCTCCTCCTTATTCTTTCGTTCCCTGGCTAGAGCTTCAAGGTTCACACATGGTGAGATAATTGCGTATGCGACAGATTTTGCCCACATTAAAGTAGCCGCCGCATTCTGACATCCGAGATGATGTCTAAACACGACACCAGTGTGCGGATCGGTGGTCTAGAGGTAACGTGCCTGCCTGGAAAGCGAAAAGTCCCGGTCAGAAGTGTGCGGTGGTTCGAATCCCGTTTGGGCCCGAAACGTTTCCCCCATCCATTAGACCATGAGTGGTGGTCTGGGTGCTAGTCTTCCGGATGAGACGATAAACCGAGGTCCCGTGTGTTGCACATAATTACTGGTAAAAGAACCCACGGCATCAAGAGAGTTGTCCCTGGCAAAATTCTGCAGAAAAAAAGCCACTCTGACAGGGAAGCAAATACAGTTGCAGACAGGAAAAAGAAAAAGAAAAAGATAATAGGCGGCACTGTTCTTGTGGCGACGGGTTCTCCCCGGGGAGAGCCGCCCGAATTTCACGCAGAGAAATCTGCCATGACTTAAAAGTGGTATAAAAAAAATAATAATAAAATGCGGATTTTTTTCCAATTTTGTCATCCTTCCTTCCATCACGAAATGACGGAAAGGCGGAACGGGTTTTACCGTGTATGTAAGAAGCTGCGTGCATTCACACTCGGGCCTTCTGTTTGCCGTCTCACCCGAAGGACTTTCGGAGGAGTGGCATCAGTACTGACGTTAACTCCAGGGGAAACATCTCTTTGAACGAGCGCCTGGGTGGTGGCTCGAACTCTGGCTCGATCCCGGGCCGTCAGATCGCGAACGCCACGCTCTATCCACTGGGCTACCCCCTGTTCCCCCCCCCCCCCCCCCCCCCCCCCCCAACCCCTTCGTGGTGTGACCTAACCATAGTAGCTTTTTTTAAATGGATCCATAAATGATTCCATAGTTGTTTCGATGCCAGTGTTTCATTTTTTGATAGCATATTTGTTAATTCTGACTAAAACATGTAGACCAACTTCAGAATGCTTTACAGCAATATTTCTTTCAAATTGTGAGAGGGATCTTGAATTGAAGAAAAGTGTGTAGCAGCGCTTCTCAATACAGGTGGTAGCATCTAATGGTGACTTTTCCTCTTCTTTTTTTGAAAGGCTGAGGTTGTTGGAGTTTGTTTGTTTTGTTGGGGTTTTTTGGGGGGTGGGGGTAGGAAGTGTTGTTTTTTTTTCGTTCTTGTGTTTTTGGGGGGAGAGGGGTAAATGAATGCTTTTATTGAATGGCAATATCCTACGTATAACTGAATGTTTTATTTTTCTAGTATTGTTTGGAAAGTGAGTTATATATCCGAGTAGATTACCATTTCTGTTACACTGACTCTTTATATGATCGTTTTTAAGTATTACGTCTGTTAACACCTTTCTTCCTAGATCCTTTCAAGAGCTGATACTATGGTGGCCTGAGGACGTAGAAACAACATAATTTCCTTATCTGTCCTTACTTGTGGACACTGTTGACTTTTCTGAATGGTGTGGTTTTCTGTTTCAGAGGCCAAGGACAGAGATTGTCTCATGACTTGTAAGGGGTTTCAGAAACGAATGGAGATCTCTCTGGAGGCTATCGCATGTGTGTTACCTATAAAAGGAAAATCAGATGATATAGATATAAACACGGTTGGTTACAAATTCTGAGATTTTTCAGCGTGGTAACTGATAACATCAACTTAGGGAAGACTCTCTCTCTCTCTCTCTCTCTCTCTCTCTCTCTCTCTCTCTCTCTCTCTCTCTGTGGGTGTGAGTGAGTGTGTGTATGTGTGTTAGTGTGTGCTTGTGTGTGTGTGTGTGTGTGTGTGTGTGTGTGTGTGTGTGTGTGTGTGTGTGTGTGTGTGTGTGTGTGTGTGTGTGTGATATCATTTGTTCTTTCACATTATGTATAGTGTATACTTGAGCGTGATTCTAGGCGAAAGTATTCAGCCGTTGTCGAACGTGGTCGCTAAGGGTTCTTCAACTGTTGTTATGTTGTTGTTGTTGTTGTTGTTGTTGTTGTTGTTGTTGTTGTTGTTGTTGTTGTTTTGTTATTGATCCTTACCAGCAAACAAACCTTGACGTCCAGAGACAAGTTTGGAGTCACAAAACAAGGCTGATAATCCTGCAAACGTGACAAAGACGCCCTCTGGTTTATACGTCTGAAACCTACGTCACATCCGCAACGGGAAAAAACGGAACCGATCTGCATGATTTAAAAAATATTTTAAAAGAAGTTAAGCCCAGTAGAAGTGACCCTGTTAGTCTCTGTGTTAAGTCAGTATACGTGTATTAAATACGAGAGGATTCTCTAAGCACCAAGTGAAGAAGAAGTACAGGATGTTTATTGAAAGCAAAAGTGAGAAAGAAGAAGAGGGTAGGGGGTGGGGGGAGAGAAGAAGAGCATAGAGATATAAAGGAAGGAAGCACTGAGAGACAGACAGGAACAAGGGGGAAACTGGGAGAGTGTAGGGAAAGGAGGGGACGTTGAAATGGACATACGGACAGAAAGAAGAAATGAAGGTGAGTGATGAAGAAGGAAAAGAAGAAGAGGGGGTTGGGGTAAGAAAAATAAGAGGATGAAGAGTAGAAGGAGTAGAATGCGAAGGAAAGAAAACATTTGTGTCTGGCAGAATCAAAGCATACGGTAAACTATGTTACCGAAGTATTTTCTTAATTTAAAGAACATGCTTTTAAAGTTTAAAATATTATTTAAAAACTGTACTTCTGCACTATGTTTTGCTTGCGGTTTTCTCAGTTTAAAATGCTGTTATCTGCCGTGGTCATAACACTTCTGCAATGTGGTAAGATCGTGTTGTGATAAGATAGTTTCAACTTGATTTTTTTCTTAGCTTTTTCGAATATGTATCACATTGCATACGAAAAAATCCTTTATAGTTCCACTAATCAAAGTCCGCCAACAAATCCACAGAACGGATGTCTGATCATGAGATGGATTCACAGCCGATGATGACATTTGCCTAACACGTAATTCACAGGACTAATCAATCTTGGCACAAATACTGACTACATTCGTATTTTCTGATAACAAACAGTTGCTACAGTGAATTATAGAATCTTAAGGAGGCCTATTTGGGCCCACGGTGTGGATTTACAGACAAAAGGTAAGAAGTTATTGGCAAGTCTGCGCACAGAACTTGACTTGGGATGTGGTTTTAAAATTTTAAAAATGAGCAAAAAGCCTACCAGCGTCATGAAGACTCAATGAATGACTTTCGGACCCTGTCAGAAGTAGAACATCGGGTTTGTAAGTAGCCAAAATACTAATATGGTAAGAAACTACAATATTTCTACCTTTTTCGTACGAAATATGATAATGTTGTGGTTTACCTCAAGAGCTCAACTTTAAGAAAATTTCAGGTAACTCCACTGTTTGGGCTTTTGACGTTGTTTGTGCAGAATGACGAATGGTTTTGCAAATTTCAACAGTTAAACTAGGATGGAAATGATACCCTTTGTTTTTGCTTCTGTCTTGTATTTGTAACATCATTGCATGCATGCATACACACATCCAGACAGACAGACTGTCTGACAAACACACATACATGCACACAACTTGATCGAAGCCAACTTCCTTTTTCTGAAGAAGTGGATAATGGAAACAGAAAGAAGGAAGGGGGGGGGGGGGGGGAGAGTCCAGACACAGACGCAGAAAAGCAGTACTTTACGCCACAAGAGAGTTCTGGGAAAGGCGACGATTCTGGGACCAAGTTACAACGGTCCAATAAATATGTCGGAAGCCATGAGAATGTCTGCAGCTGAGGGCATAAAGACGGTGTTGGAATCACGCGTGTGGCTTCCCCTTCGTGTTGTAAATAACATGTGAGGGTGGTTAACCTTAATCTGCGAAACGCAGTGTGTTTACTCCACGTCTGAAAAGAGTTAATGGGAATAAATCATCATTGGCCCTGAGTGGATGTAGAGAGGGTGTGACATGCACAGAGTAAATCATTTCAATGGGGGTCACTCTCTTCCCTGACACTACTCTGGGTTTTCTGATTCAGGAATTCCCTCAGCTGTGGACGTAGATTACTCACAGATTTCAAGGTGGATGATGATATCACCACTCCCAAGCAACTTTTTCAAAAACCCTTATTCTAGCTGAAAAATTAGGTTTAAAAAATGTATAGACATTTACGCCATAGTGATGCACTGAACACACTTTGTGGTATAATTTTTTTTTTTAAATTAAAAACAGTGTGTTCCGATATCTGACAAGACAATATACAAATGCACAATTGCTGGTGTGTTTCAGGTTAAATTCTTTCGATTGAGAAGGAAAAAAACCGAAGTTTTTGCTTCTTCAAATCCAGAGAACAAAATCTTGGGGGAATTTTCTACCTCTGATGTTAAATTTAAGATATTATATAGTCTGTATCGTACAATCATAGCATGCACACCAGTATAAAAATATATTTCTCTTCACAGGATTAAAAAAGGGAAATCGGTATTTAGTCTCTTTAAACATTCAATTGTTACTTGTCCCCAAAGCTATGGCCTGTCTGTTATCTCTTTTTATCTGTGCCAGGGCTTTCACCGTCAAAAATCAACAGAGGTGTGCCCTAAACTTTGATCCACGTTGAAAGTTCTTTCTTGTTGTCCTTTTATTATCTTTCGTTTATGCGTGATATTCAGTTTTTATTTTGGTCTGGTTGGGGGAGGGGAGAGTGTTGGTGTGTATATATGTATAGGCGCTTTGATTTGTATGCTTTACAAGATTTAGCGCTATAAAAATTCCATTTTTTATTATTATTATTACTCCCTTCCTTTTACACAACATAATTTATGCCTTATGTGTTCATTTCATAGAGGCAGGGAGGGAAGGGGATGGGGAGAAAATATGCATGATTACAGTCTGCGAAAAAAAAAGTCTCTCAGGATAATATTTAAGGAATTGTGTGTCACTATTTATCACCACAAATTTGAGTTTTAATATATATTTCTTTTAGATTTCATTTCATGCGTTTTAGCATAGTTTTGGGGGAGTTAGCTGTTAACATTTTTTGAAACTCACTTGTCCAATACGCGTACTTTTATTTTGCCCATTTTATGGAATGCTGAACTACTCGTTCCAATAAATCTTTTAGAGGATATAACAAAGACTTATGTCCCTTTATTTCACATGAGAGTATCTCTGGTTTCATGATAATTTTTTTTTAAAACAGCAACTTTATGCCCAAGGAGTTTTCCTATACGAAAAGGAACGTAAAGGAACGTTCAGTTAATACTGTCTTACTTGCTTTTTCAACATTTCTGTTCTCAATGACCGTGGATGAAATAGCTCAGTGGTTAGAACATCAACCTCATTATCAGAAGGCGCAGAAGGCATGATCAGATGGCGTAGGTTTGAGCCTCTGCTGATCTATTCTTTCTGAAAGATTTTTTTAACCCCGAGGTCGGAATGCAGCTATCTTAATGGTGGGCAAAAGATTGCACACACAAAATCTTACCCTCGGTTCACCTTCGGAGCACTAGCCCAGGAACAAAAAAAAGAAAAAAGTTTTTTTCCTGCAGTCATACAATAGTTTCAACTACACTCCACCTCTAGTCCTTTAGATAAGGCTAAAAACCGAGGTATGTTGTGGAAACATACGAGCAGCAAGTGTGCACATTCCTTAAAAACTCGTTTTTCTCACCTAAAAGCTTACCACTTGCCATGCATTACATTTTAGAAGACTCAGTTTTGAGCAATATTGCTGAAAGCCAAGCGATATGTGTGTGTGTGTGCGTGCGTGCGTGCGTGCGTGCGTGCGTGCGTGCGTGCGTGTGCGTGTGTGTGTGTGTGTGTGTGTGAAACTTTAGTCCACTGGAGCTCATAAATACTACAAAGCTTTGTCAGAATGATGGGTTTTTATGTGAGATAACATGCAAGAATGTGCGCGCGCGCGCGCGCGCGGCCCTGCGCGTGTGTGTGTGTGTGTGTGTGTGTGTGTGTGTGTGTGTGTGTGTTGTGTGTGTGTGTTTACATACCATTTCAAGTCAAGGCAGATTTCCCTGCATGAAATTCAGGATAGTGTACATCCTTCAAGAGCAATGCCACCCTTTTCTTCCCCCTTTTCCTGTCTACATGCCTATTCCTTTCCCTATCAGAGTGGCTTTTTTTCTACAGAACTTTGCCAGGGACAACTCCCTTGTTACCATGGGATATTTGACATGTCCCAAATACCTATTGCATGCAGGACCTTGGTTTATCACCACATTTGAAAGACTAACTACCCAGACTTCTACTCAGGGTCTCCTGGATGGGAGGGGGGGTGGAATGTTTAGAGCACAAACAGAGATCAAACGGTAGGCCACACACTTTGAACCTGGTCAGCATCACCAGGACGGGGGGGAAAGGGGACAGCAAAGTAAGTATCCCTCCTCTCTCCTCCTCCTCCTCCTCCTCCTCCTCTCTCCTCTCCTCCTTCCCTGACCCCAAACAGCAGCACCAACAAGAACCACACACAGTGTGGTGACCAAGACAGTCTCAGACACAGACAATCTGCAATCGCCAGTAATGAAGTTGTCAACAGCTGCTATTCCGCCTCGACACATTCCATTTGGGAGATTGGGGGCAGGCGTCGCGCGCTGAGCTCGTGCATGATTGACCTGTAATCAAAGGCTGTCCCTGGTAGAGGGGGCCAGAGAGATGACTTCTCTGACGTTTTCATTCCCCAGGTCTTGTTATGGAGTGCTAAGACCTTTCTTGGTATTGAAAATAGTTTAACCAAAAACAAAACAAAAAGATTTGAAATAATATCCTGGCCTTCTGTCTTTACTCCCTACATCCACTCCAAGTCAAAAAAATAGGCTGTCATCTTTTAACCTCTCTCTCTCTCTCTCTCTCTCTCCTCTCCTCTCTCTCTCTCCTCTCCTCTCTCTCTCTCTCTCTCTCTCTCTCTCTCTCTCTCTTCATCCATCCATTTTTATCTCTGTTCTTTTCAAGTTTTGTAAGTGGCTGTGCATGCACTTGAGCTTGAAGACAGAGAAACAGAATGAGGTTTGCCCTTTGTTGGATACCACTCTTGACTTTGTACCACATACTTTAGGGGTTCTCCATGACCCATACATTTCAAAAAGGTTTTTCTGTGCCTATACCTTTAGATGAGACTATACAGGGAGGTCATGTATGTGAACGCACACAGAACATCTTGCTCATATGTTAAAATCTGCCTTTCAGAGGGGTAGGCCATTATGTGCTGTGGAAATAGATAACAGAATTGACAAGCTGCATGCGTGGATTTAAAAAGCACATAAAAGCTTATTCCATTATCTTTGGAGAAGAAAAAAAAGAATACATAACAGGAATAAAATTAAAGGAAGCTATTTAGCTAAAGATAAACGAAGGAATGTTTAGGTCTTACTGCAATGTTGACATCCCTGTTGTTTCCACATTTTGCAAACACTGGTATTTCAATAGGAACATCCCCTTGGGGGGGGGGGGGAGGGGGGGGAAGAGAGAGAGATTCATTGGTCATCAGTTCAAAAAACTGGGAGCAAATGTTTGGGTCAGGATGGAGAAGATTTCGTTTAAACATATTTATTTATTTTTTATTTATTTATTTATTCTTTTACATCAAGGATAATGGAATAAGCAATCATGTGCTTTTTTACATCCAGTCCCTGTGTGTATGTGGTTTTGTAAATTTTGTCATCTGTTTCCACCGGCACACAAAGGCCTACTCTTCCAAAAAGCGGAACAGGATTTAAGTGTGTGCAAGATGTTCTGCATGTGTCGAACACGGGGCCTCGGTTTATAGTCTCATCCGAAGGGAAGATAGGGAAACAAGGAAAAAAAGAAAGTGAATATTCTTGGGAAGCAATGTTCAATGCAATGAATTTGTACATTGAAAACTTCATGAGCAGATGTTTTCCTTTCTATTCATGAACAGTTGCTACTTGACAGTGATTAAGATTGTAAGGTTTGCTCAAATTCAGACCAGTTGCCCTGGCAGGCGGTTAGATGCAGTGGACAACTAACTAGGCTGGAAATCGTGGTTTTTCCTCCTCATTGTGTGCGTTTTGTTTTTTATTAATTCTGAGGTGGTAGGAGGGGTAGCAGAGTACTTCTGACTCATACCCTGAGCTTAGGGAGCTGTGAGGGGGTGTTTTGTTATCTTGGTTGTTTTGTTGTTGAGGGTTTTTTTGTTTGTTTTGTTTTGGGGGTTGTTGTTGGGTTGGTTGGGTTTTGTTGGGGGTTTTTTTTGGGGGAGTTGTTTTGTTTTTGGCTCATGGCTATAGCTCTGGAGTTCACAAAAGGTTAGATTTAGATTAAGCAACCGTGTTCAGACACCATTAAGGTAGCTGCATTCTGACTTCAGGGATGAGCTGTGGGTTTAATATGGAGACTAGCTGAGACCACAGAGTCAAACATCATTCCCTTTATAAATGTAGATTTGAATATGTTGATTATTTTAATTACTTTATTACTCTGCAGGTTTTTGGCCTGATTAATGCCATGTTATATGCTCTGTAGGTGTCTGTATCTCTCTGACCTGAATAACACCAGGTAATATACTCTTTTAAGTATCTGTATCTGCTACAGGTGTCGGTCTCTTTCCAGCCCAATCAGTACAAAAAGAGCTGGTGGAAGAAACTACATTCACAGAGCATAGCCCTGCCATATAATTATAGTCTAGAACCTAACTGGATCTTGATAACACCATTACTATTATTACTAACACTCCTGATCAGCAAGCAATAAACAAAATATCTGAAAGTCAGCAGACCTGATCCCTGCCATGTCATGGTGGTAGTTTTGACTTCTCCCCATTTTTTTATGTTTGTTATCAGTTACTTTCAAACTGGTTAGAGTCAGCAGATTTACACTTTAGGAAAGTATTGACAGACACTTAGTTCTGTGTACATCTATACTACATTTCTGTCCCCCCCCCCTCCCCTCCCCTCACATTCACATCACACATACAAGCACACACATAGAGGCACCTCCAAAATATGCAGACATGCATCAATATGCAAACGAAGTTGCACATGCATTGGCCTATATGCACGCAGATATTCACAAGATGTCATATGAGGGATAAGCAAAAGGTCCATATAATCCTGACTGCTCACATTACATCATGAAAATCAATACAATATATGCATGGTTTTGTCTTTCAAAGAACATGATGCAAGAGCTGATCTTGCTGACAGAATCTAGTTTCAAGGAATCTGCTCTTGGAACTCATTTCCAGGAGGTGTCTCTAACTGTTCTTATCAAATCATACAACTATCAGGGAGGGATTTTCAGGTTACATTATTCTATGACTTGAAGAAAGATATGTCTGTGGCCAAAAAGTTTCAGAATGCAGAGTGCAATATTTGAAAAGAATGTGCCTTCTGACACTACTGTTCACAAGTGGTTCAGAGAAATCAAACTTGGTAGGAAGTTGTAAAAAGATCGCATCTACACAAGATGACCACTGAATTGTGTTTCTCAAATAAGCATATCTGCCTTTGAAAAAGCTATAAGAATATAAACACAGAAATCGTGACTACGGGTATACAAAACATGTCTTCCTTCACCTATCCCCTAGTCCATCGACCGTGGGGGCACCAATGAAGATTTTGCAACCAGCTTCCTCCACTCTCCACCATCCTCTACTTTCTGTAACAATTTGTTCCACTCAAGGCCAGTCCACCCTCTGATGTTGTCTTCTCATCGTTTTCTCTGTCTGCATCTTCATGTCTCTTCTTGTAGTGTTCCCTGTAGCAGACATGACAAAGCGTATACAGGGCACTGAAGCACCAGCAGTGGCTACAATATGACTTAAAATAAATGTCTTGAGTACGCAAGTACTGTGTAAATTGAACACCCCATTCTTATACTGATGTCCAAAAGAGGGCTGGTGTCAACTGCTGCATGGAAAAAAGCTATCCAAATTTCTACCCCCAAAACAGCTCGATTATCTGGGAAGAAGTCATTACATGTGATGGAATCTTGGCCTATTAGTTTGATGTCCTTGCAAAGCAACAATCATCAGTTTAGTGTAGTCCCTGATGATTGACTCTCTCTGTTAAACACACAGGCACACACACACACACACACACACACACACACACACACACACACACACAAAGTGGCAGAAAGGTAGACATAAAAGATGGAGAGGAGGAAAAGGGACAACTGGTATCATAATATAAAAAGTTATGACAGAGAAAGAAAAAAAAAGGAAAACTGATCAAGAAAATCATTTCCATTTTCTTCTCTTTTTTTTTTCTTCAAATAATATCCCCAAATCCATTTCTATGACATTTTCTTCTTCAACTTAGAAAAGGTCTTAGCACTCCATAACAAGACCTGGGGAATGAAAACGTCAGAAAAGTCATCTCTCTGGCCCCCTCTGCCAGGGACAGCCTTTGATTACAGGTCAATCATGCACGAGCTCAGCGCGCGACGCCTGCCCCCAATCTCCCAAATGGAATGTGTCGAGGCGGAATAGCAGCTGTTGACAACTTCATTACTGGCGATTGCAGATTGTCTGTGTCTGAGACTGTCTTGGTCACCACACTGTGTGTGGTTCTCCTTGGTGCTGCTGCCTTGTAAGGGGGCAAAGAGGGAGGGAGGAAAAGGAGAAGGGGATTGGAGTGTATCCTCTGTCTGTCTGTCTGTCTGTCTGTCTTCTCTCTCTCTCTCTCTCTCTCTCTCTCTCTCTCTCTCTCTCTCTCTGTCTCTCTGTCTCTCTCTCTGTCTCTCTCTCTTCTCTCTCTCTCTCTCTCTCTCTCTCTCTCTCTCTCTCTCTCTCTCTCTCTCTCTCTCTCTCTCTTCTTCATCTGTCTGTCTATCTGTCTGCCTGTCTGTCTGTCTGTCTGTCTGTCTCTTTCTCATATAACTTTCTTTTCATTCCTCATAGTGAAATTTTGGCTATAGTGTGATTTTGGCATATTCCTGTCTTATGGTGAGATTTTGGCGTAGATGGCTGTCATTTGCCCACCATTAAGGTAGCTGCTTCTCTGTTTCTGGTCCATCCACATGGAATAACCTCCCTCTTTCACTTCGCCAAAAGCCTTCATTTGATACCTTCAAATCCAGCCTCAAAACACACTTATTTCCTACCTGAGACTTTCTCCTTGTGTGTGCATGTGTGGGTGCCCGCGCATAAATCGAAATCTGTTATTCATAATATTTGAGGAAAGTTGCATGCCTGTAAATTATTTGAGTGCAAACGCTCGATTGCTATATAAATTCCATATGTTATTGTTGTTATTATTATTATATTATTATTATTATAGCAATGATGCATCAACAGAGTTGGTTTTAAACCCTGTTTTATTCTGTATATAGTTGCACAGTTTTAATCAGAGATTTAAAATGTTACAAGGTGACAGTTCCAATATGGCAGGGCTAAAAACAACAAGATTTGATTGGAGCTCATGCCCCTATGCATGCTATACTGTTCCAGCATAGCTGGAAAAAACTCACTAAAAGAAAAAATATAATAAATAATACATACTTTTCCAATGTCCAGAAATTATTTGGGGGGTTTATTGTCGAGTTATTTCACAGCTTTTAACTATAAACCTAATACTGAACATCCTCAGATATTATTGTTTTTATGTTCTGCATTCCAATGACTTGTGAATTTGTGTGTGTGTGTGTGTGTGTGTGTGTGTGTGTGTGTGTGTGTGTGTGTGTGTGTGTGTGTGTGTGTGTGTGTGTGTGTGTGTGTGTGTGTGTGAGATTTTTAAATTATGTGCTTTTTTCAAGAGACTGGTATTGTTATGAACTATGACTGGAGAAGCTGGGGGTTTTTTTCGGTTTTTGTTAGTTTAGGGAGGTGGTGTTTTTTGTGTGGTTTGTTTGTATTTTCTTCCTCAAGTTAGACCTCTGAGGATCACCAATGATGAGACTTCTGCATATGCCATCGTTTTTACCCACCATTTAAGCAGCCAATTCTGAATGTTGTCTTTTATATTGCTATCTAATCTGGCGAGGGATGGGGGAGGGGGGTCCTCCAAGCATAGACATTTACGAGGAAGAGGCTTGGTCTAAAATGTTCAATGTTATCTTTGCGCATTACAGATCATTCATTCATTCATTCATTCTCTCTTTCTTGTAGATCTGTGAAGGATGGTTAATGTTGTGCATACCATATGAGAGAGAGAGAGAGAGAGAGAGAGAGAGAGAGAGAGAGAGAGAGAGAGAGAGAGAGAGAGAGAGAGAGAGAGAGAGAGAACTCGAACTCAACTCGAACTCGAACTCGAACTCGAAAGATTTATTCACAAAAAGGCCATTGGCCCATACATGAAGGGGGGTTGCCAAACTGCTTAGTATTTTAGTGAGAAAAATAAGTAACACAAAAAAACAAAATGTTAATATATACCCACAACTACCACAATAAAAATCAGTTCCCAAAAAAATATGACTTAAGAAACCAAGATATCTCGTATTCTAAAGGCTTTACACAAATATAAAGCAAGGCTGCGCACAATCTCAGGGTGACTAGATGCCATGAGTAGACAGAAAAGAGAGAGAGAGAGAGAGAGAGAGAGAGAGAGAGAGAGAGAGAGAGAGAGAGATGCAAGTACCGACGTCATGAAAGAACGGTTTTGGTCTAAGGGGAACCATCCGATATACTATCTGTCTACTGCATTTTCTGCCTCCCCCTGATTTTGTAGATTCGGTTGTCGGGAAAAGTATAGCCTTAGTGGCCGGATGTAGAAAGGGAGAGGGGCGGGGAGGGGGGAGGGGGGGGCGGGGAGGGGAGGAGGGGAGCGGTGGAGGTGTATTGTATTGTATAGTATTGCATTGTATTGCATTGCTTTGCCGATGCGTTGTATCGCGTTGCATTGTGTTGTGTCGTATTGCATGTTTTTATTTATGTTGGGTTTGTGTTTGGGGTTTTTTTAATTGTATTGTGTTGTTTTTGCATTGCATTCCAGTTTGTATTATTTTACATTACATTGTGATGCATTGTATTGTATTGTATTTTCAAATCCAGTCCCCGTGTGCATGCATTTGTATAAATTTTGTCATCCGTTTCCACCGGCACAAAATGACTTCTACTCTTAACAAAAGCAGAACAGGTTTTAACGTGTGTGTGTGTGTGTGTGTGTGTTGATAGGCCTTGTTGTCCAACTACACACACACACACACACACACGGCCATGAACACATGTGTAGTGCTCAACAATTTCAGAGCTGATGGAGAGTGCAGCACGTGAACATTGACTGTTCAGATCTGTCGAAGGGGACTCAGTGTTAGGCTAGCTGGCCTGCATACTTCATTTGAACAGGTGACGCTGACCTTAGCAAGTTCCATTGCCACAACTGCACACGACTCTTGTCTTCTTGTCCCTCGGCCAGTTTGACCTGAGACTTCAGGTAACTATTGTTGTAGACGATATTAATTATTTTGTTTTGTATAGTTGCTACATGTTAAAATGGAAAACGTAAGGCCCGAAGGTTAGCTTTTTTTTTAAAATTCCAAACTCCACAAAAAGTACACTTACTACTGTGAGGCATAATGTTAGTGTGTTCACCCTCATGCGACTTTGACGTTAACGGTAAACGTCTTAGCTGCAGGGAGTGTATATCCCCCTTTTTTTTATATAAATTATTGTTTTTATTTAAGTAATGGTTAATTCTTTCTGTTGACAGGAATATTGTAAGTATTGTTCAATCTCTGTGATAAGTATCGATTGGCTACCCAGGAAAAAAGGCTTTTTTAAAATCATGGGTCCAGAACAAAAGCTGGCCAAGACAAGTAGGTCCCTATGGTCCCGTAAGGTAACCGGATAACCTAGAGGCCACGTTGGAAATCTTTCCTGATCATTATGACCTCTCTCCCCCCCCCCCCCCCCCCCCTCCAAAAAAAAAAAAATTGAGAATAATTTGTAAAGCTGGTAGGTCCTTTTGCTTAGTCTGCACACAGAAGCTGTTTTCATAGCAGGTGAGATTTTCCATTTCTTTGTTGGCATAACTTGCAAATGTTTTAAGTAAAACTTTGATTTTTTTTTTTTTTTGGACTGAATACAGCCGGTTCACCGGTCACCATGAAAACAGAACCAAGTTGTGTGGTTGGTTAGGAGTCCCAGCTAGCCTAGAAATCTACAACAGATGGATGTTTCACATGTGCGCAAGATTTCGTGAAACTAAGAAAGATAAAAGGTAATAGTAATGATTCTAGGCTGCGCCATTGCGAGATTCCTGCATATTTTGTCTTCTGAGCACAAAAAAGAATTGAGTGGTGCACCCCATCACACACAAAAAATTGGAATACTATATGCGCCATCATGGCTGCTGTGTGTATAGAGCCTGGATGGAAGTAAATGTCGAGCCATTTTCTATCAATATTTCTGATTGGCTGATCGCTGCAATTTTTGACTAACCAGTTTTTCTTTTAGGTCTAGCCTAATTTCATTTTCAAAACAAGATGGCGATCAATGTGAAAGTACAGGGATGCCATACAGAAAACAAAAAGCAGCAAACAACAGTGACAGAAACAGGGGACCAGAGTTTAGATATGGCAGTTACAAACTATTTTCTTGGTCACCTCGTCAGTAGTAAGTGCAAACTTTGTGCACCGTCTGATGGGTTGTAACGCCTTCGGTACCTTGAAGATGGTTTTTATTTTAAATTAGGCCTAACCTGCATCGGAGATTTCCGATTTAGGACTTGAGATACCGGTTTACAAAGGGGGCTGGCTGGTTGTGCGAAGATGGGACGACAAAAACAGTAACCATGTCGGAGATAAAAATATTAAAAAAATCCAGAAGTTAATAAAACTAATTGGGTGCAGTATGTTTTGGAAGCTAAAGTCCATTCACAGCCTATTGATAGTGCCTAATAATAGCCTAGTGCAGCTGAGAGGTTGGCCAGTGTGTGTGCTGTTTTTTGGCTTTTGTTGGGTGTTTTTTGTTGTTGTTGTTGTTTTGGGGGGGGATAATGGAGAGAGGGGTAGAGTATAGGATCATATTTTCCCTGTTTTGCCTTTGTTAACCAAAGTGAAAAGATCTGTTGCCCTAGAGTAATTTTTACATAAGAATTGAGTCTGGGATGACTTCACTATTCAAAAAACAAAAACATGGCTGCCTCAGATACCCCCCTCCCCCCCCCCACCAAAAAAAAAATCCTATATACTTTTAAAAATATATCCTAGGAGTATTAACTTCATTTTGAGTAACATACATCCCCACTCCTCCTATACAACACAAAATTTCTTTTTTTAATAGCTCCCTTAAACCTCGCCTCTCCCACTCACGAATGCACACACACACACATACACATATATATATATATATATATATATATATATACACACATACACACACACAGAGAAAGAGGAGGATGCATGAGTGTGCTTTCAAGGGTTGGGTGGAGGTGGGGGGTTTAAAAATGAATCACAAAGGAAAGACTATATTAGTATATATCATTAGTACCCAAACACCTGACAGTGGGTTTGACTGACAAAAAAATATTAGAGGTGTACGCAACAAAATGCCCCTTTTCTTTCATACAGTAAGTTGGCTGAGGGGACAGAGGACAGTGGCCCCGCTTTTCCATTTTATGGGGCTCTCTGTGGCCCACTCCCTCCCCCCCCCTCCCTTTTTTCTTGAAATTTTAAATCCTAGAATCAACACTGAGGTCAAATGCATTCAAATTTTTGTGTATGCGCATGTTGAATTTCTGATGCATGAGGTTGTTTCACAGTCTCGATTGCATGATTATTTTCAGAAATGCACTCGCAATTACATCGCCAGTGTTCTGTTTCACACTAAAACATGGAAGCTGAGAAAGGTTGAATTGAAGCTGCTGACAGTGCACAAATCAGGTAAGACAATATTTCATTTTAATTGTAGTTCATTTGCCAAGAGCATTTGGAACTAGTACCAACAATTAGACGAAAAATCTACCTGCTACATTTTTTTAAAATCCTGTGACAGATTAAGTTGACTTTTACTCCCCATCCACTAAATTACCATGGGTGGTGTGGGCTGCAGTCTTCTGGATAAGACAGTTAAACCCACATCCATGAGCAGCAGTCTGAGCACATGGAAGAACCCACTGCAACAAGAACCTTGTCCCTGGCAAAATTCTCTGATGTACCAAACAAAAACCCCACCCATCTCTTTAAAGGAAACAAGCGCTTTGATCTGTTTTTGCAAGATATAGTGCTATATAAATTCCATTCATTATTATTATTATTATTATTAAAACAATAAACATACATGCAGACAGGAAAATGTATTCATGAATGGTGCTGCTCTTGTGGCAAAGCACTTTTCCCCGTGAATAATCTTAAGTCCTTGTGAAGAAATTTGCTGTGTGTATTTTTTTTTCCTTCTGCTAAGAAATCCAAGGTCCACCAATGATGACATTTTTGCATTACATGTGACCGTTTTTGACCACCATCAAGGTAGCCATGTTTTGACTTTGGGCCCTGGATGTCTCAACCCACCAGTGTGGGTGTGCCTTTTAAAATGTCTTCCATTCCTTCCTACCAGCACACAGTGATCTAGTCTTAGGAAAGGTAGAACATATTTTAACATGAGTGTAAGATGTTCTGCGTGCATTCACAATCAGGACCTTGGTTTAAAAGTCTCATCCGAAGGACATATGGGGGAGGGTAGTCATTATTGATAACTTAAGGGCAAAAATCTCCTCGAACAGTTATCTCACAGGTGGCTCAAACCCATGCCATTGGATCGCGCTCTAACCACTAGGCTATACTTGTCTTCCCCTTCCCCCCCACCTTCCAAGCTGTGACTAGATGTGGTATATTCACACAAGCACACACACACACACACATGCACGCATGCATACACACATGCACACGCACACTCATGCACACGCATGCATACTTTTTACTTTAAATAGAAAATATCAAACTTATTGTACAATTATGCCCTTGTCATCATCAGCTACTTTCCGGAAACTATGGACCTTCTCCCCACAGACGCTATGATGGCAGCGCTATGTTATGCTGCTGTGAGACGGGACTCTACTGTCCTATGCATTAATATTGATTTAACCCAGGTCAGGCCCCTGTGGGTAAAGGATAAAGCATGGAGGACAGAAAAAATAAAGCAAAGCCCTTAAAAGTTTTTTTTCCCTTGGGATGTGGAACTTAATTTATCTTAATCTCTAGAACTGGGACATTTCTCCCCAGAACTTCTGTTAAGACTACAGCATGCCACTAGATCCTACAGTACAGGACAAGAGCACCATTGAAATATTTTAAATGTTGCGTCTTGTCAGGCTGACTAGAAACAAGTAGTGAGCTATTGCAGGAAATCAACTGTTCAACTTAACGTTAAATGACTGCAGTGGAAAAGGAGCAGAGCCATCAGCCACACACCTCCAGTACACACATCTTAACTGAACATCTCCCCAGCTGTAACTAAATAGGGCATCTGAAGTTCTGTCAGGTTTTCTTTGTTTTCCATTGGACTTGCTGTTCTCTTAGTTGCCTTCAAACTACCATTGGACGCCAAACTTCCAATTGCATCAGCGCTCCTTAAAAATTATGCATAGGTGATTTCATTCCGTTTTATACAGAATTCCTTATAAGCAATTTTCAGGTTCCAAAATTATATATATATATTAGATCCAAGACCTTGAATCCTTTTGGAAAATGACAACCTGTGACAAAGACCTTGGAAACCCTTGAAAGTCGAGGCTTGTCTGTCGAAAGTATTCTCATTAAGGATGATGATAAACTAAAGGTAGGCTACATTTCTGTGTGGAAAAACGGACTAACAGACAGTCTTCAAGGAGATAAAAATGAATCTAGTGCACACGCATTGTCTCCAAAGGTCATCTATCAGTCGTTAAGTTTGGTGATTTTTGGTCATTCAGTGTTTTAAAAAAAAGATGGAGCAAGGCCAAAACTATGCATTGAATCCTGTATAATAGACAAAAGCAGAGATCAGAAGCTATATTAAGGAAGTAGCAATAAAATAAATAGTATCAAAGACAAAGCTAACTTCCAAGAGCAGAATTGAACACTTTGTTTTAATTATTTGAACACTGTTTGAACTGAAGTGGCTATGAAACAGATACAAGGTAACACATTTTTATGCACTTGTGCCTAACTCTCAAGCCAAAGTGAAACGAGGAAAGGGAGGTAGCGAAGGTGGTGATATACACCAGAGGTAAATTGAGAACAGACATGGGGGAAAATGGATGCCTGACAAAATTGTATGTGTGTGTGGATAAAGGATAAGCACTCATGTGCTTTCTTTACATCTAGTCCCCATGTTCATGGAGTTAGAAAATTTTGTCATCCATTCCCACTGGCAGACAATAGCCTACTGTTCCATTAGGCAGAACAGGTTTTAACGTATGCACATGGTATGGGTGTGTGTGTGGGTGGGTGTATGAGAGAGAGAGAGAGAGCATGTGCACGTATGTATAATATATATGATATATATTTTATTTTATATATAATATATTATATATGTAAATTATTTTGGGGGGAGAGGAGAGTAATCATAATTGATTTTGTAGAAGAGGTACTAAAGGAAAACTGATAATTGGAAGGAGGAGTAATTATGTGTGTCAAGGAATTTTGAAGTAGAATTAAAAGGCTAGCAAAAAATGAGCGGGATTTTTTGCATAATGTTGGACAAATTCCTTAGTTTTAAGTTATTTTGTCAGTTGGGAGAAAGGGGTAGGATATGTATGGCTAGGTAAGTGGGGATAGGTTTTTGTCGTGTGGTTTTAGTTGATTTTTAACTATCTTCATTCATCAATTCAACTTAATCCTTTGGAAATGGACAAGATTTTTCAAAAATACTGTAGGTCGGAAATTGCCGATTTTGGAGCTGGAAAACTGTAATCAATGGGGAAATGCAAGGCTCATTTTCTTTATCTACTCTATTTTTGTTCTTTAGAAAATGCCCAGAACAAAAGAGAAAAAAAGGTAGATTGCCAGAAAACCACTGAGCTGATTCCAGAACTGGAAAATTGTCATAAAAAATCCAAGCAGTGAATCAACAGAAACAGCAATAGGACAGATGGTTTGTGATTTAAAGAAAACTTCCAATTGTGTCAAAATTTAGGTATCATTGTCTATTTGCCATTGTGTCCACATGCATGCATGCATACAGGCAGGCAAAGCCAGCTGACCGACAGCCCTTTCCCAGTTACTAATGTTAATTGCTAACACTAACCTTTACACTGTTATTTCCTAACCTGGCCCCACATGTGGACACAAAAGGCAGGTGGATATCATGATAGACGTGACACAGAAACAAACCTTTTTCGTTTCTTGCATTTTTAGGTGTAGAGAGGTATTGGGGGGGGGGGGGGGGGGGGGTCTAGGGAGAAAAGGATGTTAGACAGAGGGGGCGGGATGGATACTGTATATGGGAAGGGGTATAAGAAAAGGTATGGTTAAGTCTTTTGTGTGAGTGTGAGAGCAAGAATAGGCAAGTATGTTTGGGTTTTCTGTAAGAGAGGAGGGGGAATGTTTTAGCAAAATAATTGATTGTAAAAAGGTGGGGTTAAGAAGGAAATGCAGTTTCCAAGGGTTGTTTTTTGTGTGTACGTGTGTGTGTGCGTGCGTGTTTCAGAGAGATGGTATGCATATGGTCATACATGCATGGATGCATAAGGATGGAATAGTGCGTATAGATATTGTTTCATTCTTAATGTTTGCACTTTGTTTAGATCCAGTAAAATTTAAGTTGAAAAAAAGCACAAGAAAATACAAAAAAACCATAAGAAGCCAAAGAAACTCATAAAGGTTAAAGGGCATTAATGATAGAATGAGTATGTGTAGGCTATAGATGTAATATTACATGAATCACACACATGAATGTCTTAAAATATCCTTGAAAATTAAGTCTAATTTAATATATATTGAGAAGACTGTATGAATTGAACCCTATGCATATCTAATGGGCAAAAAGTCTTCAGGCCAATGCTCACAATCCCACACATTTTGAAAGGCTTCCCTCTTAGGCTCACACAATAGATGCTGCCAACACTTTTTCTTTACTGGTTATTTTTAGACAGTAAAGGGATTTTAGAGGTAGGTTTTCCTTTCATGAGAAAGTTTGTCTACATTATTCTTTTTTTTTAAAAAAAAGCTTGTTTGTCCCCTGACCCCCACTTTTTAGGAAAAGTCACCTCTCTCTCTCTCTCTCTCTCTCTCTCTCTCTCTCTCTCTCTCTCTCTCTCATCTCACTCTCTTAAGGTCATCCTCTGTAGTAATCCTCATTTTAAAAAGTTGGTTGCTTTGCTGCTGTTCCTGTAGTCCTTATTTCAGGTATTCGTTGATAATCTGACACATCTTTGTTTGCTAGGATTGATAGACTTTTGTGTATGTGCTGGCTACGGTTTTTAAAAAATTCAATACTTGAAAAAAATGTTTAATCATCCCTGAATTATTGTATTAAAATAAAATGAGATAACAAAAAGAGATGAGCAAAATGAAATAAAATTAAAACATACTTAACAATAAATGAAATGAAATCAAATTTAAAACTTAAAACTAAATAAGATCCAATGAGAGAATAAAACTGAAAAGAATAATCTAGCAAAGAAGTTAAACCAACTCCTGAAAAACCAAAACCAACAAAGAGGAGAAATTAAAAAAATAAAAGAAACGCAATCATGGCGAGTGATCTTGGTGTCCTAAAACGCCACCGCCCACAATAGGTATTGACACAGCACACAGGAAAGGTTGTGACACCAGCACAGCCTCATTTTTGTCCCAGTATTTTCTTAACTGACCATCTTGGTCCCTCCATCCAAGACTTCATTTCACAGGGGTTCTGATCTGTTGGTTAAATCATCATGTCAATCATAGGGCAGTTTAGAACTGTCTCTTCAGCAGTGTGGCTAGCTGTCTTCCGGGGGGGAAATCGCTCCACCAAGACCTTGAATGTGTAAGTATGCTAATATCTGTACTGCTAATGTAAGTATGCTAATATCTGTACTGCTAATGTAAGTATGCTAATATCTGTACTGCTAATGTAAGTATGCTAATATCTGTACTGCTAATGTAAGTATGCTAATATCTGTACTGCTAATGTAAGTATGCTAATATCTGTTCTGCTAAGAGACATTGTACATGATCCAGATGTCAGTTTAGGCTGTTTGTTTAGAACAAATTCAGTCTTGTGAAATTGCCTGGTAGCTTTTGACATGTAAAGAGGTTGAAATGTTTATAGTGCTTTGTAGATATGGCTGTGTTTTGTCCAGAATGAAGAGTACTTAACGTGTTCAAAGAAGTGCCTGCTTGTTTGTAGATTACAACAGCAAAAATGCATTCCTCGGCTCTACCTTTGAGGTTCACCAATGAGATTTTTGCATATGGTGACTGTTTTTGCCCATCATTAAGTTTGCAGCATTCAAAGATCGAGGATGATATCTAAACATATCAGCGTGCGTAGGTTTTTCAAATTGTTGCCTGGTCCTACTGGCACTCATGGCCTACTCTTCTGAAAGGTGGAACTAGCTTTGATATGTGCATAAGATGTTTTGTGTGCATTCACACACAGGGCCTTGGTTTATAGTCTCATCCAAAGGACTTCATGGGGAGTGGAGACAGTGGTGATAACTCCAGAGGAAAGATCCCCTCAAATGGGTGCCTCAGTGGTGGCTGGAATCAGAGCCATCAGATTGTGAGCACAATGCTCTAACCACTAGACTATTAACCCCCCCCCCCCCCCCCAACCCCCCCAAATAATATATATATATTCAATTTAAAATGTACTGTCCATTGTAAATGTCTGTTGAATGCTATCAATTGATTGTGCTCAAATTTGAATAAAACTATTAGTGAAATGGGAAACAAGGCTTGGTATAAAAAAAATTTAATTATTAAAAAAGGCTCAGTAACTCGAAGTGAAGCAATAAACTCAGGGTAAATATTCAGGCCAATAAAACACCACCATTTGTTAGTGTTACTGATGCTGACTTTACTGCTTTCAGGAGCTCTGGGGTTTGAATGGAGTCAAGTGGCAGTGACCTGACATAGACATGTGACGGCAGCCATCATGACCTGCACTTTTCAAAAGGAGAGGTAAGGTATGAGTTACTTGCTCCTACCATTTCTGTCTTTTCTGACCAGATTTTTTTTCTGTCCAGTCTTTTTGGACTGCTCTCGTCATGTTAGTCATTTGACCAAAATTGCTCAGTTTGAATTTTTTTTTTCAACTTAGAGAGGTTTCATGCTCCATAGTTCAGCATGAATTTTTTCACTTCAGCATTAGTTTTGTTTGGTTTTGTTTTGGGTTGTTGTTTTTTTTTAGGGGGGGTGGTTTTTTTGTTTTTTGCGTGACTCTCTCCTGGTCTAGTTTTTACATTCTTTATATTTTTGGGATTTGTGATCCATTTTGTTTGTTCCCATTGACACTTCTTTCTTCTGCGGTTTTCACTTCAGTCTGTTCTATGAAATTGCTCTTTCATACTCTTCTACTCTAAACATTAATTTTTGTAAGTCATTTGTTTCTGTCCATTGTTAAATTTTAGTAAGTCATTTGTTTCTGTCCCTCAATCTGTCCTTTGACTTGTTCCTGTTTTAACTGTAATATTTCACGTCGGTTTCACCAGGTACCATACAGAATGGCTGTCATCTTCATGTGGCCTGGAGAAGCCCATCCCTCTCCAGGCTTGAATACAGCTGACTGCCTCCAACTACGAGTTACCAAGGTCACACACCACAATGCCGCTGCATTCTTCTGAGAACCTTCTACCTGGTCTGGTAACATCCAGCAGTGCTGTTACACCACCACTTTCCATGGTACCCCCACTGGCTGAAGCAGTATTCCGGATAGCCAACACATGATAGATCCTGGAAATGAATTATTGCCTGTCTAATCTACAAGTAAGGTGCCAATACTCCAGACATCAAAAGCCACTAACTCTATCCAGAGCCCGTTATATTCCTAAAAGTTTTGAATCAAGACTCCCTGGAAGACATATTTGTTACGTAAGGCAAATGGAATACTAGGAGAGGAGAGGAAATGCACAAGAGCTGGAATACCACTGCAACAAACAAATGAAAGAGAATGAAGGCTCCAAGAATTTGCATGCTATGACAACAAGCTGAAGAACATTTTTGGCCCACACTAGGCATCTAGAGAACAGACGAGGTAGATTCCAGATGGAGAAACCCATAACCAGACTACATCATGAAGAAGCCTACTGGTCCTCTCTAAACATCAAAACCAGGAGCTGAGGAGGATTGTTGTCTTTGAATCTGTCTAAAAGTTAACTTTAGGAAGAAAATAAAATCAACACACCAGACATGTAGCTTCATAAACGACTTCTCAGATTCCAATAGAAAAGAAAGAACAGCATATTTTTTTAAAATGTAATCCAACATTTTTTTTAATGAAATTTGTAATATATTAAAGGAATTGTACTGCTGACACAAACAGAAACCTGAACTAAAAAAAAGTTAAATTAAAAAAGAAAAGAGAAAATACAGAAAGCTGAACTATAGGAGGCAATGTGGTCAGAAATGCCAAAACGGATTGATGTCAGCAGTCCTGCAAGGGAAAGTTGAGGAAAAGACGGGGTTGACCACACACTTCCTACTTCAACATCATCAGGCGATCTAGGAGGCCATTCACAAATGTCTCCTTTGAGCCATGACTTGAACATGACTGTGGTGCCGAGTGCAGCGTCTACCACCAATACCAATAGAAAGCTGAGAAAGGTGAATTCCGTCAAGTACAACCATCTCCCAGGTCACATCATCTCATCTGTTCCCGTAACCCCCTCCTGGTTTGTAGGGGCACTGCAGTGTTGAATGTTGCACCAGCTGGCCAGTCACCCAGGTATTCACAGTAATATTTGTGATCTGCATTTGTCTGTCAGTTTTTCTGTGATGTAATTGTCTCCTTGTCCGTCATCTAATGTGCCTACCTGTTTCCAGTTCGTCTGTCCTTATGTTTGCAGTTCTCTTGTCATTTTTTCGTGTATCCCTCTTCTGTACTTTATTTTATGTCTCTGTCCTCTTTTCTTTATTCTTGTGCCAGTATTTTACTGTGAAAACATCTGGGTGCTGAGTGGTAGAATTTTTCAACAGAACTGCTCCCTAGACATTGACATCACAACTGTCTGCATGGAGTGGAAAACCAGGTTAGGAAAGGAGTATCCCTTCAATTTCTGAAGAGTTTTTTTTTTGGGGGGGGGTGTTATTCAATCTGAAAATTACTGTTTTCTCTTCTGAAATATGTTGACACGTTTAGGGCTATTTCTGTTAATCATTCATTACCATACCCTCATTGATGGGGAAAATTTCTTAAGTCAGTAGCAGGCTTTTACAACACAGCAGTTCTATTTGTATGTGCAGATCATGCAGTGTTGGCTTCATTTATTGATAAAACCATGGCATTGAAATTAGATACTGAAAGTAAATTGTGATAATGAAGGCTACTTAAAAGTGGTCTCGTTCTTGCATTAGTATAATTTGATTAAGTTTTTGAGCAGGTATTAGAAACTCCCATGTCTTGTAGACTTACTCTTGAATGAACATAGAGTCCTGTGTAAACCACAAGATATTTGTCAAACGTTGAAACCTGTTCTTTTTCAGAAGGTTAGCATTTGTACTGTGGAACTGGTGACAATGTACAAAACGCATGCACACAGGGACCAATGTCAAAAAAAACACATATGCAAACTCTGTTATTCTCAAAGAAGGAAAAGGTGTGGGAAAAGGTCAGGTTGTTCGCAGCTGTAAATCTTTTTAAGACTAACCAAGAGTAATCGGAGCACTGTTTAAAGCAATAGTGATCAGAGCACATTACTGCTCTAATCAAGCTACTGATGTTACCCAAAAAAAATTCCTGCATGGTCAGTAACTGATATTCATATACTTTTTTCAAAGTGATAAGATGAAGATGGTGAAAGTCATATTTGAGCTGAGAAAGCTATGGGAATCTACATTGTTACTGACTGACATTCTCTTTTCAGAGGCAATGGAACTAGCATCAACACCAAGGATAGAATGAACGTGTGCGATAACAACCATCATGACCCGAATGGATTTGAAAATAAAAAAGGTGTGGTTGTCGTTTTGAAGACTGTCATAACTTGAATTTTGATGTTCGAGTTAATAAAGGAAAAGTGGAATTATAATGGTTTTTTTTAAAAGTTGTGTATTTATATTTTGAAGTGATGCGTCTGTTTCTTCAGATCAATAGCGAAAAGGTCATGAATTAATTAATTTGAGTTAATAAAGAAAATATTGAATTAAGATCTGTTAAAAAAAAATATATATATTATATTTTGAAGTGAAGTGTCTATTCTTTGATTAATAGAAATAAAAAGGTGAAAGTTGTTACTGTTATAATCACAGTATGGAGATTGTTCTTTGTATTCATTGGCAGAGTGATTTATCAAAAGAAAAAATTATAATTGAATAACAAAACGCAAAACCAGCATACGTCTCTAAAGAATATTTTTCAGATTTAAGCTTTTTAAAGTAGCGTAGCTTTATTGCAGAACTTCAGGTAAAAACTCAGATTAACTAAAGAACTTTTTTATATTCTGTTTTAAAGTGATCAAATCATTAGAAAATTAATGAGCAAATGATACCACCATTTTCCATGTTAAATGTACTTGTACTTTGTTTTCAGGAGCTGTTGGACAAGAATCAAACACCAGAGAACAGAAACAACCTCCAGCACTACAACATATATCTATTAGCAGGTAAGCCAGATAGTCAAACCTAGCAGTTGTCTTTTTTTCCATTCCTTGGCTAGAGCTCCGAGGTTCACCAGTGGTGAGATTTTGCATATGCGACCATTTTTGCCCACCTTGAAGGTAGCCACATTCTGGATTTGGGGATTATACTGGGTATGTTGTGTTTCCATAACTGTAGATAGCATGACTATATTAAAAAAACAACTTCTTAAAGGTTTCTGGTCCATAAATTCTGGTACACCGACAACCGACTCTTGTTTGCATAAAGTGGAATCTGGTCGTATGCTTTTAAAGTTCCTGATCGGAAAGAAAACTGCTGCTCCAATTTTGTACCTATGAAGCTCCTTCAGAGAGTGTTTTGAAGATGATACTTTGTAGTCTCTAGTACTTTGCCAATTTGAGGATCTCTCCAATATTAACTCTGTGTGTCCTCTATGGGGTTTTTGTGGTAAAAAAAACCCAACCAAACCATAAAAACCCTTTAAAATACAGGGTTTTAAAATATGATTGTTTTTGTATGTATTTGAAAATTGTCAGCATGTAATCAGATTTTTGTAGAAAACGATGCCTGCCATATTCAAATCAGAGATGAAACGTGACAAGATTTGAAAGAACAGCTACAGTTTAACCATGCTGTATTTTTAAAAGTGCCCGAAATCCAGTTTGTTGCAGTATTTGAATATTTTATTTGTATCACGGAGTTTTGGTACTAATTTTCTTTTTTCTGCTTTTAAAGGCCACGGCAGGGCAAGAGTAGGAACCAACCACCACACGGTTCTGAGGAGGAGTCATGAGCTGCCCAAGGTATGCTTTCCAAGTTCTCTTTTTGTCTCCCTCACTCTCTATATTTTGTATGCAGTGCAGTCATTCTGTCTGTGCTATCTGCTGAATTTCTAGCGTTGCTTCCAAGAACAGTTTACTTGGTTTTTTTAAGAATTGTTTTTTAAAGCAAGGGATATAATATGTATTACACATACTTGTAAGCTTTACAGGATTAAAAAATTAGGTATCACATAAGTTAAAAGTGAGCCCATGGACACTTGAACTTTTTAACACATTAGGCCAGGTTAAAATATTAACACTTGCAGCAAAAATATCAATAGAGAGGAAAAAATTTTAAAATGATCAATTTTAACAGATCTAGCTATTTAACAATTTTTTTTTAATTTTAGAATCTGTTTTGCTTTGATAAGTAACTGTTATTTATCATGCTCAACACATCAGTGAATTCTTATTTGAATGTTCACACTTTTTTTGTGGAAGAAGGAATCGGCGCTTAAAAAAAATGAAATTAAACACTTTGATTGCATTACAACTCTGGAAAAAAAACAACTCTCTACTTGTGGGTGGCATATTAGGTATTTTTGCACTTTAGATAGGAAGTCTGATTTAAAGTTTTTATAAAAAAAATTGGACAGGATCATCAGTCCAAAATAAAAGTTTTTAAAACCTGGAATTAAACTATATCAATGTCTGCATAAACTGATGTAAAAACTGATTCTCTTCTCTCTCTCTCTCTCTCTCTCTCTCTCTCTCTCTCTCTCTCTCTCTCTCTCTCTTCTCTCTCTCTGTTCTCTCTCTCTCTTCTCTCTCTCTCTCTCTCTCTCTCTCTCTCCTCTCTCTCTCTCCTCTCTCTCTGTCTCTCTCACACACACACACACACACACACACACACACACACACACACAAGGTCTTTACATTTTCTTTTTGTCACCAGGATATTTGCTCAGAGGATCACTACTGAAGACAGACTGCATCAATGTCCTGCATCAATGTCCTGAATTGACGTGGACTGAATGTTGACTGCATCAATGTCCTGCATCAACCCGGACTGCATTCAACATCTTTCCTGTTTAGTGCTCCCAAGACTGCATATATCACCTTGTAGTTGCTGAATGGAAAAACCTGTATATCTTTTGGGGAAAAAAACACAAAAACACTGCATCAACAGGGACTACATCAACAAATATCAACGTGGACTGCATCAACATAGACTGCATCAACAAATATCAATGAGGTCTGCATCAACAAATGACATGGACTGCATCAACAAATATCAACATGGACTGCTTCAACAAATATCAATATGGACTGCATCAACAAATATCAATATGGACTGCATCAACAAATGTTGACATGGACTGCATCAACAAATGACATGGACTGCAGCAAATACCAACCTTGGCTGCATCAACAAATGTCAACATGGACTGCATCAACAAATATGGACAGCAGCAAATATCAACCTTGGCTGCATTGACAAATGTCATGGACTGCATCAACAAATGACAACATGGACTGCATCAACAAATATGGACTGCAGCAAATATCAACCTTGGCTGCATCAACAAATGTCAACATGGACTGCATCAACAAATAATTAACTGCATTAGCAAATGAATGAACTGCATCAACTAAAATTATGACTGCATCAGCAAATATCAACATGGACTGCATCAACAAATGTGAACATGGACTGCGTCAACAAATATGGACAGCAGCAAATATCAACCTTGGCTGCTTCAACAAATGTAAACATGGACTGCATCAACAAATATCATGGACTGCATCAACAAATATCAACCTTGGCTGCATCAACAAATATTAACATGGACTGCATCAACAAATAATAAACTGCATCAACAAATGACATGGACTGCATCAACTAATAATTATGGACTGCATCAGCAAATGTCAACATGGACTGCATCAACCTTGGCTGTATCAACAAATGTCAACATGGACTGCATCAACAAGTGACAACATGGACTGCATCAACAAATATGGACTGCAGCAAATATCGACCTTGGCTGCATCAAGTCACCATGGACTGCATCAACAAATAACTGCATCAACAAATGACATGGACTGCATCAACTAATAATTATGGACTGCATCAGCAAATGTCAACATGGACTGCATCAACAAATGTGAACGTGGACTGCATAAAAAACTATCAATGTGGACTGCATCAACAAATATCATGGACTGCATCAACAAATATCAACAAATATCAACATGGACTGCATCAACAAATATCAACATGGACTGCATCAACAAATGTCAACGTCGACTGCAACAAATGTCAATATGGACTGCATCAACAAATATCATGGACTGCATCAACAAATATCAACATGTACTGCATCAACAAATATGTGGACTGCTTCAACAACAAACATCAACATGGACTGCATCAACAAATATCAACATGGACTGCATCAACGGAACATCATTGTGGACTGCATCAACAAATATCATGGACTGCATCAACAAATATCATGAGCTGCATCAACAAATATCAACGTGGACTGCATCAACAAATGGACTGCATCAACAATTATCAATGTGGACTGCATCAACAAATATCAACATGGACTGCATCAACAAATATCAACGTGGACTGCATCAACAAATGGACTGCATCAACAAATATCAGTGTGAACTGTATCGACAAATATCAACGTGGACTGCATCAACAAATATCAACATGGACTGCATCAACAAATATCAATATGGACTGCATCAACAAATATCAACGTGGACTGCATCAACAAATATCAATATGGTCTGCATCAACAACGGAACATCATGGACTGCATCAACAAATATCAATATGGACTGCATCAACAACGGAACATCGTGGACTGCATCAACAAATATCAATATGGACTGCATCAACGTGGACTGCATCAACAAATATCAACATGGACTGCATCAACAAATATCAATATGGACTGCAACAACAAATATCAGCGTGGACTGCATCAACAAATATCAACATGGACTGCATCAACAAATATCAACATGGACTGCATCAACAAATGGACTGCATCAACAAATATCAATGTGAACTGTATCAACAAATATCAATATGGACTGCATCAACAGTGAACATCGACGTGGACTGCATCAACAGTGGAACATCGCGTGGACTGCATCTTCAAATATCAACGTGTGGACTGCATCAACAATGGAACATCGACTTGGACTGTATCAACAACAGAACATTGACATGGACTGCATCAACAACAGAACATTGACATGGACGGCATCAACAAACATTAATATAGACTGCATCATCAGGAATAAACATGGACTCATTACAGCGGACTGAATCAACGTGGACTACATCAAGGTCTAATCAAAAGGACAATATAGATCAACAGAGACTGGTGGACAATGTACACAAAGACAAGGACTGGGTGGCCAACTCATCATCAAGGGTCATCCTGGATGACTACCACTACCAAGGCCAATTTTTGTGAAGAACTGTCGCATTCATTCAAGACAGATCACAATCATAGCACATAAACTATTTTGTGAAGTAGTGCATTACATAAAGTACAAACCAGAGAAATAATAGTAGTGCATTACATAAAGTACAAACCAGAGACATAATCAGCCAAAAAGTTGTGCCCCCCAAAAATGAAAATGTAACATTGCAACACACACTAGAGCAATCAAAAACCCAGACATATAATCACTATGTTTACTACTGCATGCACAGTCATACACTAGAGCAGCAACAAACCCAGACAAATGTGTTCAAATCTCATACACTCTTAAAGCGCATGCATCACTCCACACTAAGGCAGTTATTGCTCTAGATTTAGGGGACAAATGAAGGAAAAAATTAGAAAGGAGAGGGTAATGGTGATTGTTTTGGCTTGTTGATTAGAAAGTATGAAGTACAACTTTTTAAAAACCTAGAAATATTGAAAGATGAACAAATGCAACAAAACAAAACAAAAAAATGGTGCATCAGAAAAGAACATCCAGAAAAAAAAGATGATGCTCCACAGCTTACTTGTAAATGACAAGAAACAAAAAGTGTATCTAAGATTGTCATTTGAACAAATCATGTTTGTGTATATTTCAGTTAATAGTTTCTACTTGAATCATTTTTTGTTCCTGTACTCTGGGGATTTTTACATATAAAAGAATATTATAAAAATTACTCCTACATGAAGACTATACTCCTAGTATAGTCTTCATGACTGGATTCTGAGTATGTCTTCCTCTGTTTCTTGCTTGTATTTCTGGTTGGTAGGATTTAAACATGTAATTTTTTTTAAATCTTGCAACAACTTCCAACCTTGCCAACACAGGAATCTTGTTAGATTATGAAATGACCACAGATTTAGGCAGAAGGATATTTTTTGGTGAAAAAAGCTGTAAAGAAAGAGAACAGTGGTGTTAGTATGCATTTAAAAAAGCCAATATCGAGTTAAAGATGTACATTCTCATACAGGAGGTGTATGGATGGAACAGGATTTCTGCCTGAATTTTGGAAAGGGATTCTAAGGGGAAAAAATGTTTTAAGAAGAAAGGCTAGGATGGTTTGTGCGTATGCCTTTCTTCTATCAAGGACTCCATGGTGATTTTTGCTGTCATACTTCTGTGCTCCTAAAACCGTCAAAGGACAGGAAAATTACATGAATTTTTAAGACCAGATTTTTTAGCATATAGAGTAATACTACGATGTCTGAGGATATGTAAGAATCATAGAATTGCCACATTCCAAATGTTAAGTTTTTTTTTTTAAAAGAATGTTTGTCTTGATTTTTAATTACAAATTTCAATTCTCTGAATCAAAAATCCTCTTTCAAAACAGATATGAGTGTGAAGTAAGCAGCATGGGTTAAGTAGAAAGTGTAATTGCTGATCATAGTGCAGACGCAATGTGATTGGCAGCGTTTGCTTGCTGTATTCGTTGTGAAATACAGATTAGGAAAACTGTTTTAGTACAGAGAGGGTTATCATCGAGACTGTTAAGTTTACAATACTGTAGATATAAGTTTATGCTGATATGCCACTGGTAGGTAATTGCAGATTGCTTTCAGTTGTAAAGAAAATTCACAAATTTGAATAAAGACTGATTTTCTTTTTTTAGCTTTAAAATTAGTTTGCTTTAAATCGTACACAACAGAATTTAAGGAGTGAACGTTTGTGTGTGTGTGTGTGTGTTATGCTTGCATGCATGCATGTTTGTGCGTGCCTGTCGGGGCTGGGCTTACAGGGGTAGGGCATATCATTTATGTAGGAGGATATTTTTGGAAAGGGGCACTTAGGGGGAGGGGATAGGAGGCATATATAGATCAATGGAAATGAGGGGAAAATGATAGCTGGCTAATTTAACAAAAAGCTTTGTTTAAAGGGTAGGAGGTATAATGTATGTATATCTCAACAGGAATGGAAAAAGATAGCTCGCAGAAAGAAGTTTTGTTCAGGAGGAAGAGATAAAAAAAATTGTCATCGAAAAAGATAGCTGACTTTTTTTGAGGGGGTTTGTTTTAGGTTTAGATTTGTTTAGGGGGAGGAGCTAGAAAAAATTATATAACCAGAATGAAAAATGATTAAATGAAAAGTTAAAGAAAGGGTTTTTTGGTCAAGGTTAATTTGGGACAGAATCCTTTTTAAATGGATAACTTGGTCACATTTTTTTCCTGATCATGGGATTGAAAATATGCTCAAAATCCAACTCCAGTTTCAAGAAGTAACTCCTTCTGTTGATACAACTGATAATTAGTGCTTTAGAGTACAACGGCCCACCAAAGTGTCTATGTCGCACTTGTGTCCACATGTTTTCAGACCGACTGTCTGATCAACCAACCAGCCCCACCCGCTTTGATGCTAACACGTTACACTAACCCTAACCCAACACTAACCTTGATCCTAATCCTAGCCCCACATGTGGACACAAAGGCAGATGGACATCATGGATCAGTGGTCTAGAGGTTATGCACCTGCCTAGAAAGTGAAAAGTCCAGGTCAGAAGTATGCGGTGGTTCGATCCCAGTTTGATCCAAAAACTTTTCCCCCATCCATTAGACCATGTGTGGTCTGCGTGCTTGTCTTTTGAAAGAAAAGGATAAACCAAGGTCCTGTGTGTTATACAAAATTATTTAGTGCATGTAAAAGAACCCATGGCAACAAGTTCTTCCTGGCAAAATTCAGTAGAAAAAAGCCACTGCTAGGGAAACTAATACAGTTGCAGACAGGAAAAGAAAATGAAATAGTAGGTGACTCTGCTCTTGTGGTGATGTGCTCTCCCTGAAGAGAGCATCCCAAATTTCATGCAGAGAAAACTGCCGTGACTTAAAAGTGATATATAAAATAAAAGGGGGGGGGGGGGGGGGGGAATGTTACGGACAGGTAGAATGCATGACTCTAAAACAGTGGGATGGAGAGTGAGGGGAGAACAATGCAGGTGTGTGGGAGGGGAGGGGGTTCGGAAAGTTTATAAACATTGGGAATCAAGAAAGGCAAATTGGAGATGGGGAAAGAGGCTGCATTTTAGGAAAGGTGCTGGGAAACTTTTGTCTGCTTAATGGGAATGGGGAAAGGGATTAGTGTTTGTGCAAGTGTGTGTGTGCAATATTTTATTCCCAGATCGTACACTGAATAAGCAGTGCATTCTTTTTTTCATTAAGCCACCCATCTAAAAACAAATCCAAAAAGAAAGGTTATTTAAAAAGACCACACAAAAAATACCCTAAAGCAATAGAAAGTAAAGAAATAAGACGTATTAGGTTACATTGTCTTACCACCAGGTCTTCCACAACTTTGTGTGTTTGCAAGTGAAAGTGTGCATGTGTGTGTGTGTGAGGGAATGGTTTATGCTGCAAGCAATCCATGCATTTGTCTATCATTGGCATTTATCAGCTATATAGGCTATGAAACCAGCATGAATTTTGCATATTAGAATGTGAGGTTGCATTTTTTGGTGTGGTGGGGGGGGGGGGGGGGGGGGGGGGGTTTCAACTATTGGTTGATATGAGTAATGAAGTACCTGGTTGGTTCTATACATATTTTTATCAGTTTGTGTGTATAAAGTTTTTTTCTTGTGAATGTATTTTTTGTGAGACATTTGTGGTGGTGGAGGAGATGTGTGGAGTCAGGAGTGAAAGTTTTGTCTAGATAGCAGTACATTTTCAAAGCCTGGTTACAGGAATGATTGAGAAATGAACCGTCATAGAATGAATCTTAACCGAGTGTAATGCCGTTTTGTTTGTTTTGATGTGAACTTTTTTTTTTTTGGTCAGACGGTGTACATCAGAGGAGAGGTGGAAAATCAGTGGGTATTTGTGGCTGAAAGGGGTTTTGTTTAAAGGGATTCTTTTCCCCCTTTTTTTTTTTTAATCACATTAAAATCTGCCGTGTTGACATGGCTTGATTTCAGAAAATAAGAAGTTCGAAGCTATCTGATAATGGTTTGGCTAGATATTTTCTTTTTGAATTGAAGTAATTTGTTACGTTTGTTTGCTTTATTTTTAAAATGTTCACTATATATGAACCCATATGTACTTGTTTTTACAACAGTGATAAAAAAGAAATTGAAATCAACTGCGATATTGGCTTGACTTGTGTGGGGGGTGTTTTTTTAAAAAAGATTAATATGAAGAAATTGAAATAATTTGTAAAGCTAGCTTGACTTGATACATTTCCAAAACATAATATGAATTGAAATATGTGACGTTGGCTTAACTCGAGTTTAAAAAGACAGGTTGAAGTATAATATATTCTGTGATGTTGAACTGGCTTAACTAATATAGACTGAGTAATGAACTCCTTTTTTGTCTTGTATGGGTAGTGTGTGTGCTTTTTGTTTTTTCGTTTTTTGGGGGGTGCTCTAATTAAAAGTATTTTTAAAAAAGCACCACCTAAAGTTACTTTTCAAGCTACATTGGGGGGGGGGGGGGTTGGTTGTTGTTGTTTTTTTAAGTAAATAGTCATGAAATATTTTGTGATGCTTTTGTATTAATGGATATATTTGATTTTTGTTGTTGACATGATTGAAAATGGTTTTGAATTGATGTGCTATGTTGTTGGTATATGGTTTCAGATGATATCATTACATAAAGTTTGGCATGTGGTTTTGTTGGGGGGGGGGGGGGGGGGGGTATTTTTATGAGGGTTTTTGTTTTTTGGTGTGGTGGGGTTTTTTTGGTGTGTGGTTGGTTGTGGTTTTTTTGGGGGGTGACCTTTTGTTCATGAATCAGAGAAAATCTGAGTCAAAATAATCTGGTCCTGTCTATGCCAATGATATTTTGAGTGGTATTAGTTTGTGATAATAGCAAATCTGTACTGATTTTTCATAAGATCTTTGTAGATTTTTACAGCAACACAAAGCTCTGGAAGAAAAAAAAAAAGTAAATGTAAAACTTTTGTTTCCCGAGTAGTGACGCGTACAGCGTGTATATGGTTTCATGCGTACAAACAAGCATATATGCACACATATGTAAACAGTTTGGTGTGTTTTTTAGAGTAAACATGGGTGTGAAAGTTTGCAATATGTTTGTACAGCAGATTTTTTGTTTGAAGAGGGTAGGGGCAGGAGGCAAAATAGGTGGAAGGTGTACCAGCAGAAAAAAGGGGCAGATGCCTGGTCAGTTCAGTGGAAAGAATATTATATTTACAAATTTAATCTCTTTTTTTCATCATGTTCAATGTCTTGTCAAATCTACCAGTGGACTTGAAAATATGATTGCTTTTGGCAGACAAAAAAACACTTAAAAAGAAAAAATCAGTTTTTAAGAATGTGTACGACGTTGGCTGGATTTAGCATCTTTGAGTAATGAAAAGAACCAACAATCTGTAGTGTTAGCTAGGCTGAATTCTTAATAAAATTGTAAATGAAAAAAATCTGTGATGTTGGCTGTACTTCATTTTCTTTATAACAATAAATTTACAGTCAAGAAACTGTTCTATATTAGATGGTGTAGATACTGAACTTGAGGTGGGGTTGCTGAAATTGAACAGGGCGACAGCCCTCATATTTCCTTCATGGTTAGTGGTGGTATAAACATGAAATGAAATCAAATCAAGAAGCAAATGATGGTTTGCTTTCATATGGGTTTGTTTTTTTATCGATATGAACTGACACAATAAAAAATTTGTTGGCTTAACCTGATGATTCTTAAAGATTTGATATGAAGAACTTAAAATACTATGTGATGTCGATTTGAATGGACAGTATTTATATGAAATGGTTGAGATAATCTGATGTTGGCTTTACTTTATATTTGATATGAGGAAATCGAAATTTGTGATGTTGGCTTAACTTGGATTTTTTAACACTTTATGTAAAAAGTAAAATCTGATGTTGGCTTGTTTGGGTTTATTTTTTTAAATTTAGAAACATTGGTATTGGTCATGTCTGGGTGGCTTCTTTCCTCAGCCTTTGGGTGTTTTTTTTATTATTGTTAATTTGTTATTTGGTTACTGAAATCAAAGATCCTGTAGTTCTCAAACTGGGTGGATTATTTTTGCTTTGATTTTATTTTATTGTGATAGTCTATCATTTGGGGATGTCTGTACATTTTGATTTTTTAAATGACTGAAATCCATGATCTTAAGGGTTTTTTTATTTCTGTCTTGTATATGCATGGTTTCAAGTGATTACGCCATTACAAAAATGATTAGTGTTTGCCTTTATTGGGGGGTTTTGTGGGTGGTTTTGTTTTGTTGGGGGGGGGGAGGTTTGGGGGGGGAGGGGGTATTATTTGGGGAAGCCTGTTTGAGTGCAGGAAGCAGCAAAATTGGCGGGGTTGTTTTGTTTGGGGTTTGTTTTTTGGGGGAGGGGGGGGATGTTGGGAAAGCCAGCATGTATGTGAGAGAGAAGAGGGGAATTTGGCAAGGTTAGATCTTTGTGTGTGAGAATGTAGCATAGCAGTGGTCACATTGGTGTTGTGTACTTTTTCCTATGTTCATTTAAATCTCTGTGTGTGCAAACAGCCCACCATTTTTTGTTGTTTTAATTACTTGCTTGGTTTGTCTGTGCACTGGTCCTTCAGTAAGAAAAGCATTACAGATTTTACAGCAATTTGTCAAATGTTCTGTTTAGAAGTAGGAAAGAAAAATACTTGTATGTGTAGTGGTGAGCCAAGTTTGTGTAAAGAAAAGAACCACCAGTGTTGATGCTGGTTTGTATGAGATTCTTTTTTTTGTTTTGCTCGATTTTTTTTTTTTGGGGGGGGTGGTAAACTTTGGCTTTTCTTTTTTTTGTTTTGTATTTCACACCACTCCAAAATAATAAAAAGCCCAAAGGCTATGTTGCTTCTTTTTTTTACCTTGACTTTATTTTTTTGTAAGCAAAAAGTAATGAAATTTCTTAAACCTAAAAACCTCAATATGTACATGTATGTTTTGGAATGTTTGTGTAAATGATAGAAACTGTCAGTCTGTACCATTTGTGTGTAGAATGTTTTCAGGGTGATGATAGTTAAATCATTAGTTCTTTATGTAAGATGGTCTAAGTGTTGTTGTTTTACAAGTGTGTGCATATGCACCATATAGTTTTGTTGGTTAAGTTTTGTTTTTTGTTTTACCCCGCTGTTTTTGTTTTGATGAATTGGACCAAATATCAGTTGAAGATGCAATTCATAATGTGCAAGGTCCTTGAATACTATTGGGAATTATACACGTTTGAGTTTTTGTTTCTTGCTGGCAAATGTTTGTGCTGATTTTTAACAATGTTCTTAAAAAATAAAATGTAAATAAATTAATGGTCTTGAATTTGTGAAGTGTAGTGGTATGAGAGAGGGGGGAGAGAGAGAGGAGAGAGAGAGAGAGAGAGAGAGAGAGAGAGAGAGAGAGAGAGAGAGCGAGCATTTTAATTGTACTTGGCCTTGGGCCACTATTCAAGTGAGGGAGAAAAAAGGGGAATGGTAATAAGAAGATGAAAAACCTTCTACCAGTTGACTAGTAATACAACACATTATTCAAACACATACAACTAAAAGCAACAATATAATCAACACAATCATGATTTGGAGCATCATCACTATCAGTGATTACATGCCAAACACTCATCGCCATGATCTTGATAACCTTCAACACTATTGTTTACACAATAAGTTAACATTCATAAAGGTGAAGTCTCGATCATTTCTCATGTTTATATCAGTCTAGGCATGTTACTTTCAAACATTTTGTCAGTGCAGTCACACACTCGCAAAAGCACGCTCTCTCTCTCTCTCTCTCTCTCTCTCTCTCTCTCTCTCTCTCTCTCTCTCTCTCTCTCTCTCTCTCTCTCTCTCAAACAAACACACACACACACACACACCCTCTCCCTCGCACACACACTCACACACACCTCTCTCTCTCTCTCTCTCTCTCTCTCTCTCTCTCTCTCTCTCTCTCTCTCTCTCTCTCTCTCAAACACACACACACACACACACACTCTCCATCACACACACACACACACTCTCTCTCTCTCTCTCTCTCTCTCTCTCTCTCTCTCTCTCTCTCTCTCTCACACACACACACACACACTCCCTCACACACCCACACACACACACTCCCTCACACACCACACACCCTCACACACACACACACACACACACACACACTCCCTCACACACACACATACTCCCTCACACACACACACTCCCTCACACACACACACCATTTTAAGCATTGCAAGCAGTGCTGCTAAGTACCATGGAGACAACATTACCCTGAAATAACACACACACTCCCTCTCTCAAAACACACACACACACACACACACACACACACCCCGCGCGCGCTCGCTCTCACACACACACGCACGCGCGCGCGCACCATTATAAGCATTGCAAGCGGTGCTAAGCACCATGGGAGACACGATTACACTGAAATAAATTGTCAAAGCACATCAAAAGCAACATTTAATTGCAGTCAGTACTGTACCTGGAAACACTATGCATTTGTTTGGAGTTAGAGGCTTGTAACAACTTGTGGATTGGGGTTCTTAAATATGTCGGACACACAAAAAGAAAATACTGTTCATTTTCCTTTGCTGACTTACGAAATGGACAGGATGACAGAACATTGCAAAAGACATGCACGTTTGCTTTTGGAAGAACAGTGAATATGGCCTGTAAGATATCTCTAAAACGGTAGGTATACCACATCTTGACACATTTTCGGCTTTGTTTGTTTTTTTTAAATGATTGTAAAAGACCTATAATCGTCATAGCCGTCACAATCTATTATAGTGCCAGACCATTCTTGGATGTATAAACTCCATGCTTAAATAGTCTTAGAAACATTTAGACCTGACCCACACCCAGCTGCAACCAAACAAAGCTAAATCCTGTCTTGCATAGACTTTCCCAAATGTTCTACACCCAACAAACTTAATCCGTTTTGTCCAATTCCTATAACATCTGCTGTAATCTAAACCAATACCTTAAGACAGAAACACAAGAATTATCATGAAGAGAAAATCGCCCTAAATCACCATAAACCATCTTAATTGGAGTTCAAACTGGGACATCTAAAAATCTTCTGCAAGCTATAGAATGAAACTTCTCCAGATCTCAATTGGTTTAACCCCATTATTCAGAAGCATACAGCAGAATCGGTTGTACTTTGACATAGAAATTCTTGTAAAATGAAGTGGCTATCATTTTCTCATTTCTTTTAAAAGCCTTATATAATTTAAATTATTCACACTTCTTCTTTCTTACCTCTAGAAGCTAAATTTTCAGTACCCTTTTTCATACTAATCATTATAGCAAAGAGGAATCCCAAATAACAAGAACTATTCACAACATCGTTTGTTAATAACAATAAAAATAATTTAAAACACTATTCATGTCATCTTAAATAGCCGCCTTTTTGAAATACTATAACTTTTGTTTTTTCTGTGTTCACATTGTCTGCAACAAAATGAGATTGAATGAGAGAGAGAGAGAGAGAGAGAAGAGGAAGGAGAGAAGAAGAAGAGGAGACAATGACAATGACAATGACAAGACAAATTCTTTTATTTCGAGGATAATGAATAAGCACACATGTGCTTTTTTACATCCAGTCCCCGCCCGTTAGGGATACATCTTAATAATAATAACCCATACTTTACAGTCTCACAATAAAAACAAGGGGAAATAACCCTTTTCAAACAGCCTCCCCCCCCCCACCCCCCCCCCCCCACCCCCGACAACCCCCCCCCCCCCCCCCCCCCAAAGCAAGCAAATAAAAGAAAACCATAAAAATACCCCACCCCCACCCCACCCCCAAAAAACCTTAACCAAAACAAACAAACAAACAAAAGAGAAGGAAAAACCAAACCAACAAAGATGATAAAAAAGAGAAAAACAGACAGACAACAACAACAAGAACAAGAACAACAACAGAGCCAAGAAAAATAACACAACCAAACTTAATAAGTCATAAAGATAAACATCTACACATTGTCAAATGGTACACATACTTGTTACACATAATTATAAATCAATTAATTAACAAACAAGATGCATTTCAAATAACAATGAAATATTTCACTCAAACTCCCATTCAATTAGTGAAAAATCAAGAAATCGAAAAATCAAATGAATAAACAAAACCAATTAAACAAGAAAAAAAGACCCACAAAACACTCCCCTTCCCAACACCCCTCCCCTAAACAAACAACAACCCCCAAAAGTCCAGACTAAATGCAAGCGTGCGCGCGCGCGCGTGCACACACACACACACACACACACACACACACACATACACAACACTTACGCACGTATAGCCACGCATGCACACCACACACACACACACACACACTCTCTCACACATACACACTCACACACACATAATACACACAACACACACACAACACATCACCTGGATACATATCCATTCGCAAGACATTTCCTAACCTACAAGATAATAGACACATGTCATAATTATCAAAATATCATAACCGTACATTTGTACAGACAAAACCAGGAAATAAACATTATTTGATGTACGAAGACAGCAAGCCACAAAGCATCAAGAAAAATGACCAGTCTAACATCAGCTATTTCAACAATAAACACACAGAACTGCTTTCTTTCCGCTCTCATCTGCACACACTGTGAATGGGCGCTCATTACTACTCACTGACACACACATACACACATACACACACATATACACACACACATATTCATGCATGCGCAATCCTATATACACATTATTAGAATTGATACAAAAGTCCACAGAAGTAATGAAATTGTCCAACAGAACATTGCAAATTAACAATCCATACCATTCTGCATTAACAACAAAATACAACCCAAACTTCATTTTAAGGGGGGGGAAACTCAGATAAGTTCATTGTTAACAAAATCAAAACAAGCAAGGGCACACACACACACACACATTATAATTCAAAGCAAGCTCACTAATGTCAGTTACAGAGAGAGGAGAGAAGAGAGAGAGAGAGAGAGGATAATTTGGTATAATGCAAGGGAGGATATATTTACTTTGTTTCCAACAGATCAATTGTGGATTTTTATTTTTGATGCATTAAGTGGATGAAAAAATGACTTTTGAAGATTGTTAATGATTGGAGTTGTCTAAATGAGTCAGGAAGGGAGTTCCACAGCACAGGGCCTGAGTAAAGTAAGCTAGATTTGAACAAATCTATTCTTGGGATTGGGACACATGGCTTTTCGGTATTTCTGGAATGATTCATTGGGAACTTGTCTTTTAAGGATGAGGGAAAAGTTCCTGTCATTATCTTAAACATCATGATGCCTTTGTTAAATCTTAGTCTTTGGTGTAGGGGAAGAATATTTAACTGGGTATAATCCACTTCTAGTAAGGTAGTCTTCTTCAGAAGAACCAGTTTAAGAGCACGTTTATACAGACTTAATAATGGTTTCATAGTGTTTGCACTAGCAGAATCCCACAGGGTTGAAACATAATCTATTGAGGATTGTATATAAGCTTGAAAGAATAGTTTTCTTGAATGAAAGTCAAGAAAATGTTTGATTTTAGTCAGTTGGTATACTCTTTGAGACATGTATTTGCACAGATGGGATATGTGATGGTACCAGCTGAGATTTTCATCAATTGTTACTCCTAGAACTTTGTGGTGAGAGGCTTGTTCTATTGTTTCCTTTTCAATATGGATTGGAGAAAATTTATTAGATAGATTTTGTCGCTTTTGTCTGGTAGTGATAAGCATGCATTTTGTTTTTTGGGGGTGTATAGACATGTGATTTTGTTCAGTCCATTTGACAAGATCATCAGTGCTATTTTGCAATGTCTTTGCAAGAGAGTTAATGTCAGTATGGCTTGTATGTATGGTTGTGTCGTCAGCAAAAAGTTCGCATTTAGATTTGATATGGAGAGGAAGGTCATTTATGTATAATGAAAAGAGAATTGGTCCTAAGATGGATCCCTGTGGTACTCCATAATGAATGGGTTTTAGTGTGGATGTGGACGTAGCTATTGAAACACATTGTTGCCTGTTTGTAAGATAAGAAGCAAGAAGTTCAAGAGTATTTGTAGAGAGATTATATAAGTCTAGCTTTTTAATGAGAAGTCTTCGGTCAATTGTATCAAATGCTTTTTTTGAAATCTACAAATAATACTCCACAAAATTTATTGTCATTAATGTTAGACAGCCAATTGTCTACAAGACTAGTTAATGCCGTATGGCACGAGTGATTTTTTCTAAATCCAGACTGATTTGGGTGAAGTAAGTTGTTAATATCTATATGATGGACTATGTGTTTATTCATATGTTTTTCCAAGGGTTTGAAAGGTAAGATAAAATAGAGATTGGCTATAAATTTGAGGGATCAGAAGTGTCTCCAGACTTGTGGATCGGAATCACCTTAGCAGTTTTGAAGGCGTTGGGGAAATAGTTCTTATGAAGACAAAGGTTATAGATATGTGTCAGAGTGTCTGTAATAACTGGAGCTGAGAGTTTCAGTATTCTGCCATCTATTCCATCAAGACCACGCGTACTTGATTGTTTGAGGTGAGTCAGGTAATCGTAGACCTCAGAAACATATGAATGGTATGTGGAGTTTTGATGGAATACGCTTTTCTTGGCAGAATTGTTTTAGTTCATTGAGATCATTGGACTTCGATTTATCATTGTTAATTATGTTACAAGAAATATTAATGAAGTGATTGTTTAGTTTTTCAGCAGAAATATCTTTAATTACGTTAGATTTGGAAGACAATTGAGTATTTGTTATTTGATTGATTGCCTTCCATACAGTCTTTGAATTTTGTTTGGATGAAAGTAGATCTTGGAAATATTTCCTTTTCTCTTGCCGTTTTTGTGAATTTATGGCATTTCTTAATTTTTTGCCTCCTCATAATATTTATGTTCTTTTAAGAAATCTCTAAGATAACATGCTTCTTCTAGTTCCTTTGTAAACCAAGGTGGTTTGCGGACATGTTTGATCCTTATGGTTTTTAATGGGGCATGTTTGTTATAGATTTCAGTAAAAACTTTTATCCAGAACTCAATGGCCAGGTCTGGATCAGTAATATTGAATGTTTCTGAGAGCATGGAACTGCTTAACTCTAGTAAGAAAAGCTGCTCATTAAATTTTGCAAAAGAGCGATAGGTTATAGTTTTATGGCCAGGTTTAGGAATTTTTGTTCCTTTTTTGACCATGTGGTATAGACTGGGTAGTGGTCGCTACAGTTGTGTACAAGGACACACATTTCTATGATGTTTTTAGGGTCTGATACATAGATGTGATCAATAACTGTGTTGGAATTTGATGTGACTCTTGTGGGTGAAGTTACTAATTGGTGAAGATTGAATGAGTTAATAACTTGGGTCCATTGGTTGTTTACTTTTGCTAGGTCAATATTAAAATCACCTAGTAAGATAATTTCCCTAGATTCTAATAGGACTACGTTCATCATGGAGTCAAACTTGTCTATCCAATTTTTTCTTTCTGTTGGATTTCTGTAGCAGAACCCCATTATAATAGGCGCTGCACCTTTTATAGCTACTTCGATCCAGATGGATTCTACTTCATAACGTTCAAGATGGAAAAGACGTTTGAACGTGACAGACTCACTAATATAGATTAAGAGACCTGTTTCTTTGGGCTTTTGCGGATCTTTTCGCATGATTTTATATCCTGGAATGAGAGAGAGAGAGAGAGAGAGAGAGAGAGAGAGAGAGAGAGAGAGAGAGAGAGAGGAGAGAGAGAGAGAGAGAGAGAGACTCTGGAATCTGAAAGGACTTGTACATAAAGAGGCCATTGGCCCATATTGCTAATACATGAAGGGGTTCATTGATCAAATTAATTATAAGAATACACAGTAAGTGCAGCTTTGACAAGTGCAAACAAATCCACTGTGGGAGTAAGTGCTTATTCCATTATCCTTGAAATAAAAGAATGAATAAATAGATTAATTGTAAAAATCTGACAGCCTCTGTTAGGTACCCCATTCAAGGGGATTTCCCCCCAGCAGTTCTCCCACGAAAGTCTTTTAGATGAGGCCATAAATCGAGGTCCCATGTGCGAACATATATAAAACATCTTTTACACACTATAAAACCAATTCCCTCTTTTAGAAGAGTAGGCCATTGCATGCCAGTAGGAATGAATGACTTTTTTTTTTAACAACAACAAAAAACGCATGCACACTAATGCTTTGTTTAGACATTTGTCTCCTAAGTTGGAATGCCGTTACCTTAATAGTGGGCAAAAACAATCGCATATATGCAAATATGTCCCCAATGGTGAACCTCAGAGCTCTAGCTGAGGAACGAAAAGAACACATACATACACACACACACACACACACACACACACACACACATACATATTTTTGTCTAATATCACTTAATGTGAAAAGACGTTAAATTAAAGAACACACACACACATACACAGCTGAATGAAAAAACCAAGCATTCAAAGGAGGGGGGGGGGGGGGGGGGTCTTCTTTTTCCACAGAGCATCCTACATCCTACTACTGCTATCAGCATATCTTTTGATACTAAGTAGCTTTATCATTGCAAAGTGTGAAGTACTGAAGAGTTGCAACAAAACCATGTCAAAGGGCTTTTGTTACAATCTGGCCCTCATAGGAAATTCCCTGGTAAAACAGGAGTAAAGCAAGGAACAATATATTTTTTAAAATAATTTGCCTGCTGCCAACACTGAAGAGTTGTGACAAGGCACATCAACACACTATGAACCTCAAGATAAATTCCCAATAATAATAATAATGATGATGATGATGATGCTGATGATGATGATGATGATCATAATAATAATAATAATAATAATAATAAAGCATGCAAATCATTTCTCTGCCCCCCCCCCCCTTTTTTTTTTCTTACAAAGTGATTTACCTGCCGACCACCATGACTAAAACATGTGATGATCCAATGTAGCTTTATCATTGCAAAATGAGTCACTGAAGAGTTGTGACAAAGCATGTTCAGCAACCTAATGTCACAAACTAGAACAAAGTCAAACCCCAGAACAAAATAACAGCAGAGCATGCACACTTCTTTTTTCGTCTTGTTGTTTGTTTGTTTGTCGTTTTTAATTCAAGCAATTTCCTTACTGCCAAAACAATCAGTACATCTTTTGACACTGGGTAGTTTTATCACTGCAAAGAATGAAATACTAAAGAGTTGTGACAAAGCAGGTACACACACACACACACACACACACACACACACCACACACACACACACTAAAGAGCTGTGACAAAGCGCGTCAACACACACACACACACACACACTTTCATGGATCTGGTCAGCAGAAAATCGTTTTCTTGACAACAGTTGCACTTAAGAAGCGAAAATGAAAGTGACGTCATGTCCTGTGACCTTTAAGGTCACGAAAACATATGACTTCCGGATAAATAGGGTGTCTTGTGTTTTGAGGAAGAAAGGAACCGTAAGTAGAAATGGTTCGTTCTGAACCGTTAGATCATAATTTGAAACATTGGTTTTCCTTTGTTTACCATATGTGAAGTTTATCATACTGTCACGATTTCTTTACGAAGCTGTGGCAATAAGTTTCTTTGTTGTTTCCCAAATGTCGTAGATTAGCCTATCTATCACTAGTTAGATCCACATTAGAATATGGTGCCACAGTATGGGATAGCCACTGCCAAACAGACATAGATAAGTTAGAACGTATCCAGAACAGGGCAGCCAGATTCATAAAACAAGACTACCATACTAGAGACCCTGGCTGTGTCACGACCATGCTCCAAGACCTGCATCTGCCGAAATTACAAGACCGGAGGCGACAGCTTAGTTAGCCTTTTATGTATAAAGTGGTTGAGGGACTTGTCCCGGCCATGCCGCCATCAAATTTTTTTACCCCCAAACCCCAAGGTAAACGTAGAATTAAGACTAAGACTTTTAAGGACTATAAATCAGTAAACATAAGAAAGACAGCCGCAACAACACAAGGCTACACAGTCCCAGAACAGGTGCAACATACAAGCATCCTTCTTCGTGCAACGGTTATAGACTGAACCATCCTCACGCCGGACCTGTCAATTCCAAAACCCTGAGCTCCTTCAAAGGGGCCCTTCACCAGTGAGAACAGCACTAGTTTTCCGAAAGCCAACCAGCATTAGTACTAGCAGTTAAGCGCAAACCCCCAATCCGTCGCGTAAAGCCAGAAGTGGTTACTGCGACGTATTGATCCAGATCCAGATCCAGATCCCAAAACATTCGAATAGAGTGCGAGTGAGTTCACTTGTTGACGACACGAACCTCTTTCACCACAGTGTAACAATAGCCTGTTATCCCTGCTACTCTGACCTGCTGGCACATATAACGCGAACACTGCATGGTGGATGTGCTTGAGCATTTTCTAATGCCGGCCGGCCACAACTGACTTAGTTCGTTTCTAAAGATCGACGGTTTTCGGTGTAGGCTGTTAGCAATGTAACTAGGCCTAATAGTAATCTTAGTAATTGCTGCTTGCAGCTACTGAGCTAGGTAACCGGACCCAGGACTGAATCTTATTTTATTCTTATCAAGTTCTTAGGATCAGGACCTGTCACAGGCTATTGCTACAGTATTGTATCACAGTAGTTCAATATCAATAGATCCAGCTGACTTTCAGTTTTAGTGTTGTTGTTGATGTAAGAATCCCTTTCAATAATTCAGAATGAAGAGCCAAACAAATTTCTGCTTAAAACAATAGCATTTTCTGATTTCATGTTAGCAGCTGTGTCCTTTCATACTGTTTTCACTTTTAATATATATATGTATTAACTTACTATTAAGCTGTAATTTGCTTGTAACTTTACTATTTTTAAGTTTTATTTTTTATTGTACTTTGCCCTACCTCAGAATATTCATCATGATGGTTAACAATATACCAAAGCAAAAACATCATTTAGAGCTGTCTGCTCACTGGGTAGGCAATGCCAGTACTAAATCAGGGTAGCAACTGTGTGTGTGTGTGTGTGTGTGTCGTGCGTGCGTGCGTGCGTGTGTGTGTAAATATTTTGCTGTTGAGGAAGAGTGTTGTTATGGAATATTTGCACACAGGTCTACACTACAGATCTTCAAGAAACTTGCTTGATTCTCTCTTAGTTTGTTGAGCAGTTGCTAGGTTACTGCACTGATTTGTGTTTCCAGTCAGCATGACCGTGTCAAGTTGAACACGTCTGCTAGAGGCATTTACACTATCCCCAAAAATTGCTTGATTGCAGAGCCAGTGGCTTGCTTCTTGGCAAAGTGACAGAACTGGAACAAGAAGAGACTGCACAGAATACTGAATCAGAATAGTCTGACAGTCGTCTGCTGGGTGCAGGAGACCAGTGCTTTGGTGGTTTCCTGAATGCTGTGGGTAACATTGGCGCTGAAGCCATGGGGGAAATTTCCAATTCAGCAGAATACCAGAGCTTCAGAAGCACAATCCCTTTAAAGAAGGTTTGTGACATTTTGGATTGCATGTTTTGCTTTGGTGTTTGTAAACTAAAATATGTTTTGGGGTAATTAAATTAAACTTTATGGTGGTTAATGGGTTTCATTTTGTTTGTAATACTTACTAAATGTTTGTTTGATTATTCACTTGATTATTTACTCTGTGTTTTTTGGGGGTTTTTTGGAGGAGATTGATATCTAATGAATCTCAAGTACTTAAGTGATTCATAAGTGGAAAGATTTAAACCTACAATAGAGTATTGATCCATTACAAGTTTACAACAGGGTAGGTTTGACTTTTTAAAGTTTTTCTCCCGAAAAACTATTAATATCATCCTATTTGGATGAAGATGCACATAAAACAAGTGGGTATGTAATAAAAATATTATAGTTGTAGATAACAGATTATTCAAGTACTAGTTTGAAACTTGAATTTTAATGTGTATTCCAGGTCGCTAGTATTAGTAATTGACAGCTATACTTTAACCTGTATAATTCATGTAAAATAAATGGGATGCTCTTGTGGTCGGAGTATTGCACTTGTGACCTGATGACATGAGACTGAGCCACCAAGGGTATTTTACTCTGGAGTTTACACCAGTACTGACTTTACTCTCCCAAAAGTCTTTGGATGAGACTATAAACCAAGGCCCTCTGTGCAAATGCATGCAGAACATTTTGGCATTTTTGCACATATATGTAAAAAAGCTGTTCGCCTTTTGGAAGAGTATGCTGTTTTGTGTCAGTAGGAATGGATGACAAAATTTTAAAAATGCATGCACTCAGGTATCATGCTTACTTGTTAGACATCATCCCATGAGTTAGAATGCATAGATCTACTTTATTGGTGGGTAAAAATGGTTACATATGTAAAATCTCACCGTTGGTGAACCTCAGAGCTCTAGCCAAGGAACAAAAAAAGGAAATAAATCTTATTTTATTAAACCAATTATCCTTGAAGTCAGAATGCAGCTACCTTACTAGTTGGCAAAAACAGTCTCATATATGCAGATTCTTACCATTGGTGAACCTTTGAGCCCTAGACAAAAAACCAATAACAAAGAAGTCAGTAATTCTAGGAAAACTATTAGACAAACATTGGAAATCAAATGAGACAAAAAGCTCCATCTTCAGCATCTAGAAAAATTGTATTTTAAGAGTATCTACTAGGGCAAAATTTGCATCATGTAAGGTATTACTATTAGACAGACCTTTAATACATCTCGACCTGATACCAAAGCTTAGGAGTCAACACTTGTAGACTATTAAATGTTTTTCATATTTGAAATGATCTTCTGTTACCAGGTAGTGGTAGGTATTAAACCATGTAGACAGCCCTAGACTTGGATAAAAACCTATCCAAGTGATAAGTCAACACTTGTAAACTGTAATGTTTTTCATATCTGAAATGACTTCGTTACCAGTAGTGGTAGGTATTGAGCCATGTCTGACCCTGCTTGCGACAGTCCTAAGGGCTGGATAAAACCTAATACAAAGTCTTCGTACCAACACTTGTAACTAGTAAAACTATGTTTTTTCATATTGAAATGATCTTCTGTTACCAGTATATGGACAATAACAGCAAAGAATGACAATTATGTGCTGGACCCCGCAAATGAAATGTCCACTGGTCTGTTATTCCACCACCATGGACTGGCATGTTTTCAAACAGTCCTTTCAGCGCACTTCTGCAGGATAAGGCATGCTCAGTATTAAATCAACTGTGTTTTTGAAATATACATTCTAATTCTAGTACTATATATATAATGTATAAATGCACATAGAGATCAGATAATATTTCGTTGCCTAACAAAACAAAAAAGCATCATAATCTAAAATAACCAAGTTGGACAATGAAGAATTGCCTTTCCAAAAGCAAACATAAAACAAGGTTACTAATGGACATCAAGATGATGCTCTCAAATCTAATCGACCATGTTACAATCAGAATTCGCCATTCCTCATAGATATCATGCATTCAAGCGCGCGCACTACACACACACACTCACACACAAGGAAAATTGGAATCTTTGCCTTTTGGGAGGAAGATAATGTAGAACAAATAACTTATAGAGAATAAGGGAGGCATTAAGTGCAACCTGCCTAAACAAGTAAACGTAAGATCTGTTGATTCCTGGCCATGGCCCTTTTTCCCAGTTTGATGAGAAAATCAAACTGAAATGACAAAGTCCCTTTGGATGAGACTATTAACTGAGCTCCATGTCGAATGAGCAGAACATTTTGTACACACATAAATACCTGTTGCGCTGTTTGGAAAGAAGCCATTTCATGCCAGTAGGAATGGATGACGATTTTAAAAAAAGACACACATCAGAACACAGATTGTAATATAACACATCCCTAAGTTGAATCGGGTACCTAAATTGGAGGAGAATTAGCGTACAGCAGATACTCACCTCTTGTGAAACCGACTCTAGCTGAGGAAGCAAAATACAAATTAAAACGTGTTAGCCAGCAAATTTGGTATATAGTAAACTCAAATGAGTCTGAAGGCAAGCCTTGATTATTTCTTGTGGCGCTAACCTTGCCTTTGTAGTTGAATTGTTTTCGTGATTGCCTAGTATTATTCTTTTCACACAGTTGAGTACCCAGTCTATTGACGATGCGGAATTTTGTGAGGATTCAGCAAGCGTTTAATCACACACGGACAAAATTTTTGGTTTTTTTTTTTTTAAAAAAAAAAAGGGGGGGCCCGGTTTTTTAAAAAAAAAAAAAAAAAATTTTTTTTTTTTTTTTTTTTAAAAGAATAAAAAGGGGTTTTTTTGGGGGTTTTAATTTTTTTTTTTTTTTTTTAAAAAAATTTTTTTTGGGGGGGGGGTTTTTTTGTTTTTTTTTTTAAAAAAAAACCTTTTTTTAAAAGGGGGGTTTTTTTTTTTTTTTGGGGGGGGGGGGTTTTTTTTTTTTTTTTTTTTAAAAAAATTTTAAAAAAACCCCCCTTTTTTTTTTTTTTTTTTTTTTTTGTTTTTTGGGGGTTTTTTTTTAAAAAAAAAAAAATTTTTTGGGGGGTTTTTTTTGGTTTTGGGGGGGGGGGGTTTTTGGGGGATTTAAGGGTTTTTTTTTTTGGGGGGGGTTTTTTTTGGGGGGTTTTTTTTTGGGGCCTTTTTTTTTTTTTGGGGGGGGTTTTTTTGGGGGGGGGGGTTTTTGGGGGAAAAGAAAGGGGGAAAAAAGGGGGAAAAAGGAAATTGGGGGGGAAAAAAGGGGTTTGGGGGAAAAATTTTTTTTTTTTCCCCCTTTTCCGGGGTTTTTTCCCTTTTTTCCCCCCCCCCTTTTTTTTTTTTTCCGGGTTTTTTTTAGGCCTTGGGGAAAAAACCAAAAAAAAAGTTTTTTTAAAAAAATTTTTAAAAAAAAATTAAAAAAAAATTTTTTGGGGGTTTTTCCTTTTTTTTTTTTTTTTTGGGGGGGGGTTTTTTTAAAAAAATTTTTTTTTTGGGGGTTTTTTTTTTTTTTTTTTTTTGGGGGGGGTTTTTTTGGCTTTTTTTTTTTTTTTAAAAAAAATTTAAATTTTTTAAAAAAAAAATTTTCCCTTTTTTTTTTTTTTTTTAAAAAAAATTTTTAAAAAAAACCCTTTTTTTTTTTTTAAAAAAAAAAATTTTAAGGGAAACCCCCAAAAATTTTTTTTTTTTTATTTTTTAAAAAAAATTTTTTGGAAAAAATTTAAAAAAAAAAGGGTTTTTTCCTTTTTTAAAAAATTTTTTGGGGGGGTTTTTTTTTTTTTTAAATTTGTTTTTTAAATTTTGGGAAAAAAAAAAAAAAAAATTTTTTAAAAAAAAAATTTTTTTGGAAACCTTTAAAAAATTTTTTTATTTTTTTTTTTTTTTAAAATTTTTTTTAAAAAAAAATTTTTTTAAAAAAAAAATTTAAAAAAAATTTTTTTTTAAAATTTTGGGTTTTGGGGGAAAAAAAGGGGGGGAAAAAAAAAAGGGGAGGGGGGGGAGGGGGTTTGGGGGGGGGGCCCCCGGGGGGGGGGTTTTTTTTTTTGGGAAAAAGGGGAATGGTAAAAAGAAGATAAAAAACCCCTTTTCCATTTGCTAGAAATTTCAAAATTTTTTCAACCACTTTAAAACAAAAAAGCAAAAATTTTAATTAAAAAAAATTTCCCAAAACAAACAATAAATTGAATTTTGGGAAAAAGGGTTTTTCTCATTATCGGGGGTTACTTTTTGAAAAACCCCCTTGCTTTTTGGGGGAATAACCTTAAAAAGGGGGAAAAAGGGTTAAAAAATTCTAAGGGTGGGGGCCCGGGATTTTTTTAGGGGGATATAGGGGATTTCTTTCCCTTTTTTTTGGGTAAGGAGTTAAAAGGAAGGGCTTTTTTTTCTTTTTTTTTTTTCTTTCTTCTCTTTTCTTTTTAATTAAAAAAAAAACAAAACCCCCCCCCCCGGGGGGAAAAAAAAACCTTTTTTCTTTTTTTTTCTTTCCCCTTTGGCTTCTTTCTCTTTTCCCCCCCCAAAAACCAAAATTCCTCCCCCCCCTCTCTTTTCCTTCTTTCCTCTCATCCTCCTCCCCTCACAACAACCCCAACCCCTCCCTAAAAACCAAACAACAAAACACTCCCTCACCACACACACACCCTCAAAACCAAACCACACCACCCCAAAAACCCCCTCACACACACCTTTTACCCCTCACAAAACCCAACCCCCTCACAAAACCACCTTTTTAAAGCATTCCCAAGCAGTGCTTGTTTAAAAATTTCCCAAAGGAGACAACATTCCCCCTGAATAAAAAAACTAACACCCTCTTCAAAAAACCACCAACACACTAAAACAAAACACACACTCCCGCGCGGGGGCTCGCTTTTCACAACCCAAAGCGCACGGCGGGCCCCAAAATTTTAAAGCATTGCAAGCGGTGCTAAAGGAAACCATGGGGGGCCCCCGTTTTACCTGAAATAAAATTGTAAAAGGGCAAATAAAAAAGAAAACATTTAATTTCAGTCAGAAATTTGTACCGGGAAAAACCTTTTATTTTTTTGGATTTAAAAAAGGCTTTGTAAAAACCCTTGTGGTTTGGGGGGGTTCTTAAAATATGTGGGGACACCAAAAAAAAAAATACTGTTATTTTCTTTGTTTGCTTACAAAAATGGAAAAGGTTAAAACAGAACTTTGAAAAAGAAATGCACGTTTGTTTTAAAAAGAACGTGAATTGGCCTGAAAAAGTTTATCTTTTTAAAAACGGTTAGGTATCCCAAATCTTGGAACATTTTTGGGGCCCCTTTTTTTGGGTTTTTTTTTTTAAAAATTTGTTTGAAAAAGGACCCTTTAATCGTCTACCCCGTCAAAACTATTTTTGTCCCGGGGACCATTCTTGGATGTTTTAAACTCCTTGCTTAAAATTTGTCTTAGAAAAAATTTAGCCTGCCCACCCCAAGATGAACCAAACAAAGTTAAATCCTGTCTTGTTTGGCTTTCCCAAAATGTTTTTTTAACCCCAAACAAATTTAAATTCCGTTTTTTTTCCAAATTAAAAACTTTGCTGAAAATCAAAAAACCAATCCTTAAGACGGGAACCCACAAGAATTTTAAAGGGAAAGGGAAAATCGCAAAAAAATCCCCAAAAACCATTTTAATTTTGGATTTCCCAAACTGGGAATCTAAAAATTTCGGAAAGTTTATAGAATGAAACTTTCTCCAGATCTCAATTGGTTTTAACCCCATTTTTTTCAGAGCATCCCGCAAAAAACGGTTGTATTTTGACATAAGAAATTTTGAAAAAGGGAAGTGGCTTTAAATTTTTCATTTCTTTTAAAAAGCCTTATAAAAATTTAAAAATTTTTCAAACATTCTTCTTTTTTTCCTTTCTAAAAGAAAAAATTTTCAGTCCTTTTTCATATTTAATAAATAAAGAAAAAGGGAAAAATAAAAATTTAAACAAAAAAAATTTTCCCCAAAAATCGTTTTTTAAATAAAAAATTAAAAAAATTTTAAAAACTTTAAATGGTCATCTTAAATAGCCCGCCTTTTTGAAATTTTTTATAACTTTTTTTTTTTTTCTGGGGTTCCCCTTGTCTGCAAAAAAAATTTTTGAAAATTGAATGGGGAAGAGGGAAAAGAGGGGGAGAGGAGGGGGAGAGGATGACGACCCAAAGACGAGAGGAGGCCTAAAACAAGTGAATAAAAAGAGGTAAGAAAAGAAAGGAAAGTGGGAAATACATTTAAATAAAATCCCCAATATTTTTTATATTTTCAAATAAAAAAAGGGAACAAACCTTTTTTAAAACCCAAGTTCCCCCCCCAAGGGAAAAAACAAAAACCCCCCCCAACCCCAAACCAAAAATAAAAAAAACCCCTTTAAAATACCCCACCCCCCAAACCCCCCACCCCCAAAAATTTAACCCCCAAAACAAACCCCCCCAAAACAAACAAAAAAAGGGGAAAAACCAAAAAAAAAATAAAAAAAACCCCCCCCCCACAAAAAAAAAACCCAAAACCCAAAAACAAACAAAAAAACCCAAAAAAAAAAACAAAAAACCAAAAATTAAAACTTTTAAAAAAAAAGAAAAAAAATTTAACAGAAAAAGGACACAAACAAAAAAAAAAAATTAAAAAAACGGGAGCCAAAAAAAAAATAAAAAAACCAAACTTTTAAATTAAGTAAAAAATAAAAACAATCGAAAGGAAAATCAAAGAATAAAAACAAAAAATTTAAAACAAAAAAAAGACCCAAAAAAAAATTTTTCCCAAACCCCTTAAAAAAAAACCCCCCCAAAAACCCGAAAAAATAAAAAGGTGGCCTGGGCCTTAAAAAACAAAAAAAAAAACCCACACAAAAACCCCCTCACCCACACCAACAACCCCCCCCCTCAAACCCAAAACCCCAAAACAAACACCCCCCAAAATTCCGGAAAAAAATTTTGGCAAGTTTTCCCCCCGTTGCCCCAAATTCCTTTACAAAAACAAAACCACACCAACAAACCAAACAATTAAAACTTTTTTAAGACGAAGACACCAACCACAAACACCCCCAAAAAATACCATCCACACCTTTAAACCAAAACCACAAAACCCTTTTCCGGTTCTATCTTGCAAACAATTTTCCTAAACTAAAAAGAAAATACACACATAAACAAAATACAAACACATTTATCAGAAAAAACCCAAAAAAAATTAAAATTTGGTACAAAAGCCAGAAAAAAAGCCAAACAAACATTCAAAAAAAAATCCTTAAACCTTTCGCATTAACAAAAAATTAAACCCAAACCCTTTCCCCATTTTTAAAGGGGGGGGGGAAAACCCCCAAAAATTATTGAACAAAATAAAACAACCTATAACACACACAACTTTATTTCAAAGAAAGGCTCAAAATTTTCCCTTAGGGGTTGAAAAAAAGAAAAAAGGGGAATGAAATTTTTGGTAAAAGAACGGGGGAAAATTTAAAACTTAACCTTTTGTTTAAAAAAAAAAAATCAAAAAAATTTTAGTCTTTAAGGGGGGGGGAAAAAATCTTTAAAGGGTTTTTTTAAAAAGGACCAAAATCAAAAAGGGGCACCCCAAAACCAACAAAATAATTTAAAAAACCCCTATTCTTTTGGGAGGGGAAAGGGTTTGGGAAGGGAAAAAAGGGATTTTTTGGGAAGGGTTTTTTAAGGGAGGAAAAATTTTCTTTTTTAAAACAGATCCTTTTAAATTTTTTAATTTTTGGGTGTTAAGGGGAAAGAAAAAAAATATTTTTGGGTTTTTAATATTTGGGTGTTTCTTAGAAAAAGAAAGGGATTTTTAACAGCAAAAGGGTTTTAAAAAAAGTGTTTAACAATTTTTCCCCGGGTTTGGGGACACTTTCTTTTTTGGTTTTATAATTTTTTGAAAAATTTGTTTTTTAAATAAAAGGGTAAAAACCTGTTTTTTTTTAAAAATAAAAGGGGGAATATTTTTTTAAATTTTGTTTTGGGGGGGGGAAAATATTTGGGGGAAAACCATTTTTGAAGGTTTTTTCAAAGCCCTTTTAAAAACTTTTTAAGGGGGTTTTTTGGTTTATTTTTTCCTTTAAACCCCACAGGGTTGGGAGAAAAATTTTAAATTAAAAGGGGGTTTTTGGCTTTTGTTTTTTGGAATGAAAGCAAAAAATTTTGTTTTTTTGGGGGTTTTTTGGTAAAAATTTGGGATTTTTGTTCGGGTATTTGAAAAACATCAGGTATTTTTAAAAATTTTTCCAAGAATTTAATGGTAGAGGCTTGTATTTGGGTTTCCCAAAAATTTGGGATTTGATTTTTTTAGGGAAAAGGAAGGCCCTTTTAATTGGTATAAAAAAAGAGGTTTTTGGTTTTGGGGGGGTTGTTATAAACAATGGGTTTTTTTGTTTTTGGGGAACAAGCTATTGAAAATTTTGCCTGTTTTGAAAAAAGGAGAGAATTCAGGGCGTATTTTTGTGGAAAAAAGATTAATTATAAGTTTAAGGGGGGGGCTTTTTAAATGGAAAAGGCCCTTGGCCCCTTTTACCCCAAAAGGGGTTTTTTGGGGAAAACTACAAAAAAACCCCAAAAAATTTTTATTGTTTAAAGAAAGAAGAATTGCAAGACTAGTTTTTGGAAGGGAGTATTTAAAAATTTTTTTAAAATAAAAAGATTTGGGTAAGTACTTTTTTTTAAATTCAAAAAATAATACAAAAATTTTTTTTTTTAATTTTTTCCAAATTTTAAAGGGTAAAGGTAAAAAATTTTTTTTTCCCAAAACCCAATTTTTGGGGAAAAGGAGTTGTTGGAATAACTTAATTTGGGGAAAACTTGGGGTTTTAAATCTTTTTTTTTAAAAGGGGAAAAAGTTATAGAAGGAGAGGGGGCTTTAAAAATTTGGGGTAAAGGTTTCCCCAAGTAATTCGGAATCCCTTAATTTTAAGGGGGGTGGGGGGGGGGGTTTTTTGGGGGGGGGGGGGGGGGGGGGAACCAAAACCCCCCGTACTTGTTTGTTTAAAAGGTGAGCCCAGGAAAATCGTAAGACCTCAAAAAAAAAATTTTATAAAAAGGTATGTGGATTTTGATGGAATCGCTTTTTTTGGCAAAATTTTTTTTATTTCATTGAGTTTCATTGGATTTCGAATTTTTCATTTTTAAAATTATGTTACAAAGAAATTTTAATAAAAGGGGAAGTTTAGTTTTTCACCCAAAAAAATTATTTTTAAAATTACGTTGGGAATTTGGAAGAAATTTGGGAGTATTTTTTTTTTGGGTTTGGGATTCCCCTTCCCATACAGTCTTTGAATTTTGTTTGGATGAAAGTTAAAGATTTTGGAAAAAAATTTTTTTTCCCTTTTTCTCTTGCCGTTTTTGTAAAAATTTATGGCTTTTTTTAAATTTTTTTGCCCTCCTCTTTAATATTTATTTTCCCTTTTAAGAAAATCTCTAGATGCATCTTCTTTCTATTTCCCTTTTTGAAAAACCCGGTGGTTTGGGGAAACATTTTTTGTCCTTTTTGGGGTTTTTTAATGGGGACCTTTTTGGGTTTATGGGTTTCTGTAAAAATTTTTTTTCCAGAAACCCAAGGGCCCGGTCTGGACCCGTAATATTAAATGTTTCGAGAGAAAGGAATGCTTCCTTAGTAAAAAAGTGTATTTTAAAATTTTGAAAAAAAGAGCTTTAAGGTTATTTTTTTAGGGCCCAAGGTTTGGGAAAATTTTTGTTCCTTTTTTGACCTTTGGGGGAAACAGACTGGTAGGGGTTTCGCTACAGGGGGTGTCGGGACAAAAATTTTTCTATGATTTTTTTGGGTTTTTGAAAACATAAAATTGTGATAAATGATTGTTTTTTAAATTTTGTGTGATCTTGTGGGTGAAGTTACTAATTGGTGAAGTTTTGATTGAGTTTAATAACTTGGGATCCTTTGGTTTTTTTACTTTTGCAAAGGTCAATTTTAAAAATCCCCTGTAAGAAAAATTTCCCCTTAGATTCAAACGGACTACGTTCATCATGGGGGTAAAACTTTTTCTTTTCCCTTTTTTTTTTCTTTTGGGAAATTTCTGTACCCAAAACCCCCATTATAATGGGCCCGCTGCACCTTTTAAAAGCTACTTCATAAGATGGATTCTATTTCATAACGTTCGAGGGGAAAAGACTTTTTGGGAACGGGGCAGACTCACAAAAATATAGTTAAAGGAGCCCTGTTTCTTTGGGTTTTTGGGTTCTTTTCGCATAAAATTTTATTCCCTGGAATGGGGGGGGCGGGGGGAGAAGGGAGAAAAAGGACGAGGGGAAGAAAAAACAAAAAGAGAAGAAAAATGATGAGGATGAAAAAGGGGAGGAAAAGGGAGAGAGGGGAGAAAATTCGGGAAATTTTAAAAAGGGATTTTTAACTAAAAGGGGCCATTGGCCCTTAAAATTGTTTAAATACAAAAAAAAAAGGGGTTTAAATTGGGATCAAATTAATTATAAAAAAATTTAAAAAGTAAGTGCGGGTTTTGAAAAGGGTGCAAAAAAAAAACCCCTGGGGAAGGAAAATTTGGCTTATTCCATTTTTGAAATAAAAATAAAATAAATAAATAGATTAATGTTAAAAATCGGAAAAGCCTTGTTAGGAAAACCAAATTCAAAGGGGGTTTCCCCCAGCAGTTCCCTCCCACAAAAAGTTTTTTAGAGGGGAGGCCATAAAATCGAGGTTTCCCCTGTGCGCCATTTTTTTAAAACATCTTTTTACAAAAATAAAAACCCAAAATTCCCTCTTTTTTAAGAAGAGTAGGCCATTGAAAATCCCAAAGTGGGAAAAAATTAAATAAAAATGATTTTTTTTTTTTAAAAACAAAAACAAAAAACGCTTGAAACACAAAAGCTTTGTTTAAAAATTTTTGTCTCAAAAAGTTGGAATTCCCCTTTAAACCTTTAAATAGGGGCAAAAAAAAAAAATTCGCATATTGAAAAATATGTCCCCAATGGGGGGAACCTCGGGGTTAGTGGGAAACCGAAAAAAAAAAATTTTCTTTTACACACAACAAAAAAAACACACCCACACCCCAAAATTAATATTTTTTTTCTTAATATCATTAAAATTTTGAAAAAAATTTTTAAAAATTAAAGAAAAACACAAAAATACACAGTGAATAAAAAAAAACCAAGAAATTTTAAAGGAGGGGGGGGGGGGGGGGGGGGGGGAAATTCTTTTTCCCCGAGACCCAAACACCCTACTATTTCCCTTACAAAATGCACTTCCCTTTTTGTTTATTAAAGTGCTTTTTCTTTGAAAATGTTAAAAGAAATTAAAGAGTTGCAAAAAACCCAAATTTTCAAAGGGCTTTTTTTTCATCTGGCCCTTTAGGTTTTTTCCGGGTTTTAAAAAAGGAGTAAAAAGAAGGGGAAAAAATTATATTTTTTTAAAATTTTTGCCTTGCCCCAAATTTTAAAGATTTTTGTAAAACAAGGCACACAAACAATCCCCCCCAAATTTTAATTTCCCAAAATAATTTTTTTTAATTGTTTGATGTGTGATGCTGTTGATGATAAAATTAAATGACCCAAAAAATTTAAAAAATAAAAATTAAAAAATAAAGCTTTGAAAATCCTTCTTTCTTCCCCCCCCCCCCCCCTTTTTTTTTTTCTTAACAAAGGGGATTTACCTCCCCGCCCACCATGACTAAAAAAAAAAATGTGTTTTTAAAAAAAATTCCCTGGGGTTTTTTAAAAAATTTGAAAAAACCTGAGTCACAACTGTACAAAATTTTCAAACCCCCAAAAAATCAACCAAAAGCACAAATCAAACCCCCGGGAACCAAATTTAAGCAACCATGCCCTTCTTTTTCTTTTGTTGGTTTTTTTTTTGTCGTTTTTAAAATTTAAGAATTTCCTTACCCCCAAACAATCATACTCCAAACACACCTTCAAAAAAAATAAAAAAAGTTGTGCCCAAAAGAGGGAAAAAACACACCCAAAAACACACAACACCCAAACCCAAAAAAACAACACCACACACAAAAAACAAATAAAAGAGGGGGTTGACCAAAGCCTCTTTTTTTTTTTAACCAACCCCCCAAACACCCACACTTTTCTTTTTGGCTCTTCCCCAAAATTTTTTTTTTACAAATTAAATTAGAAGGAAAAATTTGAAGGAACTTTTCTTTTTCCTGTATTTTTTTAAGGTTTTTTTCCACGAAAACTTTTTAAACTTCCGGAAAATTTGGGTTTTGTCTTGTTTTTTTGGGGGGAAAAAAAGGGAAAACCGTAATTTGGAAATGGTTCGTTCTAAAACCTTTTAAGTTTTTCATAATTTAAAAACATTGGTTTTCCTTTTTTTTAAAATATGTAAAAAGTTTTTTCAATATGTCCAAATTTTCTTTCAAAAAGAAATGTGGCAAAAAAAGTTTCTTTGTTTTTTCCCCAAATTGTGTATTTTAGCCATAATCTTTTATTTAAAGATCCCAAAATTAGAATAGGGTGCCACAGTATGGGGTCCCACTGCCAAAAACAAAATAGATAAGTTAAAAAAGTATGGGAACAGGGCACCCAGATTTCATAAAAAAAGACTCCCTTTACAAAGAGACCCTGGATGTGTCCCGGACCATGCTCCAAGCCCTTTGGTTTTCGGGCCGAAAATTAAAAAAGGCCCGGAAAAGGCGACAGTTAGGTTACCCTTTATGTTAATAAAGGGGTTTGGAAAAGGGGACTTGCCCCCCGGGCCTTTGCCGCCATCAATTTTTTTCCCCCCCAAAAACCCCAAGGTAAAGTTAGAATTAAAGACTAAAAAATTTTTTAAAGGACTAAAAAAAATAAAGTAAAAAAGTAGAAAGGGACACCCTGCAAAAAAAAACAGAGGCTACACAGTCCCAAAACGGGCAGGTGAAAACCAGAAAACAGCACTCCCTTTCTTCGTGCGGGAGGGTTTTATAGACTGGAAAACCACCTCAGCGCCCCAGACCGTTTTTTCCCCCAAGCCCCCTGGGGCCCCTTCAAAGGGGCCCCTACCGGGAAACCCAAGCCCCTTGGGTTTTTCCCAAAGAAAACCACCCAATTGGGTTTATTTTTCCCTTTAAAGGCAAACCCCCAATCCTTCCCGAAAAGCCAAAAAGTGGTTATTTGCGACGTATTTTGATCCAGTTCCCAAGCCCCAAAGACCCCAAAACTTTCGATAAAAAGTGCGAGGGGTGTTCATTTTGTTGCCCAAACCAAGAACCTTTTTTCACCACGTGAAAACAATACCCCCGTTTCCCTTTGGTACTCTAAAAAACCTGTTTGGCAAAAAAAACGGAAACAGGGCATGGTGGTTTGTTTTTGAGCATTTTTTTTTAATTGGGGGCCGGGCCCAACAACTGACTTATTTCGTTTCAAAAATTCAAACGGTTTTTTCGGTTTTTTTTTAGGTTTTGGTTAGAAAATGTAAATGGGCCAAAATAGTTTTTTTAAAGAAATTTGTGCTTCCCAGTCCCTGAGCTGGGAAAAACCGGGCCAAAAAAACCAAAATCTTATTTTTATTCTTATAAAAGTTTTTTAAGGTAAAGGAAACCGGGCAAAAGGCTTTTGGGTACGTATTGAAAATCACAGTATTTCCCTATCAAAGTTTCCGTGCCTTTCAGTTTTTAAGTGTTGTAGTTGATGAAAAATCCCTTTCAATAATTCAAAAATGAAGGCCAAACAAATTTTGTTTAAAAAAACAAAAATCATTTCGATTTCTTTTTAGCAGCTGTGTCCTTTCATCGGGTTTTCCAATTTTAATTTTTTTAAAATGTATTAATTTAACTATTAAGCTGTAATTTGCTTGTAACTTTACAAATTTTTTTAAATTTTATTTTTTATTTTTCCTTTTGCCCTACCTCAAAAATATTCACCCATGATGGTTAACAAATACCAAAAAAAAAACCCCTTCATTTAAAACTGTCTGCTCATGGGTGGGGCAAATCCCATTTAACTAAAATAAGGGTACCCAACTGTGTGTGTGTGTGTTTTGGTGTGCGTGCGTGGGGGATTGCGTGCGTGTTTTTGTTTTAAAAATTTTTTTGCTGTTGAGGAAGGTGTTTTTAGGGAATATTTCACACAGGTTTTTCACTACAGATCTTCAAAAAACCCTTGTTGGGATTCTCCCCTTAGTTTGTTAAAGGTTGTTTAGGTTTCCACTGTTTTTGTTTTTCCCAGTCAGCATGCCCTTTGTCAATTTGAAACGGTTGTGGGACCCTTTCACTACCCCCAAAAAATTGCTTGATTGCAGGAAGTGGCTTGCTTTTTGGAAAAAAGTGACAAAACCCGGGGAAACCCCAAAAAAGAGACTGCACAAAAATACTGAATCAGAATATCTGCGGGTCGTCGTGGGTGCAGGAGCCCAGTGTTTTGGGGGGTTTCCTGAATGTTTTGGGGTAAAAAATTGGGCGCTAAAAGCCAGGGGGGGGTAAATTTTTCCAAATTCAGCAGAATACCAGGTTCAAAAGAACAATCCCTTTAAAGAAGGTTTGTAAACATTTTGGATTGAAATTGTTTTGTTTTGGGGTTTTTTTGAAAACCCTAAAAAATTTTTTGGGGGGAAAATTATTTTTAAAATTTATGGTGGTTTAATGGGTTTCATTTTTTTTTTAATACTTACTAAATTGTTTGTTTTAAATTTTTTCACTTGATTATTTATCTGTTTTTTTTGGGGGGTTTTTTTTTGGAGGAGATTGTTTAAATCTAATAAATTTCTAAATTATTTAAAGGGGATTCATAAGTGGAAAGATTTAAATTTAAATTTGGATTGACCCCTTTTTAACAAGTTTAAAACCGGGGGTTTTGGGTTTGACTTTTTAAATTTTTTCCCCCCAAAAAAAAACTATTAAAATACCCTTTTTTGGGTTTGAAAGTCCCAATAAAAAAAAAGTGGGTATGAAATTAAAAAATATTTAGTTTTTTGGGAAAAACAGTTTTTAAATTTCTAGTTTGAAACTTGAATTTTAAGGGATATTCCAGGCCCGCTAGTATTAGAAAATTGCAGCATATTTTTAACCTGTTTAAATTCATGTAAAAAAAAAAATGGGATGCTCTTGGGGGTCGGATTTATTGATTGGTGCCCTGATGACAGAGACTGAGCACCCAAGGGTTTTTTTTACTCGGGGAGTTTACCCCCAGTACTGATTTTATTTCCCCCAAAAGTCTTTGGATGGATTTAAAAAAACCCAAAAGGCCCTCTGTGCAAATGCATGAAAACTTTTTTGGCTTTTTTTTGCAAACATTTATGAAAAAAAGCTTTTTGTTTTTTGGGAAAAGGTATGTGTTTTGTTGTCGTAGGAATGGATGAAAAAAATTTTAAAAATTTGCATGCACTCGGGAAATAAATGTTACTTGTTAAAACCTTTCACCCCCTTGATTTTTAAAATGCCATGATTACTTTATTGGTGGGTAAAAATTTTTGGAAAATATGTAAAATTAAACCTTTTGGTAAAACCCAGAGTTTCTACCCAAAGGAAAAAAAAAAGGAAAAAATCTTTTTTATTAAAAACCAATTATCCTTGAAGTTCAAGAATGGGGGTTTACCTTACTAGTTGGCAAAAACGTCTCATTTTGGAGATTCTTCCCAAATTGGTGAACCTTTGACCCCTTGGACAAAAAACCAAAAACAAAAAAGCCCGTTTTTTAAAGGAAAAAAACTATTGGGCCAAAAAAGGGAAAATTTCAAATGAGAAAAAAAGGGCCCCCAATTTCAGCATTTTAGAAAAAATTGAAATTTTAAGAGAAATCTATTTGGGCAAAATTTGAAATTCATGTAAGGTTAATACTATTAGACAAAACCTTTAATACATCTCGCCCTGATCCCAAAATTTTTAAAGGGTCCCCCCCTTTTGTAGCTATTAAATGTTTTTCATTTTGAAAATAAATTTCTGTTCCCAGGTGGGTGGTGGGTATTTAAACCATGAAAGACAGCCCTAAAAAGGTTTTTTTAAAAACCCTAATACCAAAAGCTTAGTATTTAAACATTGTAAAAAAGAAAAAATTTTTTTTTCATATCTAAAAAGATTTTTGGGTTACCGGGTTGTGGTAGGTATTGGACCCCATGTTGACCCCTGCTTGGGGACAGCCCCTTGGGGGGGCCCCCTGGATAAAAAACCTTAATTTCCCAAAAGCTTCGAAAGGCCAAAACATTTTGTGGGATAGTTTTTTCTAAATTTTTTTTTAAATATTTAAAATAAAATTCTTTTTTTGTTTTACCAGGTAGTGGGGGAAACGATGAAAACAGAAAAGAATGGACAATGTATGAGGCTGGCCCCCGTTCCAGTAAAATGCCCCACTGGTTTTTTTCCCACCAGCCAGGGGAAAACTGGCGTTGTTTTCTTAAAACCCGACCCTTTGGGCTGTTTTTGCAGGAAACGGACATTCGGGGCCCCAGTATTAAACCCAACTGTTTTTTGGAAAATAGTTACTTTCCCTACTAGTCGTAGAAAACTTTATATAATTTTAAAAATGCCCCATAGAGATGAGTTAAAAATTTTTTTTGCCGGGAAAAAAAAAAATCAAAAAAGCTCATCTTTATCTTAAATAACCAGGTTGGACACATGAAGAATCCCTTTTTCCCCAAAGACGAAAAACCTTTAAAACAAGCTGTTCAAAATTGGACTCAGAATCGTGCTATTCATATTATCACCATTTTTTACAATCGAAATTCCCATTCCTATATGAGTAAAATACATGCATGAAAAAGCGGGGGACCCACAAAACACCCCACTCACACAAGTGGAAAAAAAATTTTTGAATCTTTCCCTTTTTGGGGAAAGGGGGAAAAATAATTGTAGAACAAATAAAAAAATTAGAAGAAAGGTGGAGGGCGATTTAAGTTTTCCCCTGGCCTAAAAAGTAAACTGTGGGTTCTGGGTTCGTTTCCCTGGCCCTTTTCCCCTTTGTTCCCGTTTATGGGGAAAATCAAACTAAATAAACAAAGCCCCTTTGGATGGACTTTTTTTTAATGGGGCCCCTTTGTGCGAAGCTTGCGGGAACATTTTTTACACACAAAAAAATCCCTTTGTTGCGTCTGTTTGGAAGAAAAGGGCCCCATTTCATCCCAGTGGAAAATGGTTGAGGGTTTTTAAAAAAACCCCACATGCACCAGATGTTGGTTTATACACCACCCCTGAATTTGGGGAAATGCGGGTACCTAAATTTGGGGGGAAAATTTTGGTTTCCCAAAAATTCTCACCTTTGGTGAAACTCGGAGCTCTAGTGGGGGAACAAACAACAAAAAAAAAAGCGGTTTTACCCTAAACCCAAATGGGGTTATATAAGAAAAACCCAAAAATTGAGTTTTGGGAAGGGGCAGCCTTTGTTTGTTTTTGTGGCTGGCTACCTTTCCTTTTTTTATTTTAGAATTTTTTTGTGATTCCTATGTATTAATTTTTTTTCCCAACGTTGGAGTCCCAGTCTTTTGGACGATGCGGGGAATTTTTGGGGTTCGCAAGCTTTTGGGAATCATTTCCAGTGGAAAAAGTGCACATTTTGGAAAACCCCCCTGGGGGGGATTTTGGAACAGAATTTTTGCCGAGTTCAGTTCCCGTTTCCAAAGGTGTTGCCCCCCTCATTTTTTGAACACTTTTTGGGACCCCCCAATTTTTGGCCGGGAAAAACTTTTGCCCCTTACGAAGTTGGTTTAAATTTAAAAAAAGTGAAAAGAGAAAAAAAAAGTATTAAAAAATTAAAGCTAAAAAATAAAAATTGAAAAAGATGTGGCTAAAAGAAAAAAACTCCAATTTTTGGGTTTGAGAATGTGGTTTGTGTGTGGGGTTGTTATGTGTGGGGTGTTGTAAAAAAAAACAAAAACTACCCATAGTTTTTTTACTTTTTTTAAAATTTTCATTTAATGTTTATTTTGGCAAGTTTGTAGTGTTTTGTTTTTTAAAAAAAGATGTAAATTGGGTTATAAAATTTACCCGGGCAGCTCCCAAAGGTAAATCCCCTTGGGGGGACTATGGTGGAAATAATTTATTATGGAATATTATTTATAAGAAAGGAAAATCCTTCTTTTAAAAAATTTAAAAAGGGAAAAAAGCAAAAAAAAACCCAACAAAAAATTTAAAACAGAAAACGGAAACAAAAACCCTTATTTTGTGACCATGGGTGTTCTTTTAAAGTTTTGGTTTAATGAACTTTTTTTCCCAGTTAAAAAAATTTAACAATAAAAAAAAAAAAGATTTTATGGCCCTTTAATAATCTTTGGGGAAGTCAAAATTTTTGGGGGGGGTTTCCTTGCCCAAAACCCTTTAAAAGCCCTTGAAAAACCCAAAGCATTGATTGAAAAAAGTGAAAACATTTTTCTCTTTTCATCAATTTTAAATAAGGTATATATCAGCATAAAATTATTAACTTTTTTTTTATGCTGAATTGTTTATTTAGGTCCATCAAAAGGGTGTGAATCTGTTAACAGTTTTTGAAGTTTAAAAAATCCTTAGAATCTTCATCATGAAGTTGTGAATGTACCCTGAAACAAGGGCAAAAGCTGTGAATGTGATGTTGAGACACTCTGATTTGTGGTGTTGACAGGTTTTGGATGATGCCAGCACTCTTCCTGAAAAAGATGGTGATGGGGAACTTTGACAAAGGACTGGTTGACCCCGACATAGCAGACTCTATTGATTTCCTTGTAGAACGGGTACTGGATGTGTTTGTTTTGTTCTGTTTAAATGAATAGCTTGCATGTGATGGATTGTTACATGAGATAGCTTTTTGTCGCAAGCTGATAATTTTTGGGCCAGATTTTTCTTCTTTTTGGAGGTGTGGGGGGGGGTGGGGGGGGGGTTATTTTGACTTTTGGTTGTGCTAGAATTTTTGGGAGGAGGTGGGGATGGGGCTCATTTTGACTTTGGGATTTGGATTGGGTTTTTTTCTGTCATTGTCTGTCCTGCTTTTGTCTCCTGTTTCTGCACAAAGGAATAAAATAAGAAATTTGGAAAGGGAGGAGAAGAGGGGAAAAAGGTAAAGCAGTTTTGATTATCATTTATTTCATACTTTTTCTTTCTGAACAGTTGGACAGCCTGTCACAGCAAGAGCTGGCTTCACGACTGACCCTGAACTGCATGAGTTGTTATGTGGAGCCACAAAAGCTTCGTGACATCGATATCACCATCATGGATGTGAGTAAACCTTCAGCAGTTCTGACAATATTTCAGTCATTGTGAACTTTCTTTTCTAAGAAAGATGTGGATGATAGTATTCTTTTTTGTTTGTTTCTTCTTTTTTTTTAATGTGCAAGTCTGTTCATAGCTAGCATTAATTTTATATCATATCACCACATTTTTCTTAATTGGTTGTAAGGATAATTTTTGGATCTCCAAAAAGTGGGGTGATACATTCAAACTGGGCGCTTGTGTATGCATGTTTGTGTATGGGTACATATACATGTTTGTGTATGGGTACATATGCGTGTGTGTTAAATGACACTGTGTAAGAGCTCTTCTGGGGGGGGCTGTTCTGTATCGGGCATCAGTTATGTCAATGGGGGAACCTATAACATCAGGCATATTGATAAGTGTTCCACCCTAAATCTAATGGCTATTGTATGATCTAGAGATGACGCATCCATCTAGAAAGCAAGTGATTCAGGATCAGTTTTTATCTACTGATGCATAGAGTTGCCAATTCTGTAACATCTGCTGGAACAGCCTTAGTATACACAGGACTTTGCCAGTCAGAGTATGCACCCTCTAAAAATATGTATGATGTGTTTGTCATACCAACGGCTTCCCCTTGTCTTTTTATTACAGAGGCAGGGATTTTTGTTGTTGTTGGTTTTTTATCTACAATTTGATACGTCTGTTGCAGGTGTTTGATGACTGTGCCTTGTCAGGGACTGTGAGGGAGGAGATGTACAAGTGCTATCCAGATGCCCGAAGAGCACATCTCAAGTCTGGGGGCAACTTTCCCTACCTCAGTCGCTGTGTGGATGTCAATTTGTTTCTACAGGTACTGTCAGTTTGCCATTGTTTTTGTATGTATTACATGTATATCTCAGACATGGTGTTTATAGCCCTACCCACCTTGGAAGCCACATTATAGCTTCAAAACTCAAGGATCGGGTGGGTGGGTAGCCTAGTGGTTAGAGTGTTGCATTCACAGATTTGACAGTCCAGGTTCAAGCCACCACCGAGACACCTCTTCAAGGGGATTTTTCTCCTGGAACTAACATCAGTACTGACTCCACTCCTCTGAAAGTCCTTCGGATGAGACTATAAACCAAAGCTCAAAAGCGTGTGAGAATGGATCAGAATGTCTTGCGCGCACACACACACACACACAAACACGTTCTGCCTTTTGAAAGAGTAAGCCATTTGTACCAGTAAGAGTGGATGACAAAAATACATTGAAAAATTTGCATGCACACTAGTGTCGTGTTTTGACATCATCCCTGAAGTCAGAATGTGGCTGCCTGAATGTTGGGCAAAAACAGTTGCATATGTGAAAATCTCACCATTGGGGAACCTCGGAGCTCTAGCTGAGAAACGAAAAAACAAAAAAAAGTTCTTCAGCTTATATGTATTTGCCCTTTATTTTCAGTATAGGCTTTCATCTAAACTTTATAAAAAAATTGTTTAATTAGAAGTGGTACGAAAGGGTTAGGTTTTTACAAAAATGATTTAAAACATTTTTTTCTTCTAAATAATGTTTTAGAGGAAACAGTTTGCTATTACATTTCAAAGTTCCTCCTTTGTTAGGAACATGATATTCAGAAAATGAAAAAGAAATCAACAAAGTAACAGTTCATGTATCCTTTACTTCTCTCACTCCCACACACTAGCTGGCAATAAAGTCTGTGGCAGAGTTTGTAGCATGTGAGAATAATCATAAGGCTTTGCTAGAAAGGGTGGGCTTCGTTGTTTTTTTAAATTTTTGAATATGTAAACAGGCTCTGATATAACTTCAATGAAAATTGTCAATTTCCAGTCTATACAGTTTGTTACTATCAACTTAATGAGATATGTTATTTGAAGAGTATGTACATCTTGTAGATAAATGATTTTCTGTTTATTTTTACATTGGCATGTAAATGTAGTCAATTTACTGTGAATATGTTCATGTGTGTGTGTGTGCATGTGTGTGTGTCTGCTTGCATGCACGTGTGTCGTTTGTGGTCAATTTTCCTGTGTTATCCTATGGCTGAATCAGTTTCTGTTCTTTCCTATTATTTTATTTTTCATTCAGATTTGTTGGTACTGAACTATATTCATCATCCTCAGGTTCACTTGAGGCGGTTCGACTTGGGACCCAGCCAGGCTCGAGAAATTTCAGAGGACGAGCGTGCCATCATGGCATCTTAGAGAATACATTCCGGATCCAGAAAAAGAGAGAGAAATGTCAGAGTAGAAGATGAAGTGGATGGTCCTAGTTTTCTGAGACCTGAGTGTTTTGGAGAAGTATGTATGAGTGCTGCTTGCATGGACGGTTTGGCATCTAACCCATAATGAGAAGGGCTGTTTCTTTGGTGTTGGATGTGTGAATGTCGTATGGAAATTGTGATCATTCTGCAGTATATATTGCTTACATATTCCTGTGTTTTGCATGAGTGTGTGTGTGTGTTTGAATAAGGGTGTGTGAGTGATTTATCTGAGGGTTGGATCAGAGTGCAGCTGTTTGCAGATAAGAATGGATTGTTTCTTTCATAAGATGTTTTCTGTGCGTTTGTTGTAAGAGAGCAAGACTATTTTTTCATATTTTCATTATGATACTCTGTTAATTGTTGCCTGTGTGAGAGTGGTTGTGAGTTTCCAGTATGAAGGGATAGATAGTCATGCAGGTATATGTATTGAATTGGCCTATAAACAACGCTGGCAGTCATGAATATGAAACACACACACATGCACACACACACATTTACAAAACTGCATACCCATGGGGACTGGATAAAAAAAACCCATGTGAGTGCTTATTCCATTATCCTCAAAATAAAATAAAGAAATTAAATGTTTTTTTAAAAAAACCCACAAATACACATGCACACATACAGATAGACTGCTATCTAGAAAGTCTGACAGTTTGTATGAGCTCTTATGAGCTGTTCTTTTTGTTTGTGCGTGTGTTTGTGTGTGTACTGGCTTGCTTTCTTTTTCGCTTGGTTATGTTACTTTGTATATATTTTGTTCATTGGTAGATTATGGTTTATTGTTGTACAATTTTTGGCTTCTTTATGTGAGTGAAAGAGAGTCTGCGGTGTTTTCATTATGAATAGGTCTTCTCTGTTTATGTAAGTCTATCAGCTATTATGCTAAACTTTTTTTCTTGGAAACTTGCATCTTTTACAGAAACCCAATTAGGCATGGTTTTAGGTATGAATATTGAGCATTCCCAAATCACCATTACAACCACCTCTCCATATGGCATTATCTAAAACATGACAGAGAACTGCTGTGGGAAAAAGTAAAGATTCTGAACGGTTGCTGTGGTTTCATATCAAAAATATAATTTTCATTCTCACACCTTCTACTTTTCATCTCTAACAGTGTTACTACTTATTTCTTTCAAGTGCAATACATTCTTTCAAAATTTCAAGTCTTTTTTTTCCCAGCTGAGGACTACGTGAAGAGAAAGGTTCTCAAAACAATACTGATACAGAATATTCCAAATGGGAGGTGATTTCTCAGAAAAAAGTGTCAGATAAATACAAAAGGAATGATCCAGTCATTTGAATAGCAAGGGTTATTATTGTGAACAAAATATAAGGAGAAAACTTACTGCTCTGTATTGCTATATTTAAAAAAAAAGCATTATTTTCCACTATTACTGTTTATTCAGTCACATTTTGTTTTATAATTATTTTCCAAAACGTGCATATCTTTGCACAGAGAGTCTTTAGCTTACAGATAGAAATAGTTCCACATATAGGTAATAATGATTTTGCTCGTTGTTTTGGTGGGGGGTTTGTTGTTGCTTGATTTATTCTTGTTTTTTCTTTATTTTTTTGTTAACTTACATCATTGATTCATTGACTTGCTTCATATTATTTTGCTCCGTTAATTCTGAATATAATGTGTTCTTAAGGTTGATTTCAAATAGGTGCTAAACCATGTTATGTTTGATTCACTCATATAACAACACACGTTTTGTAACTAATTTTGTTTACCCAGAAATTTGTCTTCTGAAGTGAAAACAAAAAATCCCGACTAACCCAGCTAAGGCAGTGTAACTATAAGTTCATTTGTTGCTTTGACAAAAAGGCCTCCATCCTGTCACCTACCACATCTTTCATAGCCAGTGTTGTGTATGTATGTATGTTGCATTCCTTTCTTTATATTTATTCAAATACTTTGTAGCGGCACATGTCAGTTTTGTGATGTAATCATGCCACAGATATTAATTCCGTCAGTGCCAAACCCGATTACCCTGCAGAGGATAAAAAGTTTTAGATAATTTTAGCCAGGAAAATACTGCAGTATGCAAAAACGTTATCATCTTTAAAGATAAATGTTGAATATCTAATACAACTGAAAGACCTTTGATGATGAATCTATCATTCAAGAACATTTTTAGCCAGAAAACGAAATGTAATTTTTCATGTCAGAAATGCCCCAAACATCACCATCAGTGAAAAAACATTGTTAGAATGCTGTTATCTTCATTGGCCCAGGAGTGTACACAGTAGTGAGAAAAGCAACACATGCCACAAGCAAGTGGTGTCGCGCCATCCTGTGAGCTGTTATCACAGGTCAAGTGCAGTTGTGTGGGATCATCAAAAGTAGAGGGATAGGGCTGTGCAGTCCACAGGCCCACCAGAAATGTGGCACCCCAGACAGCTTTGACAGTGGATAACAAACACAAGCTAGATATGATGTCAAAGTTTTATTTTAGCAGAAAAATGGGCTACCTTTCTCCATATATATAGTTTGAAAAATTGTGAATATACACTGGACGTACGTACAGGATCTATGTCTGGCACTGATGGGGTTAAACTGCGTAACTAACATGATATCAGTATCGGGGGATTCTTCAACAGACTTCTGCAGTTGTGGGTCAGGGTCATTGGAGTCAGGTGTAGAGAAAGTTTACAGATCTTTCCATCTTTGCTATGCTGACCATCTTCTCTGTACAGAAGTGAATTAATTAATTCACAACCTCCAAAAATAAAAGAAATGGATTTACCTATTGTTTGCTTGTTCACTAGTTTGAAGAATTCCTGGTGACTGTAGCAGGTGTTGTGTAGGTATTAGTGCAGGCATTATTCATTTTTTGCATGCCACATAAAGGATTCAGTGGCAGGTTTGTAAAGTGATCATGTATTGCAGGGACTGCATAGCCTTAACACATGACTTGACTGTGCTTTTTAAAAAAAAGTAAAGATGTGGATGAGTCTCACAATAAATTGGCAGAAATGAACTTTCAGTTTTATACTTGAGCTGAGTGATTGGAAAATATGGATTCTATACAGTATTAAAGAACAGGCTGCTTGAACATGATATTTTGAAGTTTGTGTTCTGTGGTACCTTTCTTGGCAATTGCATGTTGTTGTTAGTTTGTTTTTTAATTTCAAAGAAATATCTCAATAACAGAATATATTTTGGGAAAAGTAGCCAATAATGATTTCAATGATATCTTTGTAAATTGCACATATTTAACTGGTTTTTAATGTATTTTCCTGATGTCTTTCAAATTGTTTTGTATAGTTATTTTTGATCAGCATATTTATTGCCTGTGCAACTGATTAGTTCTAATCAAAAAATTTTTTTTATAGATATGAAATGTGCTGTCAATATTGGAGAACAAAAAAAATTGAAGAGATAAGTTATGATGCAAATGCACACAGAGAAACACACACTTGCACATGTGCGCGCACACACACACAACCTTTTTCTGGTTTTGAGAGCATTATAAAAAAAATTAAAATTTTGAAATGGCCATTATGTGTGTATTCAACAGTGAGTTGTATTATCAGTCATTAACAGTTTCATTTTACCATCAAGGTTTAAGTTGGAATAACAGTTTGTTTATATGCTATTTGCAGTTCATCCCTAACCCTACAATGTCAGCAATTAGGTATTCAACTGAGCAATAATTAAAACCTTTTCATGAAAACAACTTTCTCTCATTTGTTCCGTGTGTTGTTGATTATTTCTTGCTTAATGAAGGTCAAATGTGCTGTTAATTTGTCTAAATCAACAGAGGAAAATGAAGAGGTTTTCATGAGAGAGAAGAACATATTTTTCATGAAAAATTGCCAGCAGGCAAATATTTGAATCATCAATGTTTTATAGTCAAGAGGAAGGAACTGAAAAGAACTTAAAGGCCAAAACACTTACTAGAACCAGAAGAGAGCTTCGCAATGCATAATCTTTACCCTCATTGTTACCTTGAATGCACAAGCCAACTAATATATTCACCACCAAAAGCAAATACGAGGTTTGTGATTTGTGTGTGTGTGTGTTCTTCAGTTTAACGTCCTTCCACTAAATAGTGATATCAGACGTGAGTGTGTGTGTGAGTGAGTATGGGGAAGAGGATCGGGGGGGTGTATGAGTATTGTGCATGTGTGTGTGTGAAATGTATGTATGTATGTGTGCGAGTATGCATGCGTGTGTGTGTATGAGTGTGCATGTGTGTGCGCTAACCATTTTCATGTCACATGGGACCAAATTCTGTCTTCAGAGTGCTTGTGAAGTTGCTTAGTGTGTCAAGGGTGAACTAGATGCAAGAAGTATGAATGCTGGGTGATATGATGATGTGCGTGTGAGTGAGTACTTATTTTAATGTCTGTTCAGTGATATTAGACAAGAAAAGAATTTTATAAAAATTGTTTCACATTTAGAAAAAGAGGAGTGTGTGAGGGGGGGGGGGGGGGGGGGGGTACATGTGTGTGTTGAGATGCTGTTATTGTGTGTACTTTTGTGTCACGAACACTTCATAATGAGATTAATGTGCTGTGTGTATGAGATTCATGCCTCATTGAATGATTTTTGGAACAAAAACAGTCCACTTACCCACCCACCATCTTCCTTTTCATTTTTCTCCTCTTTTTCATACTGTGCTGAGTGTGCCACTTGGACTTTCTGTGGGAAAGTGTTATGGGCAGTTGTCTTTATTGCCTTTCTATGAAGTGTACTTAAATTAGACTTTCATATAATCCACCAGTCGATTTCAGTGTTTCTTGTTCTTGCACTGACTATGCCATGATGTTTGAGGTTTAGATATGTTAGTTTTTGTCTATTATTCGAGTTTAAATCATGTGGAAGGTGAGAAGACGAGTGCACTTGGAAGTTAGAATAGAGAGTGGTGGTTTGTTTTGCATGCAACTTGTATGCTCTTACAGTTGCTTTTTTCTTGTCTTTTCATTTGCCATACAAGACTCACTTTAGCCATGGATTGATTGTTTTTTACTGTCTCTTTGAAATTCCCATCATTTTTATTTTTTCATTGACACTATCGAGGATATGGTTTTGTCATTTTGTTACTGGCTGTGCTTATTTCATCAGCTTATTTACAAGTTTACACCCTGCCATATTGTAGTATTAGAAGCCTTTCAGCATTGTATGTTTTATCATTTGTGAAGAAAGAATGAAGGTAAAGAATCACTGCGATCAGGAGGATTCTATTGTTCATCTACATGAATTCAGTAGCACTTTCAAAAGATAAAATGATTGTCTACATTATGAATAACTTTCAAATCCACCAGCTTTTTAGCAATATTTATGTGACTGTTGAGCTGTGTTTGAAAAAAAAATTGCCCATATAGATTTAAAAAAAACAAAACAAAACTAGTGCGACGATTTGTTTTACCAAAAAATCAAGATGCAGATGCTAGACACATTTCAGTTTATCCTTCTAGACTAGCATTCTTTTTTTTTAAAAACTCTTTTAAATAGCATCTTTAAAGTACAATGTTTTGGGTATGTTTTTTCTTTTCTCATAGATCCGGAGGCAGCAGTAGTTCACATCACTTTCTGTATATAATGTATAGAGTTCTTATACATTTTGTTTTGTTGTTTTTTTGTTTCTAATGTATGCGAGTGTGTGTTTGGTATTTGTGTGTGTGCGTGTGTTCGTTTTCATTTGCTTTTTCCCCCAATGGAATATGAAATCAAAGCATGATCATAGTGAGATTAAAGATGTGCTTGGTGATGGGACAGTCTTTTGTTGCTTTGGTGAAGGTTATAACATGAAATACTTTTAATGCATTATGATTTATGTGGCGTGCACAGTAATATTGGAAACATACTGCTAGTCCATGATAGAATGGTCCTGACTGGTGTTGGCATTCGTGTATGCTTGTAAGATCCATAGTGCCTCTTTTTATTACAGTTATCTGTGGAACCATAACATGCCTTTGTTCCAGTGGAGGGGAAAAAGCTATGCACACATTTTATTTCATAATTATGCATATTTCCGTACCATACATTTTGTCACAATGAAAAAAAAAAGGTGTGCGATTCCACACGTGTGCATGCATGGTCATGTTAACCACAGTGGTATTTAAAGTCTGAAATAAAATTTTGAAAATTGTTGTTGTTGTAAAAGAATTCGTTCATTTTCTAATTTTCAACAAAAATGTCAGTGTTATTTGAAATCCATGTTTAAAAGTGAAAGCCAGAAAAGAAAACCACCATATTCATTTGTTGTAGGTACTGAAAAACATTTGCTCCTTCACGTATAGGAGAAAGAATAAGAAAAGCGCGAATCGTGTAAAACAAGAATTATGTTATTGGTTTAGAAATTGTATTTAAAAAAAACAATTGTATATGAATATAAAGGGATTTTCTATGACCATACAGAAAAAAATCCATATATCCACTGGTAGTTGTAGCATACCAAGATGTCAGTGTGTGGGAGGTCAGTCAGAGGTTTTGTTTTTTAAAAATTAATAAAAACAAGGTACAGGGAATATACCTAAGCTTCAGTAGTAATGACAGCCTCTAGCACAGTCCTGCAGAAAACATCATGTTGTATGAACATAAAACCACTGCAATAGTTAAAGGCACTCTGCTTTTTGCAAGGTCCTCAGTGAAGCAGGCAAATGATAAGACCTAGACAGAGAAAGTGACTGTCAGGCTTTACCCAAGGCACGGTGGGTCAGGCTTGCACCCAGCTTGCATCAGCTGCGGAGAATACTTGCCACCATGTGCTGTAAGCTTTACAACAGTTCAGATATGGACAGTAGCCTCAAACTTCTTGCTACAGAAACCGCACACATAATCAGAAAAAAGAAGGAAAGAACAGCTATCTAAATGCAAATGGTTCAGAAAAATATTATAACTTCTTTTCAGAGCAAACAAAGTTTTTATTCTTTGAAAAAACAAACTTTTTCCATCTTGATTAAATGAATACACTTATTAAGTTAATGTAATGTAAAAAGAAGGCCTATAAACACAATAAACTGAACCTTGTTTTTTTGTTGGTTTCATTCCTGGAATCCAACTTACTGGAAACACTTGGAGGTGGAGCTACTTACTAACTGCTGAGACAGTTACTAACTGGTGCAAATGACCAACAGACTGCAGGCAAACCAGAAGCCATTGCCCATGTTCAATATCATAAAGCTAAGCATCAGTCTTGCAGATTTTGACATAGTTTTTGTCTTGTGACTATTTCTCCACTTTGCCCAGGTAAGTTAAATACTTTCCATTTACCTTTTGTGATTTTGACAGTTTTTGTCTTGTGACTATTTCTCCACTCGCCCAGGTAAGTTAAATACTTTCCATTTACCTTTTACTTGGCCAGTTCATAAATGTATAAAAGGGAGCTAGGTTCTCAGGGGTCTTATCCTATTGCTACCGATTGATAAAAATGTGTACATGCCATCTGTTTAAGCGAATAAGTCAGAAGTACACTTGTTTTCTGTTAAATGTATCAATCTTGTGTAGGAAGAGAACTTTTTGTTTTAGTGACTCTTTTAGTAGCAGTTGTTGCACTTACTTTTGTTTTAGTTAATCTATCAGTAGTAGTAATTGCACTTCCTTTTTGTTTATAGTGAAACTATTAGTAGTAGGAAGTGTACTTGTTCATTTCATGCTGTTGACACAACAAAAATGAAACGGCATTTGTGAACTCTAATAGTGTTACTGTTCAGTAAACCATGCTTGGTTTTAGTAAATGGCACAGCTGCTGACTTCACATTTAAACATTTACATCAGGTGCAAATTGAATGTGGCAGGCCTTAAATTAAGTCTTAGACTTGTGTTAATAAGAGCAATCGGTAAAGAGACCAAAAAAACATGTCAGGATACCTTGAATAAAACTGTGCTGGCTGCATGTTTGAGCTTGGCAGGATTATCTCCATATGTAAATTTTAGGACTTGCTGTCTTTCTTTTTTCTTTTCTTGTGACACCAGGAGAGCACTTAAGTTCAACAGCAGGTGAAAATTGTATGCTAGCTCTTGTGTAGTAAACACACATCTTCCCTCAAGCGCTTGATATTTGTTTCGATGGTTTTACATGTGCAAATGTGACAGTTTATTACTTATTATTGAAAGGGAAATTATAGTTCAAGTGGACACACATATTCAGATAGCCAACATACAGTGAGGGCAGTTATGTTGTATAGCTAATCAGTGTTTTTGTTTTTTAATCAAATAATCAGCACAGATACCCCATCAACTAGCCTCTGCTTTATCCTGTCATGTGCAGATATTGTGAGTAGAGGTAGGCCGTGTAGTTACAAGAGAATAAACATTATGCACAGGACTTTCTATTCCAGTATGATGAAAAGAATTCCGGACAGCTGATGGTGTAAGAGTGGTACATGGTGAAAGGTTTGTTTTCCCGTTATGGCTGTAAATAATGCAATTGCATGTAAAATGAATTGACTGCATGTGAAGTGAATGAAATTGATCAATCCCTTTTAAAAGTACTTTGCTTGGAAGGGTGTATAGTTGGGGTTTTCCCCCCTACTCTCTATTAGCAGCGTTTGATGTTGATGTTGCAGCTATTTAGCTGTAGCATTCTGTCCCCAATCTGAGTAATCAAGGCAGATGTGAGGACTGGGGGGTGCATAGGTAAAAAGAGTCCTGACCGGACTTTATCTTGGAGGGTGTTTTTCTTGTTAGGTATAGAAATAGTAGTCCCAAAAGACATTGGAATCACCTTTATTACCAACAAACAGGAAGGATGTAGCCTTTTGCATAGCTACACTCCCATCTCTATCTCTCCCCCCACCCAATCCAATCCTGTTGTTTATAGCCCCGCCGACCACAAAGGCCATATCAGGGCTGTCACCTCATCAAATTTTAAACATCGGATTCAAAATGTGTAACTATATACAGATTAAAACAGAGTATAAAGCCAACTCTACTGTTGTTCCTTGTATCAACGCCCTGGCCAACCATAACTAGGATGGGCATCACGTTGCCACAGGCATCTTTCTTCAGATTCTGAATGCTGTTTACAACGCTGATCTTTACCTACCTGTGTATAAAAATTATTTAATCTCTCATTGAAAATACTAATTCTTGCATCAGCGCATTGTAAAGTCTACAGAAAATGGCTTTTAACAATAAAGGAGAAAATTTGACGGTCTGCCATGTATGTGCCCAAGCTCCCTTTCTCCTCTGCATCCCTGTCTCACTATGTGCTTCACAACTCTTTGTCAGAGAAGCCTTTTTGATGAAAGCATGATCTAAAAATGATATACACAAAACAGAACTGACTGTGAAAATAAGGGTGTTTTTTTTTTTATTACACTTGGCGGATACATATCAGTAACTTAGGAGAGCAATTTCTTTTAGATTTTGAAATTTTTATGTGTGGCATATGTAAACAGTTTTGTCATTGTGTATTTTCCAGGGGCATGAGTTTACAGTTTATGTCTTTAATACTTTATACTTCAGCTATGATACAGCAGATGTGTATATATCATAATGATGTGTTGAATTCTGCTGGATACCCTCTCTCTTTTGAAAATGTCACTGGTTGCAAATCGATTTATTTATCATATAAGGTTAAAAACATAGCTTAAAAACTGGAGCCATCAGAATCTGAGAAAACCTAATAATGGTTTGATGAAAAATTGTGCATGTACCCTTTAGCAGATTCATTCCAGATTTATACAATGGTTCATTGAACATCATACTCTGAATGATTTGAAAGCACTAAATGCTTCCATGTCTTTTATTTCCCCAATGCTACTGGTTTGTCTATGAACATGCAATTTCTTTAAAGTTGTTTGAAAAATTAAAATTTCTAGCAAAAGTATGTATTGTATTCCTCCTTTGTGTGTCTTTTAAAGCTTCTGGTCTGGCTAGTTTATGCTTATTCCAGAAATCGCTTAGTCCGTGAAATAAGGGGAATCAAACCTATTTGAATGTCAGAGATTCAAGTCTCCATATTCATTAAAAAGTTTAGCATATCTGATATAAAGTAATGTTTACAAGACACAAGGGTAATTACAATTACAGGAAGAAAGAACACAATTGCAAGTATGTAAATGACAGAAAAACCTACATATGCTCATTTTATGTACATCCCTTCTCTTAGTTTTCCCTCACGCTCACTGGGAAGACTACACAGACATTCAGGCTAACTCAAAAATCACACATACATCAGCCACATAAAAAATAAAGAGATAAATTAGAGGGTGGAGACAATCTTTACTTTTGATGACTGGTGTAGAATGATATAAACATGTCTTTCAAAGAGTTTTTTTTATTAAAAGACAAACAGCGACAATTCATACAGGATCAACTATTCACTTTTATGGAGGGAAGTCAGTACCACAGGGCTAGACCTCCTCCTCCTCCTTTACATGTTACTACGTATCTTGGTCTAGAAGGTTCTGTGACCTAGGTTTTGAAGACAATACAATTATCTGTAAAAGGAATGCAGACAGCTCTTGAAGGATGATGCCACTCTTCCAATTTCTATATATATATAAAAAATTGCAATTTACTCTGAATGTAACTGTATCTGTCACCCATCACACACACACACACAGTTTGCACACCAACAGTTTCTCACCCACATCTGGTCTGGGTTCAGACAGGACAAAAAGAAAGGTTATGTGACAGATAAGCTCAAAGTCTTCAGTAGAGGTAATGTAGGAGTCCGCTGGCCTCAGGAATCAAATAAGTAAAAAGTTAATAAGTAAACAGATTTCTAAGTAAACCCAATATATATATATATATATATATATATATATATGATATGACTGTTCAAAGATAGCAGATCAAATGAGAACAAAAATAGTAATAATTTTTTAAATGACCAATCTATTTCTTTTTTTTTTCTGTTTTTAGAAATGACAGTCGACAACAAAAGGTACCTTTCAGTAAAGAGTCTCTGAATGCTCTATGATCATGTAAATTTGTACATGTGTGTGTCAAATCATCAAATCCCTGACAATTAAAGTTTTAACATTGCAAACTCGCTGTCATTCGTCTGACAATTAAAGCTGACATTACAAACTCGCTGTCATTCTTCAAAACAAGACTCCAGGTAATTATATAAAACAATTTTACTGACAGTTCCTTAACAGACAAGCAACAAACAAAGCAAACAACCCTGAAGTTTAAAAAAAAAAAAAGCCAAATCTTTCAACAGCTCTACTGCACTCATACAATCACTCTTCCAGACCATAATTTAAAAAATGTGAATTTAAAAAAAAAGAAAAAACCCTACACACAGAAAAGCTGCATTTTCAAAGTCCTTTCTTGGTTTTGGGGGTATCGTATTTGCTCTTGGAGCTATACCACAGCAGGAAAGGGATGCCCAGGGAGGGGAGTGTCATGATTGCAAACACCAGCCAATCCAGCTGCACAGATAAGACAAAAAACATACACATTAGTGCTTGGCCATTGAGTACAATCACACACACACAATACCTTTCAGCCTAAACAAAAATTGATGTAACTTCCAAGCCAGTGACATTTATGATCTTATTTTATACAGGTACATGATTCTTCTAAGTAAATCAGAGGTGCAGGGTAACAAATAGGGAATTGTCCATGCAGTTTAACCCTAGTGGCACGGTTCCCGGAATATTCCGGGAAAGGCGGGTCTAGGCTGTGTGGCGGATCCCGGAATATTCCGGGATGACGTGGGTGGTCATAGTTGAAAGCTTACTTTCGCTTTCAAAGGTCAGCCAATGAATGTTAAGGCCGTTGTAGGCCCGCAGAAAGGGGTGAAGGTCGTTTGACACACACAAGCAACGAAGAATCTGATTGGTTAAGAGTGTATTTTAATTTTTTTTCGGACCAGCCGAGATCGTCTTCAACAAAATGGCGGCCAGCGTTTGCACTAGAATTTCTTCAAGCGTTTTTTTCGGCTTTTTTACAAAATTGACAGCGAGGAGGAGTTTTAGAGGCTGGATTTGGTTGAAATAAACAATGAGAGCGACGATGAGGTAAGGATTGTGGAATATTTTTGAAAACTTGGTAAAAATCGATCGCGATCGGACTGAATCGAGCGGTGCTAGTTTTGCTGGATGGACTTTTTCGCTACTCGGCGATTTCGACGTCACAGATTGTTTTACTTTATTTTGACGCAACGAGGCTTCGAAATAACTGTTGTTGAGTCAAATCGCTATGCTGCTGAGTACTTTGCATCACATGAAATCAAGCGATCTTTGTATTTTTGTCATAGAAAGCCACCACTTCGCACATTCCGCCATGACGGTCGCGATGGCGTCGATCCTGTCGCTGAACTTTTCCGAGTATTTGGTGACCGATAAAGCGATACAAACTCCTTATTTTTTGAAAACTAATGTCAAGAAATAGTGTTTACCTAATCATGACATTTATGCACCGCAAGAACTTTGCTTATCGTGTTAAAATCGATCCGGGGCCCTGACAGTGGAACAGTGATCCGGTAGTGCGAACATGAATTTTTTTGGGGATTTTTTTTTACATAATCATAAACACTACACACTATTATAAAATTATACTCATTTAAAAGCATATTATCTCTTCTTTCCAGTGATCTATAGCTTAACACATTTAATTCAGTTTTATATATCAATATCAAGGGTTGTTTGAGCCCACCATGCTCCAAAACAATGCTAGCCAATGTTAATTCAGCCAATAGAAGTGAGGCTTGTTGCTGTTTATTTAGCGCTACTAGGGTTAACAATATCAACATCAAACATTACAAACAATTTGGCCTTCTTACTAGTCTTCATTTCTTAATAATCTCTATGTTAATCTGAAACTGCAAAAGCACAGGCTTTGCGACCAACAGATATTTTATTTGAAACATGCCTGAATTTGTCTGCTTTTTATGCCTTACAAGATCTATGTTGCAGATATCGAGTCACCACATCTCTTTCGTCTTTGGAAGAAATCACTTCTACTTCATGGCACAGACACAAGGACGGTAGCGAGTCGGGGAGAGGAAGTTTATGAACAAATTTGCAGAAGTTTTGCTTTCTTGGCATGTTCAATTTCCCTTGGCAAACAACATGAATCTGTAATCTTGAGATATCATAAATGATTTTTTAAAAACAATTTTTAGAGATTAATACACAGACCAGCTATGATAACATGCATATGCCAAGGCAACTGAAACAATGTGTACAAAGAGGAAAAGAACTTGGAAAGGTAAACTATCATCAGGTAAATCAAAAACATTCGTTTTCACCTGGCAACATACTAACCATAATTTTTTTTTTTTTTTTTACTATGGAGAATCTGATTACCAAGATGTGTTACACAGTGTGCTCTTTAACACACACAGAGAAAAAAAAAGCTATCAGCTAAACACTCAAGAAGTTTCAAGTTTATGTTTATAACATAACTGCCCAGAAGAATAACGTTAGCGTTTCAGTGTTACACAGCAGAAAAGTCATTCCCATCTTACCACATGTGGAGAGAATCGCCTGTCAAATTCCTTAAGAGGAACGATGCCACCTTCTCCTGGAGCACTGCTGTAGCCAAACTGTAACAGTCACGGTGACAAAATACTTATTTCACTTTTACAATGAAACAACACAGATAATACTTCTACAGACCAATGGAAGCAGCCACAGCTGGAGTGCATGCATGTGCACGTGTGTACACACACACACTCACACAAACACACCATACAGGCACATTCCCTATATGTTACACTGTATCAGCCAAAAATCAACGACAAGATGCCCTATCAAGCAATGCCTCGAAGACTTGAATACATTGCATAATGAGTACTTTGGCACTTCCACACTCACCTAAAACATACATCAATTTTGGACCTTTAAGTTAAACCTGTATACTTCTGCATGCAACATCTACACAACGTGGAGCACGGCACTTGCAGGTTTGAACATGACCTGGGCGATAGGTATTTGAGATCTGTCACTCTACCGTCATGCTTGCCAGCAGGAACATAACACAAAACTAAAAAACACTTGGAAGCAAAAACATAAAAATCAAAACACTCAGAAATAAAACACAAAAACAAGAATTCATATACTCAAACACTGTAAATGAAAACACACAAACAAGGACCAATGAGACGGTAAGATATGTTCTGAAACCTTACAAAACAAGCTAGCCAAATCTGCCTCGCCTCCTGTTTATCTCTCCGATAAACATAAAAAGCTTTGGAGCAGACAAAAAACAAACCCAAACAAAGGGAAGGCCAACCCTTGCCAAATATGCAAAAACAAAAAAGTACAGAAGTATCCCATTCTCCCTGTACTCACCTGTCTGTCTGAATCACCCTCTGTGGCCAGGTAGCTAACTTCAGCTGAACTGAAGTTGAAGTAGCCAGATTTCAGAGGTCGCAGGATAACTGCATGGGTCACATTCGAATTGCTTAAAATATGTCAAGGTCTTATATGGGTTATTCTCAGAAACATGTGAGGTTTTTGTGACATAGACCTTGAAAAATAAATGTCATTGGAAGTTTATGGCTTTTTGTTATATTTTAGAGTACTCTGTCATAATCTGCATTCTTTTGAAAAAATTATGAAATATTAATTGGTTTCCTAGTATTTGATGAATTAAAGTTCTATTTTTAGCCGTGTTGCGGTTGTGACATGGAAACCAAACGTAGCATAAATAAAATCTTTGTACTGAGAATATCAAACAAAAAACACTCCAAAATGCTGTTGTTTTCATTTATAAAACAAATCTAACATTGGAAGTATGACAATCACTGACAAGCATATTTTGGCCATTTTTCTAATGACACTCTAAGACAGTTTTGTACGCCCAGATTTAAAGTTTTGTTTTTGTGCTAGTGACCACAGGAAGCATCACAAATTAGCCTAAACTTTATCCACAGAATCATTTAAAATAAAACAACAATTTTCTTTACACAAGAATGGAAGCTATTTCAAATTAATACCTTATTAAAGTAATTTTGCGGTTGTGACATGGAAACGGTTTGGTTGTGACATGGAAAACCAACACCCTTCAAAATAACAAATCATGGAAGTGTAGCAATTTAAACTTACATTTAAACAAAACACACCAACTTAAATTGGAAACAATGCATTCTTGTAACATTATTCATACTGATTTATCATTTTATATGATATATTATGGTTGTGACATGGAGACCGTTTGGTTGTGACATGGAAACCACACCCCTCAAAAGCACAAAATCATGAAAGTGTAGCAATTTAAGATCAAATTGAAAAAACACATCATCTCAAATTAGAAACAATGCATTCTTGTAACTTTATTTACATTGATTTATATGTTAAGACTTAGAGGACAGATATTATATCAATAAACATTATTAATTTTATTTTTCTGTGGGTGAAAATAATATCAATCAAACACAGTAATCCGTTTTTTCCCCCAT
>CM054147.1:34325977-34328477 GCA_028751875.1 Rapana venosa | reverse complement strand
AAAATTGAAGACTTACTTACTTACACACACACACACACACACACACACACACACACACACACACACACACACACACACACACACACACACACACACACACACACACACACAGGTTATGCACTTTGGCAAGGTGATAGGATTCTGGCTGTTGAGGGGAGGCACAGTTCTGAGGTGAAACAGGAGGGTAAAGTCTCAGATTTGAAATAAGTATGTGTTGAGGATGGATTTAAATGAGTCATAAGTAGGCTTTGGGCGAAGAGAGAGGAGGAAATAACAGAGTACACATTAATAATTTAGTACATGTTAGACAAAAACTTATTAGTTTTCTTCCTTACTTTACTTTTTCCTTCCGCTTGTACTCTGTGGCGTCGCGGGGAGATATAACTGTCTGTCTGCTGCAAGGCGGGTAGCTTGGAGGAGGGACAATCCATGGACTTTCAGTGTTTCTGCCACGGAATCACTCCAGCGTCGCCTGGGTCGACCTCTGGCCCTCGTGCCAGAGTACCTCAAGTTGTAAGCATGCAAGGCTGGCTGGCTTGGCGGCATCCGTGTCAGGTGCCCGAACCACTTGGTTTGTTGTTGTTCAATATGGTGTAGGACGGGTGTGGCTCCTACCATGTCTCTGATCACCTCGTTTCTTATCTTATCTCTCCTGGTCTTGTTGACGGCTTTCCTCAAGCACGTCATCTCACACGTTACCAGTTTCTGCTCCAGGGCTTTTGTCAGGGGCCATGTCTGGCACTGGTAAGTGAGAGTTGGCAGGAAGATGGCGTTGATCAGCTTTGCCTTGGTGCTCATAGGGATGTTAGGATGTCGCAGAAGTGGGGCAAGTTGATAGCTGACTGCGTTTGCTTTTTGACAGCGTGTTTCTATTTCTCTGTCCAGTTTTCCATCTTCTGTGAATATACTGCCTAAGTACTTGAATTCAGTCGTCCACTTTAGTTGGGCTCCGTTGATGTTGATTTTGAGCTTTTCTGGAGTTCTACTGACTGTCATGGCTTCGGTCTTGCTTACGCTGATTTTTATGCCATAGGTTTCACATCATGTATTGAGCTGGTCTGTGTGCTCTTGCAGCTTGTCTTTGTTATCATTGATCATGACTTGATCGTTAGCAAACAGAAGTTCGTTGAGTGCCTCCAGGTCTGAGTTGGCTTCCTTTGTGATCTGGTCCATATATATGATGAAGAGCAGAGGGGAAAGAACGCAGCCCTGTCTCACCCCAGACGTGACAGGGAACCAGTTGGAAAGTCCACTTGGAGTGCGAACTGCGCTCTTGCTGTTGTTGTATACAGCTCTGATGTTATCTAAGAGCTGCCCCTTGATGTTATACTGCTCCAGGACCCTCCAGAGCTTAGTTTTCTAATTAATCAAAATCTCAAAATTGACAACATGACCCCCACCTGTTTCACCAATAAACATCCATTTGTTTAGATAGAAAACAAAACATACGCACACACCACCTTTAAACATGGAAAAATGGAGGCCTAAATGGAAAGGTAAAGATGCAGTGGCATTAAAGTAAATAATACGTTGGATTTTGAGATTGGGTGAACAACATGGGCTCTTGCAGTGAACTGACAAAGACAATTACCAAAACCATTTGTTTATTTATTCAGTTGCTTAACTAGTAAGTTACTTTGTTGTCTATTCAGTTATTTATAGTTTTTCTTTCCTTTCATTTCATACCACTTTAAGTCACGGCAGATTTATCTGCGTGGAATTTGAGCTACGCTTCCTACAAGAGCAGCATTTGAATAATTTTGCGTATTTATTCGGGATTTTTCCCCTCTTAATTTTCCTATTTGAAAGACGGTTCTGTTGCAGACGGTCACCAAAACCTGTAGATAAAACCAGACTGTAACAATGTAAAGGTCGACTGAGTTGTTCGTGCGTTGATAGCCTCTGCATATTGCTACAACAGAAAGTTCCTTAGAATAATCCAACATTACATATGTCTAAATTTCTGGTAGTGAATAGATGATTTTTATGATATGATCCCCTCCCCTGTTTCTCTGTAGCATTTCTTTCAACTGTTAAATTAAGATACAAAGAAGAATATGAACTCAATAAAAGTAAAGATTTTGCCTTGTACAAATATTGTCATCTGCCTACATATTTATCTATCAATGAGGTAATTAATCAAGCAAACATTCAGTGAATCTGTCGATCCACCTCTCAATTGATCAGCCAGTCAATTAGACTGTCAATCAGCTAATAAATCATTCTATTAATCATCCCATCTGCGCAATGCATGCGTGCGTGCGCGCTTGTGTACTTGCGTGCCTGCTTGCCAGAGACTGGGCACATGTGTGTGTGTGTGTGTGTGTGTGTGTGTGTGTGTGTGTGTGTGTGTGTGTGTGTGTGTGTGTGTGTGTGTGTGTGTGTGTGTGTGTGTGTGTGTGTGTGTGTGTGTGTGTGTTTGCTTTATACAATGAAAATTAAAGTTTTGTTTTTTAAAAGTCCCTGTCATAAAAATCATATTTTTATTTTTTATTCTTTT
>CM054147.1:34318477-34320977 GCA_028751875.1 Rapana venosa | reverse complement strand
TGTGTTGGTTCTTTTACCAGCTGGGAAAAAGAGTGATTTGACAAAGAAAGAGAAAGACGCTTGACATCAGGAGATGACTGGTTTCGAAGTGGTAGTTAAAGTCTCCAAGAATGATAAGTTTTTTTGGAGAGAGACTGTAATGATCAAGGAGTGACTGAAACTCTTGGTGGAAAACTGAAGATGTCAAATTGTTTCTACGGTTGGGAGGCGGACGGTAAAGGCAACAGAAAGTAACAGAGTGGCCAGGTAAGGTGAACAGACTTCGAAAGATTCGGGTGAAAGAGGAAGGGAGTGAAAGATAGACAGAGCTGGATGCAGTGTGTCCTTGTAGATGATGGCAATGCCACCTCCACGGGAGAGTCGGGGGAAAGAAAGTTTTGTAGCCAGGTGGAGTCAGCTGTTTTATCTTTGGTTCGTGGCCTAGTGGTTTTAGCCAAGTTTCTGTAAGAAAAGTTAGATCAATGTTGTGTTCAGAAATAAAATCAGAAATGAAGTCAGCTTTGCCATCAGAGCAGACAGATTGCGCGTTTAGTAGGCACATATGGAGAAGGTTTGAGGGAGGCAGAGAGGTTGGAGAAGACAGTGGTGAGTGACTATAACTATCTGAGGAACAGGATGAGGGTGATGGTAGAGATGTGTACAGTGGAAGAGCAGATAGTTTAGATTGTGAGTCAGGTGTGGAAGACGGTGAAAGAACTGGATCAATCGGGGGATTTAGAGTCTCATGCAGATCATGACACACGTTAGGGATAGAACCCATGTAGTCAGAGTCACACACCAATGTTAATAATAATAATAATAATAATAATAATGTATGGAATTTATATAGCGCTGAATCTTGTAAAGCAACAAATCAAAGCGCTCAGATGACTTTTTTTTTATATCGAGGATAATGGAATAAGCAATTATGTGCTTTTTTTACATCTAGTCCCCGTGTGTATGTGGTTTTGTAAATTCTGTCATCTGTTCCCACCGGCACACAATGGCCTTCTCTTACGAAAAGCGGAACAGGATTTAACGTGTGTGCAAGATGTTCTGCATGTGTTCGCACACGGAGTTCAAGTATGTTGAAACAGGTGGAGGACCAGAAAGCGAGGCAGTGTTGTGGCTGGTAACAGTTGTTGCGGTAGTGACGTCAGAAGTGAGGGGGGAGGCAGATGTCGGGGAATCTCGCTGTTTATAGTCTCATCCGAAGGACTTTTGGGGAGAGTGGAGTCTGCACTGATGTTAACTCCAGGGGAAAATATCCCCTTGAATGGGAATCGAACCTGGGTTGTCAGATTGCGAACGCAATGTTCTAACCACTAGGCTATCCCGTCCCGCGCGCGCGCGCGCGCGCGTGTGTGTGTGTGTGTGTCTGTGTGTGTGTGTGTGTGTCTGTGTGTGTGTGTCTGTGTGTGTGTGTGTGTGTGTGCGTGGGTGTGTGTGCGTGGATGTGTGGGTGCATACGTGCGTGTATGTGTGTGTTTATATATGTATGTATGTATGTATGTATGTATGTATGTATGTATGTATGTATGTATGCATGTATGCATGTATGCATGTATGTATATATGTATCTCTCTCTGTGTCTCTGTGTCTCTGTCTCTCTCTCTCTCTCTCTTTCTTATATATATATATATATATATATATATATATATATATATATATATATATATATATATATATATATATATATATATATATATGTGTGTGTGTGTGTGTGTGTGTGTGTGTGTGTGTGTGTGTGTGTGTGTGTGTGTGTGTGTGTGTGCCTGTGTATGTGTGTGTGTGTATGTGTGTGTGTGTGTGTATGTGTGTGTGCCTGTGTATGTATGTATGTATGTATGTATGTGTGTGTATGTATGTATGTGTGTGTATGCGTGTGTGTAACCAGGTACGATGCCTGCTGAACATCTTCGGGGTGATGCTGTTCCTGAGACTGACGTGGATCACGGGGCAGGCAGGCATCGGGCTGGCCATCGTCATCATCCTCCTGGCTTCAGTGGTCACCACGCTGACCACCATGTCCATGGCTGCCATCTGCACCAACGGGGAGGTCCGCGGAGGTCAGTGCTGGGGTCAGAGACTGAGCTGGACATAACCCCGTTATAATGTGTGATTTCCTGTCTCTCTTGTCATGTCTTTTTTTTCTTTTCTTTTTTCTCTAATTTTTTTTTCTTTTCTTGTTTTGTGTTGTCTTGTTTTCTCTTCTCCTCCTTTTCTTTTATGTTTGTTTTTCTTTCTTCTCTTTTTTTCTTGTCTCTTCTCTTCTCTTCTCATACCTGTTCTTTTCTGTTCTCTTTTCTTATCTTTTCATGTCTTGTCTTTTCTCTTCTCTCGTTTCTTTTCTTTTCTTTTCTCTTCTCTCTTCTCTTTTCTTTTCTTTTCTCTTCTCTCTTCTTTTCTTTCTTTTCTCTCCTCTTCTCTTCTTTTGTTTGCTTTCTTGTTCATTTTCAGTTCAATTCGATTCAAACCCTTTACTATATCACAAACAGTAAAAAATCATGTGGGTTACAAG
>CM054147.1:34308477-34313477 GCA_028751875.1 Rapana venosa | reverse complement strand
TTTTGGGGGTGGAGAGGGATGGGCGTGTAATATTCTGTACTAAATAAATTTGCAGTGGGTTGAGCTGGGTTTGGTTGGGATGGGTTGGTTAGGCTAGGTTAGGTTGGGTTGGGTTTAGTTGGGCTGGTTGGTTGGGTTGGGTTGGGTTGGGTTACGTTAGGCTGGGCTGGTTGAGTTACGTTAGGTTGGGTTGGGTTAGGTTTTAGGTTGGGCTGGGTTGGGATGGGTTAGGTTAGTTGGGTTGGCTGGGTTGGGTTGGGTTGGTTAGGTTAGGTTGGGCTGGGTTGGGTTGGGTTACGTTAGGTGGGCTTGGTTGAGTTACGTTAGGTTAGGTTGGGCTGGGTTGGGTTACGTTAGGTTGGTTTGGGTTGGGTTAGGTTGGGCTGGGTTGAGTTACGTTAGGTTGGTTTGGGTTGGGTTAGGTTGGGCTGGGTTGAGTTACGTTAGGTTGGGTTGGGTTAGGTTAGGTTGGGCTGGGTTGGGATGGGTTAGGTTAGGTTGGGTTGGGCTGGGTTGGGTTGGGTTGGGTTAGGTTAGGTTGGGCTGGGTTGGGTTGGGTTACGTTAGGTTGGGTTGAGTTGGGTTAGGTTGGGCTGGGTTGTGTTAAGTTAGATTAGGTTAGGTTGGGCTGGGTTGTTGGGTTGGGTTACATTAGGTTGGGCTGGGTTGGGTTGGGTTGTTAGGTTGGGCTGGGTTGGGTTACGTTAGGTTAGGTTGGGATAGGTTAGGTTTGGTTTGGTTGGGTTGGGTTAGGTTAGGTTAGGTTAGGTTGGGATGGATTAGGTTGGGATGGGTTGGGATGGGTTGGGATGGGTTGGGATGGGTTAGGTTGGGATGGGTTGGGATGGGTTGGGATGGGTTGCTTTAGCTGTGCTTAGCTTCTCTTCCCTTGCCTCTCCTTACCCAACCTTACTTTGTCTTACGCCGAAACATAGACCAGTAACAGATTACGAGACACACATACCACACCACCACACACCACACACACACACCACACACACACACACACACACACACACACACACACACACACACACACACACACACACACACCACCACCACCACCACCACACCACCACACCACCCACACACCACCCACCCACAACACAACAACCACCCCCACCCTCCCACCCCCCACCCCACCCCCTACACACACACTCACACATTTCACTATCACTCTCAGCAGTCTTTTGCCCGTGTTCTTGTTATGTAGGGAACGTGTTTCTGGACAACCTGGTGCCTGGCTTCCGTGAGTTCGAGGGCAAAGACTACAGCTTCTTCTCCATCTTCGCCATCTTCTTCCCTGCCGCTACCGGCATTCTGGCTGGAGCCAACATTTCTGGCGATCTGAAAGTATGGGTTTGGACTTTTTTGTTGGGGGGTGGTATTCTTTTCGTTCAATCCGGGTCCGGGTTCTATTCTATTCTATTCTATTCTATCTGTCCGTGTTTATAAGCGCTTCGATTTGTTTGTTTTACAAGATTCGGCGCTATATAAATTCCATATGTTGTTATTATTATGATTATGATATTATTATTGTTATTGTTATTATTATTATTATTATTATTATCATCATTATCCACATTTGTGCCCGAAACTTTTCCCTCATTCACTAGACCGTGAGTGGTGATCTGGGTGCTAGTCTTTCGGATGAGACGCTTAACCCGAGGTCGCGTATACAACACGGATTTAGCGCGTGTAAAAGAACAACCCACTGCAACAAGAGAATTGTCCCTAGAGAATTTCTGTTAAAAAGAAAGGGTCACTATGATAGGGGGAGCAAAAACACATGCAGACAGGAAAAGAAAGAAAAAAATGATAATGGGTGGCGCTGCTTTTATGGCGACGTGGTCTCCCCCGGGAAAAGAGAGAGAGAGAGAGACTCAGAACTCAGAAATTAATGTAACTCGACCTTGGGCCATAATACATGGTTGGTGTAGGATAAATTGACAATGCCACAGAGTAGGCAAGAATTGAAATAAAATACATAATACCAAACTCAATTTCTATGAAAGAAATGATGAAGACAATGCACAAATGCCTAAAAAGGACATGTGTATCAATCACAGTTCACATTATTGTTCTAAGTGTACCTTCCTTATGCCTGGAAAAAAATCTTTATACCTATAGCTTCTCAAAATCATAACAAAATGATAACCGTTATCTTCGTTTGTGACGTGACTATCCTAATGCAACAATCTTTTTCTCTTATTCATTGCATGTTAGATATATCTACATACAGTCTGTTTTCTGCTATAAGTAGATTTTATAAAGGCGTGTCAACACATTCACTTAGAAATTTATTTCATAAATCATCATATCCAAAACATTCATAAAGGAAATTCTTTTCAGCCTCAACTTTTCGTTTACAAAATGGACATTGTTTCTTCTGATTCTGTGCACTATATCGATGTACATTGTTGTTAAGTGGTAAAACATTACATCTCACCTGTGACACAGCAACTCTAAAGCAGTAGGTATCTAAGTGTAGAAGATATTCTCCTTTAACAAATATTGTTTTGAAACACCTGTAACTGTCGTATCTGTCTCGGTCTCTGATTGTACTATACCATTCCTGGATAAACATATCCCTTAGTCTTTGCTTAAACAGACGTAAGAATGCTTTAAAGACACCAACTCGCTGTTGAAGCCACACAAAGCTGAATCCTGCATCACATAAAATGTGTCTAATCATAGAAACCCAACAGTTCTTTCCAGATATATCCATGTCAAGCAACACTTGATAAGCATTATATGGTAGTCTGTTAGAGTTCATTTGTAATAATTTAAACCAATATCTGAGAGCATTTGTATGTGAGTTAATGTATAGAGGGCATCTTCCCAGCTCAACATATATTTTGTTTGGAGTTTTCAATGGTACACCCCAAAATCTCTTGCAAGCCATCATGTGTACTTTCTTTAGAAAGTACACATTCTTTCTTTTGCTCCAATTTATGTAACCCCTTTCATCTCTGATGAGTACAGTAAAATTGGCTGTATTTTGATATCGAAGATCTTGAAAAATGCATCAGCGTTAATTACTTTATATTTGTAGAAAACCGAGAGAGAGAGAGAGAGAGAGAGCGATACAGACAGAGACAGAGAGAGAGACAGAGACAGACAGACAAAGACAGAGACAGAGAGAGACCGAGAAAGTCGCCAGAATTTTACGCAGAGAAATCTGCTATGACTTTAAAAAAAAAATGGTTTCCAAAACAAATACCACTACCAATACAAATACCTCTACCAATACAAATACCATTACCATTACCACTACAAATACCATTACCATTACCACTACAAATACCATTACCATCATCACTACAAATACAAATACCACTACCAATACCAATACCACTACAAATACCACTACCATTACCACTACCAATACAAATACCACTACCAATACAAATACCAATACAAATACAAATACCACTACCAATACCATTACCACTACAAATACCATTACCACTACCAATACAAATACCACTACCAATACAAATACCACTACCAATACAATTACCTCTACACACTACCAATACAAATGCCACTACCAATACAAATACCACTACCAATACAATTACCTCTACCACTACAAATACCACTACCAATACAAATACCACTACCAATACAAATGCCACTACCACTACAAATACCACTACCACTACAAATACCACTACCAATACAAATGCCACTACCAATACAAATGCCACTACCAATACAAATACCACTACCAATACAAATACCACTACCAATACAAATGCCACTAACCATACAAATACCACTACCAATACAAAATACCACTACAAATACCACTACCAATACAAATACCACTACAAATACCACTACCAATACAAATACCACTACCAATACAATTACCTCTATCACTACCAATACAAATACCACTACCAATACAAATACCACTACCAATACAAATACTACTACCAATACAATTACCTCTACCACTACCAATACAAATACCACTACCAATACAAATACCACTACAAATATGTACATGTACAGTACAGTGCTGTTGTTTGGGTTTTTTTTGGGGGAGTGGGTTAGTTTGCTGTTTTTGTTTTTGTTGCGCGGGGGGATGAGGGGGGGGGGGAGGGTTAACAATCACTATCATCCTTTGTGTTCATTACCATTGATATCACCTTGAGTTTTTGTACCTTTGGAATGCTTTGTCTCCGTCTGCCTGCCTGCCTGCCTGCTTGTCTGTCTGTCTGTCTGTCTGTCTGTCTGTCTGTCTGTCTGTCTCCTTTCCCCTTTCTTAGGGACTATTAATTATTATTGGTTGCATGACTGTATTAGAATGGGTTAAGTGGAAGCGCTTTGATTTGTCTTTGCAAGATATAGCGCTATATAAATTTCATCTATTATTATTATTACAAATACTACTACCAATACAAATACCACTACCACTACAACTACAACTACCACTACCACTACCAAGCCCCATTCATTTTTTGTCTGTTCTCAGAACCCCTCTTCAGCCATTCCGCGAGGCACCTTCATGGCCATCTTCATCACCACCACGGTGTACGTGTTGATCGTGCTGTCCACTGGCAGCTGTATGCTCAGGGAGGCCCTGGGTCCTGCTCTTCCTGATGCTGCTGATGCTGCTGCTGCTGCTGCCTATGTCCCCCTCAATGTCACGCTAACTCTCAGGGACATTCAAGACCCCTGCACTAACGCCTCCTCCAACCTTACCTGCCAGTTCGGTCTTTATAATTCTAGAGCCGTAAGTTTGGTGGTTGGTGGTGATGATGGGGGTAGGGGTTTGGGGTGTGTGGGGTGGGGGTGGAGGGGGTGGGTGGGGGTTGGCGGGGAGGTGGTGGTTGAGGGGATGGATGGATGTGTGTGTGTGTTGTGAAAGTTTGGGTGATTGGTGTGCGTGTGTGTGTGTGTGTGTGTGTGTGTGTGTGTGTGTGTGTGTGTGTGTGTGTGTGTGTGTGTGTGTGTGTGTGTGTGTGTGTGTGTGTGTGTGTGTGTGT
>CM054147.1:34300977-34303477 GCA_028751875.1 Rapana venosa | reverse complement strand
CACGTACACACATATGCGCGCGCACAGACAGACACATACACACACACTCACACACACTGTCTCTCTTCTTCTCCTCCTCCATCTCTCTCTGTCTCTGTCTGTATCTCTGTCTGTCTCTGTCCCTCTCTGTCTCTCTCTGTCTTTGTCTGTGTCTGTCTGTCTATCTGCCTTTGTAAAGTTTGTATCTGTCTGTCTGTCTGTCTGTGTCTGTCTGTCTATCTGCCTTTGTAAAGTTTGTATCTGTCTGTCTGTCTGTCTGTGTCTGTCTGTCTGTCTCTGTCTGTCTGTCTGTCTCTCTCTCTCTCTCTCTCTCTCTCTCTCTCTCTCTCTCTCTCTCCCCTCTCTCCCATCCTTCGTTCCTTCCTTCTTTCCTTTCTTCCTTCCTTCCTTTCTTCATTCCTTCCTTCCTTAATTCATTCATTCATTGTTTGTTTCTTTCCTTTCTTCAACTCTGTATGCATTCATCCATTCAGCTACTTTACTCGCCCATTCGTTCCTTTCTTCCTTCCTTCCTTTCTTCATTCACTCGTTCGTTCATTCCTTCATGATGGCAGACGTGAACTGGGGGTCATCCGGACAGGCCCATGCCTACAATGATGCCTTGAGGTCCACCTCCAAGCTGGTGCACGTGGATGAACACGTCAAGAACTTCAGGTAGGAGCTGGAGGCTGGTGGGAAGGCTGGTGGAGATGTAGCTTACTATCTGACTGAGATTAGGAGATCTGCTGCACTTCCCATCTGTCCGGCACGCGCACGCGCGCACGCCCGCCCGCACACATACGCACGCACGCGCGCGCACACACACACTCACTTATCTCTTTCTAAATATATATAATATATATATATATATATATATATATATAATATATATATATATATATATATATATATATATATGTGTGTTGTGTTGTGTGGTGTGTGTATGTGTGCGTGAGTGCGTGCGTGTGTGCGTGCAAACACATGCGGGCGCGCGCAAGTACAAACACGCACACGTGCAAGTACACATAGAGAGAGATACATGCATACAAACATATATACATTCATACATACATATATACAGACAGACAGACAAACAGACTGGCAGACAGACTGACAGACAGGCAGACGCAGACAGGCGTAACAGCCATGCACACGAGAGAGAGAGAGAGAGAGAGAGGAGAGAGAGAGAGAGAAGAGAGAGAGAGAGAGAGAGAGAGAGAGAGAGAGAGAGAGAGAGAGAGAGAGAAGAGAGAAGACAGACAGACAGACAGATAGACAGACAGACAGAGACAGAGAGACAGACAGACAGAGACAGAGAGACAGAGAGAACGAACACAACAACAAAGCTGAGAAAAGTCAAAACCACACCTGTAGCTGTCCTCTCTTTCAGGCCTCAGATTCTGGCGTTGACGGGGTACCCCAGAAATCGTCCCGACCTGGTGGACTTTGCCTCCTGTATCGCCAGACGACAGAACCTGCTCATCTGTGCCCAGGTGTTCCAGGTACGTTCCACTTAGACATACATCAAAAGACGCGCACACAAACGGGATCAAGCGCAGATAGATGTATGAACGTGATTTTCTTGCAGGCACGATCGCAAATAAATATATATAAATATATACAGTCACATCCATGCCTGCATTCGTATGTGTGCGTACACATTTATGCACGCATGCATGCATGCATACATACATACATGTATGAACACACACAGAGCACGCACACAGTCATACACGCACACCATTCACGCTTACTGAGCATGGGTATGCACACATCTACGCGCATTTATGGATATGTGTGTAAACATATCTTTCAATACAATTAAGCGATGTTAAAGAGATGGTGTTCAAAACGGAGGAAATCATGAGAAAAGAAAGACACAAGCAACGAAATGGAGATAAAAGAGATTTTTAAAAAAAACCACCTAGCAAATGATGGAAATATTAAAATCGTGAAAACAAAGATCCAGAAATGATACAAACAAAATTTCAGATATGGTGAAAAAAGTTTCCATTAAGGAAGAAAACAAAGAGAAAAGAAACAGACACAAAAATATTATTATACAAAAACCACACTAACGAAAACAAAACACAAAATAAGCAAAGCAAGCAAACAAAAATAGTTGTAACTATCTGGTTAATTAAACACTTTGGACAGCAAGCGTAGTTTTTAGCCAGCAGAGAATGTTCTAGCTATTTATTTATTTATTTATTTATATCCAGGATAATGGAATAAGCACTCACGTGATTTTTTACATCCAGTCCCCGTGTGTATGCGGTTTTGTAAATTTTGTCATCTGTTTCCACCGGCACACAATGGCCTTCTCTTCCGAAAAGCGGAGCAGGATTTAACGTGTGCGCAAGATGTTCTGCATGCGTTTGTACACAGGGCCTCGGTTTATAGTCTCATCCGAATAAGCACTGAGGCCAACAAAGCCAGGTTTGCAGTCAGCAGACATGCCCTCAATACGAAGATGCACTCACTCTGCCTCAGGGAGACATGGCGGATCACTTACGGCGCC
>CM054147.1:34285977-34295977 GCA_028751875.1 Rapana venosa | reverse complement strand
TATGTATGTGTGTGTGTATGTATGTGTGTGGTGTATGTATGTGTGTGTGTGTTTGGTGTGTGTGTGTATGTGTGTGTATGTGTGTGTGAACGTGTGTGTATGCGTGTGTGTGTGTGGGTATGTGTGTGTATGTGTGTAATGTGTGGTGTGAACATGTGTATGCGTGCGTGTGTGTATGCGCGCGCGCGCACGTGTGTGTGTATGTGTGTATGTGTATGTGTATGAACGTGTATGTATATGTGTGTGTATTTGTATGTGTATGTGTATGAACGTGTATATATGCATGTGTGTGTGTGTGTGTGTGGTGCAGGACTGGGACTGCTGGTGCCTCACATCCTGAGCTCTCGGAAGAAGTGGAAGGACTGCAAGCTGAGGGTGTTCTGTGCCGGCACCAAGAAGGCCAACCTGCAGGAAGACCAGACCAGGTGAGGACCAGGCACTGACCTGAACTGATCCTCTGTCTGTGATGTCTGTGCTGTCTGTGCTGTTTGTGCTGTCTGTCTGTGCTGTCTGTCTGTCTGTGCTGTCTGTCTGTGTGTGTGTGTGTGTCTGTCTGTCTGTCTGTCTGTGCTGTCTGTCTGTCTATGTCTGTCTCTCTGTCTATGTCTGTCTGTTTGTCTGCTGAAGGCCATGATAACGAAGATGAGGAGGAGGAGATTGAGGAGGAGGAGGAGGAGGATGGTGATGATGAGGCGGAGAATGATGACGATGATAATGATGAGGAGAATGGTGATGATGATCAGGAGAATGATGATGATGATGGGGAAGAGGAGGATGGTGATGATGAAGATGGTGATGTGATGATAATGAGGAGAATAATGGTGATAATGATGACGAGGATGATGATGATGATGATGGGGAGGAGGAAGATGCTGCTGCTGCTGCTGCTGCTGCTGCTGCTGCTGCTGGATGATGATGGTGGTGTGGTGGTGGTGGTGGTGGTGGTGGTGGTGGTGGTGGTGGGTGGTGGTGAAAGAGGAGGTGGTGGTGATTATAATAATGATGATGGTGGTGATGATGAGAATGGTAATGGTTGTGGAAGAGGTGGAGGTGGTGGTGGTAACGATGACGATGACGCCGATGATGACGATGATGGAAATGAAAAGGAGATGGAAGGGGGTGTGTATTTCTGTGTGCACGGTGGGGGTAAGTGGGAGGTGGTTAGTTGTGTGTGTGTGCTACTCTTCAAGATAACATCTATACACTTCAGGTGATAACAGATTTATTTTGTGTGTTTGTGCACGCTCGTGTGTGCTTGTGTACATGCACGTACGTGTATGTGAACATGTAAGTGTGTTCATGAGCGCGTGTGCAAGAGCGTGAGAGTGTACGTGTGTGTATGTGTGTGTGCATGTGTGTGTGTGGGGGGGGGGGGGTATGTGTGCGCGCGTGCAAGAGTCTTTGTGAGTGATTGTGTTAAAAGAGAGAGAAACAGCGAGATAGAAAGAGAAACGAACAGAAAGAGATAAAGAAATGTGATTTGTAAATGCTGTAATATAAAATTTCAGGATGGGAGGCTTACTGAGAAAGTTCCGGATAGAATACTCAGACATCATAGTACTACCAGACCTCACCAAGAAGCCTCTCAGAGCAAGGTGAGTCTCACTGGTATCCTTCAGTCATCATATTGTCTGCATAGAATATAGCCGTGGCCCTACGAAAGTTAAAATGATGGGAAAAGAGAAGATACAGGAATTAAAATCCTAAGACGGAAAACAAACCAGAAGTCTTTGAGTATATATTCCTTTTGTGTTCCCGGTACAGAATGCTTTTGTGCCCCTAATAAAGAAGGCTTGTGGGCCCTGATGTATGTTCTTTTGTGTTTCAGTATAGAATTCTTTTGTACCATAAACATAGAATCTTTTCGTGTCCTTACTATATATATTATTTGTTCCCCAATCTATGATTATTTATGCCCTCAGTACATGCAGTCCTTTTGTACCCTTACTACATATTCCTCTCGTGCCCCCAATCTAGAATCATTTTGTGGCCTCAGTACAAAATCTTTTTTACCCTCTGTACACAATCCTTTGTACCCTCAGTACAGAATCCTTTTTACCCTCAGTACAGAATCGTTTTACTCTCAGTACAGAATCCTTTTTACCTTCAGTACACAATCCTTTTTACCCTCAGTACAGAATCCTTTTTACCCTCAGTACAGAATCGTTTTACTCTCAGTACAGAATCCTTTTTACCCTCAGTACAGAATCGTTTTACTCTCAGTACAGAATCCTTTTTACCTTCAGTACAGAATCATTTTTACCCTCAGTACAGAATCTTTTTTACCTTCAGTACAGAATCCTTTTTACCTTCAGTACAGAATCTTTTTACCCTCAGTACAAATCCTTTTTACCTTCAGTACAGAATCCTTTTTACCCTCAGTACAGATCGTTTTTACCTTCAGTACAGAATCCTTTTTACCCTTCAGTACAGATACTTTTTACCCTCAGTATATACAATCCTTGTGAGTAACAATGCAGAATTCCTTAGTACCCCAAATACAGAATGATTGTTTGCTTTAAGTTCGAAATACTTTTGTGCCCTGGAGATAAAAATACCTAAGTGCTGTCAGTACAAAAGCCTTTTATGCTCTTAAGATTGATTTCATTTCTTAAGTGCTCTCAGAACACAAGTTTTTCGATTCACCATCTCTCCATCACTACTTCCAGACTATTTTCTCTATGACTATTTTTGCTTTGCCCCTGACAGTTACAAGGAGTTCGAGGAGCTGATTTACCGCTGGAGACTGTGTCCTGGAGAGACTCAGGAGGACTACCCCTGGAAGGTCTCTGATGCTGACCTGGCCTCTCACAAAAGCAAGGTATGGATTTAAGCCGCGGCCGCGATATCATGTGATATCGTGTTGTTTGTTATCTGTGGGTTTTTTTTTCTTGGTTCGGCTAGTGCTGTGTTCCTTTTGTTGTTCTTACTCTTGTTGTCGTTGTTGAATTTTCTTTTTTTTCTTGTTTTTTCTTGGTTGTTTTTTTTTTTTTTTTTTTTTGGGGGGGGGGGGGCGGTAGGGGACGGGAGGGAAGGGTTATTGTTTTTCTTTGCTGGGGTGTTTCTGACTGTGTGTGCTATATATATCTTTTTGTTTTGCATGTGGCTATGTAACTGTCTCTTTTTTCTGTTTGTGTTTTTTTCTGTCTGTCTGTGTGCCTGTCTGTTTGTCTGTCTGTCCTCTCTCTCTCTCTCTCCTCTCTCTCTCTCTCTCTCTCTCTCTCTCTCTCTCTCTCTCTCTTCAGTACCTGATTCAACTTTTTTTTATGTTACAGATCTACATGCAGATCAAAATCAGGGAGAAACTACTGGAACATTCCAAAGATGCCACGCTGATTGTCGTGTAAGTTTGGTTTACCAGACACATTGTCCCTCTGAGGGGAAACAATCCTCCAACGTAGACAAGGCTAGTTGTTGATATAAGCTTCATGACAGATTTTAGAGATAGCCTCTAATCGGGTGTATCCACGTGTTGTTTATTGTTTGATTGATTGACTGACTGACTGACTGACTGACTGACCGACTGACTGACATTAGAGATAGTCTATAGTCAGGTGTATCCACGTGTTGTTTATTGTTTGATTGATTGACTGACTGACTGACTGATCGACTGACTGACATTAGAGATAGTCTCTAATCAGGTGTATCCACGTGCTGTTTATCGTTTGACTGACTGACTGACTGACTGACTGACTGGATGGCCGACTGACCGACTGACTGATTAAAATGTTTGATTAGTTAATTAATTCATTAATTAATTCATTTAATGGTTCACTGATTGGATGGATGATTGATTGATCGATCGATTGATCGATCTATTGATTGATTGGTTTGTTGGCTGGTTCGTTGGTTGATCAGAGAAGGCTTTACTTTTATCATCGTGCTTAATCGCAAATACTACACTTTTTCTCGTCACTCAAGGAGAATCTGTTATCGTTAAGAATCGTATATTGTGCATGTCCTATCTGATTGGCAGAGAGAAAAATGTCTATAGATACTATCAGTGTGATGTCGCTCTCAGGCTACAAACCGGAGTAGACTCTGTTTTGCCTTTGGGTCGTGATATCAGCAAATAAATGAACTAGCATACAGCCAAAAAGCAAGACAAACGGAATTGACGTTTATGAAATGGCTGAAACATACTTCGTTGTACATTTCGGATTGTCCTGTCTTGTCTTTCAGGACGCTTCCTGTCCCTCGCAAGTTCTGTCCGGCAGGACTATACATGGCGTGGCTGGACACCCTGACACGTGACCTGCCGCCTACGCTACTGCTTCGCGGAAACCAGCAGAGTGTGCTGACGTATTTCTCATGAAAATGGCGTCAACAGAATAGGCGGTGAATACTGGACGATTTGCTGTTTTGTTACCTTTTTTTCTCTGAATCTGGGGGGAAATTTTAAAAAATCGATCGATTAAAGTTGAATATTTCAGTACCAAATGCTTGCACCATAAGTAAGTCTTGTTCTACTTTGTATGGCTTCTAAAGATTTAGCTACACAAAGCATAACATCTCAAATTCTCATAATAAAGAAAACGCATCGATCCTAGTTTCCTAGACATTACAGACAAAAATCATTTACAGATATCACAGGGGTTGGTTTTTTCCAGACATTTGAAAATTGGAGGAATTTGGTGAACAACTCTTCAGTGCTATGAATCGATGACTGCCCACGGCGGAGTAAAGGGAAAAAGAAGAAACATGGATTATGTTTTTAAGCGTTGTGCAGGCAAACAATTCTGCTATAGGTTTGTAAATGCCAAACGTCTACAAACTAAAACACTGTCATTATCAGTTAGATTCATTTTTCAAGTTGTGTTTTCTTTTTTTTTAAAGCTGGGTGATCTGTTGCACATGAAAAGCTTTTCTCATAATTTTTTTAACTTCCTTTTGTAAAGTTGACACACAGATAGAGAGAGAGCGCGCGCGCGCAATTAACATAGCAGAACCTAGATAACCTTTTCTTAAATTACAGATATGAAACTGAATCATGAAATGCTTGCTAAAACAATTCAACAAATCATATTATCACTGAACTTACAGTACACGGAATTGTGTACAACTAACTAACGTTTGAAGGGTTTCATTTCTTGTTATGTTGATTTTGTTTTCTCTTTTAAAAAACCGTCGTAGAAAAGTCATCATATAAATCAGAACACTTTCTTCTGAACTTACTTTAAAGAGAAAGGTTCAGTTGTTGAGCCACCTTAAAAAAAACTCCACAAAAACAAAAGAACAAAAATGAAGAAGACTGTTAAAATGTCAGAGGTGTATCTGAAAGTCTCTTGTAGCCCTCACTTTAGGTACAGCTGATTTCCTTTGCCCAATACTGATGATCTGGAATGTAATGATCATTGTCTTACAATCTTCTCCTTCGTCGTCGTCGAACGCACAAACAGTAACTATTGTCTGTCATATGAGCAAAAATGCGTTCCTCTGCCGTTAAGCGCCTGACAAGTCAGGCCCAGCGCATCCGACTTTGGCGTGGGGGATGATTATTTTGATTATTATCATACAGTCTAGGCAAATTTCGTGAACTATTGTGCCTTATTTTAAACTGCTGTGTGTGATGCATAATGCAATGCTGTCAGAATGTTGTAGGATCTATGAATCTATGATACTTTATGCTTGCATTTTTACGTGTGTAATTTCTTACATTTATGACAATGTACTTTTGAAATCGTAAATCAAAATAATCTAGAAAACGCATACGCTCATTATGTCGTACAATGTGAAACAGTGTGTTTTGATATTATATAAAATGGTAAAAACACATAAAAGAAACCGTGTGTTTGTGATGAAGTGATGGAAAATATGAATTGGGTGATGAATGGATTTTGTACATTCCGCGGCATTGTAAACGAATAAATGAATAAATAAATGAATGAGAGAGGGGGAGAATTTGCATTTGTTCAGTCGGAATAGGACTGCTCTGTGTTGAGATTTGTAGTACTGGTTGTTCCTACTCTCTGCAATTGAATTTCATGTGATGTGTCCACCTTTGTTCATGTGTTGTGGTGTATGGTTGACTTGAGTCATTTGTACTTTGTTGTATGCATTGTACACTTCTCATAGTCATGACAGATATGTCTACATGACATTTTGATTCCTATCTCCTGGTAGAATACATTACTGCAGTGTACCGCTACCTTTTCTTTACCACAGCATTGCATTCATTTCTTTTATAAAAGCTAGGTTCCACAGCATATGTATTCATTTCTTTTACAAAAGCTAGGTTTGTAATCCAAACTTTGCCAATGGCAACTCTCTTGTTGCTGTAGGTTCTTTTCCCTGTGCTAAATACATATTGCACACAAGACTTCAGGTTGTTGTGTCATCAGAAAGACTATCACCCAGACCACCACCCATGATTTGATGGATGGAGGAGGGGCAAAGTCAGGGTAAGGATAAGGGATCAAGCACGAATATTTTGCTGCCTAAACGAATAGATTACCCGCCAGACGTTTTTGCTGTCATTGCTATTACTCTGGTGTATTTTTTAAAAAATATTGTTGCTACTCGCTCTTGTGTATAAGATTTGTGTTTACCTGTGTTTTGTATCGTCCCTGTGTATAGGATTCGTGTTTACCTGTGTTTTGTATCTCCCCTATGTATAGGATTCGTGTTTACCTGTGTTTTGTATCGTCCCTGTGTATAGAATTTGTGTTTACCTATGTTTTGTATCGTCCCTGTGTATAGGATTTGTGTTTACCTGTGTTTTGTATCGTCCCTGTGTAAAGGATTTGTGTTTACCTGTGTTTTGTATCGTCCATGTGTATAGGATTCGTGTTTACCTGTGTTTTGTATCGTCCCTGTGTATAGGATTTGTGTTTACCTGTGTTTTTGTATCGTCCATGTGTATAGGATTTGTGTTTACCTGTGTTTTGTATCGCCCCTATGCATAGGATTTGTGTTTACCTGTGTTTTGTAACTGTCATCAAATACCTCCAGAGGAATTCATTCTAAATTTGTCTCCAAGTCAACATAAAAGATCATCGCATAAAACCCAAAGTAATCAGTCTCTTTATTATCTTTAGCAGCCAGAGAGATGACAAGGGGGCCACCCTTAATATGCATGCCCCTGGAGAAGCTGAGGTCTCTGACACCTCGCTTCCCAACGACCTCATAGATTATGGGAACACTTTTGCCTTCTTTAACTTTTATCATCTTTGAGTAAAGCCATCAAACATGAAAATCAGAGAGCACTCAAGTCATCTTTTCTCCCTTTCTTTTCATGTCATGGTAAGAAATTTCGTCACTTAAAGATACAGCATGGCATACAGTTTGTCTCTCGTACGTGTGGGGTCCCCCCCCCCCCCCCCCCCCCCCCCCCCCCCCCCCCCCCCCCCCCCCCCCCCCTTTCCTCGTCCAGAGCTCCAAAGTTTCACCAATGGTGCGCGCGCGAATTTCGCGTAGGCAACCGTTTACCCACCATTAAAATGTAGCCGTATTCGGACTTCGGGGTTGATATCTAAACACGACACAGGTGTTCATGTAGGGTTTTTTTTAATGTTGTCATCGGGGAAAAAGAAAAAACAAACCCGCTGGCCTGACTCTTGAAAGGAGGGAGATATTTTCACGTGTACTGAAGATGTTCTGCGTGCGTGTGCACACAGGGCCTCCTCTGTTTATTATAATGATGATGATGATGATGATGATGATGATGATGATGATGATGATGATGATGATGATGATGATGATATTATTATTATTATTATTATTATCATTATTATTATTATTATTATTATTAATGTATGGAATTTATATAGCGCTGAATCTTGTAAAGCAACAAATCAAAAGCGCTCAGATTTTTTTTTTTGATCGAGGATAATGGAATAAGCACTCATGTGCTTTTTTACATCCAGTCCCCGTGTGTATGCGGTTTTGTAAATTTTGCCATCTGTTCCCACCGGCACACAATGGCCTACTCTTTCGAAAAGCGGAACAGGATTTAACGTGTGCGCAAGATGTTCTGCGTGCGTGTGCACACAGGGCCTCCTTGGTTTATAGTCTCATCCGAGCGACTTTCGGGAAGATTGGAGTCGGTACTAATGTTAACTGTAGGGGGGAAATCCCCTTGAACGGGCGTCTTAGTGGTGGTGGTTCGAACCCGGGCTTGATCCCGGGTCGTCAAATCGCGAGCTCAACACTCTAACCACTAGGTTCTCCCTGCCCCCCCCCCCCCCCCCCCCCACCCACCCAGCGCAGCCCCCCCCCCCCCCCCCCCCTCTCCCTTGGGATAGGAATAAGCAGAATCAAAACATAAGATTGTGGATAATGCCCGAAGACAACACGGCAGAAGATTTGATTACAGCTTTCAGTGTTGATGTTGATGAGTTGACTATGGTTGTTGTGTTTCTAAACGCATCTTTCGTGTCTATATTTGCCGGGTTTTTTTGGTGCTAAAGATATTGATTGCATGCTTCTTTTTTTTTTTTTTAAAACAGCTGATATGGATTCTTGTTGACATTCCGAAATGTTTGACTAAGATATTCGTACGTCGTGCACAGTATTGCTTTATGATGATATGTCTTGTAGTTTTGTGTATGGTGGACAGTGTGATTATACGTGTATGAATAAACAGAGAATTTCTATGCTTTCTCATAATTATTTCATTTCGAATTGTGTTCTCTGTTTCTGAATGTCTCTCTATCTCTGTCTCTGACAATGTCTTTCTGTTTCTTTGTTTTTCTGTCTCTTTCTCTGTCTTTGTTTGTGTGTGTGTGTGTGTGTGTGTGTGTGTGTGTGTGTGTGTGTGTGTGTGTGTGTGTGTGTGTGTGTGTGTGTGTGTGTGTGTGAGTGTGTGTGTGTGCGTGCGCACGACACACACACACACACACACACATACAGACACACACGCGCGCGCGCGCGCGAGCAAACACACTGGTTTGACATGTCATTTGTCAGGGCAGAGGAAAAGAATAAAAACACAGCATGCACATAAGTCGTCTATTCATAAAATGTAACTTGATCACTTCTGGAAATGAACGCTTGGCTTTAACAATCACAAAATAAAAGCTGTGTATAGCACAAAAAAGAAGCAATCATTGAAATCCTAATCTCTTCAGCAAACATTACTAAATGCAGAGAAAAGTCAGTCACACGAATATGTACACCATCTTCACTTTTCGCATTCTACGTTTTCCATCCTGTCTCATAACCAGCTCTGCAAACAAGCAATAACTAAACACAAAAAAGAGGACGAAAAAGGGCGAACAATTTAAATGAATGTACATAGCCAGCTGCCATGGCGCAGTGGTTAGCGCCTTGGGTTATGGGTTGGAAAGTAGGGGGGTATGTTCGAATCCCATAAGAGTCATGGGGATTTTTCGGGCTTTTTGCCGGCTGTGCCTATGTGTGTGTGTGTGTGCTACTGTTTGCGTGCGCACACTTGCGTGAGAGCATGTCATGTATAGGTGTAAGTATGTGACGATGATGATGATAACGACGACGACGACAAAAATAATGATGATGATGACGACGACGATGATGATGATTATAGTGGTGGTGGTGGTGGTGGCGGTGGTGGTGGTGGTGGTGATGGTGATGATGATGATGATGATGGTGGTGGTGGTGGTGGTGGTGGTGGTGGTGGTGGTGGGGTGGTGGTGGTGGTGGTGGTGGTGGTGACGACGACGACGACGACGACGAAGACGACGACGACGATGATTATTCCGACTTTATGGCACCTCATCAGAAAGTTCATAAGAATTTTGTTTTCAAATTTCCATTTTTAAAAAGGCAGGAGAATGGGCTGGGTGTACAGGAAATAAGCATGAGAGAGAGGGGGGGAGAGAGAGGGGGGGGAGAGAGAGAGAGATAAAGAGAGAGAGAGGGGGGGAGAGAGAGAGAGAGAAAGAGAGAGAGAGGGGGGGGGGGGTGTAAGGGTAAAAACACAAAGGGAGTGATGGAAAAGGGGACATTTCCCAACACAGAATTGTCATCAGGCGGGGATGCTATTTATACTGAAAGTACCCCCAGGCGTTTCCACGGGGGACAG
>CM054147.1:34263477-34265977 GCA_028751875.1 Rapana venosa | reverse complement strand
CCACCTCACCACCCCCCCCCCCCCCCCCCCCCCCCCCCCCCCCCTCCCCTCCCTTTTCCGGCACCACAACCGTTCCACTTTGTCAAGGAAAATGTTCGACAGCCTAACAAAAAACATTACACACACAACACGCGCGCGCGCGCGCACACACAACACACACACACACACACACACACACACACACCACACACACACACACAGAGGCACGCACGCACACACACAGACACACACACAACACACACACACACACACACACACACTCCGCATTTTCGAAGGCTTAAGTTCCTTGCTGATTCACTCGAGGAACAAGACTTCAGACTTCACGAAAACAAGTGTTGTGAGTCAGATGTCTTCTTGTAAAAGCGTCGAAGAAGATGCCGGGGAAAACGAACATAATCAGCGGAAAGTCCCAGACAGAACGAGCATCCCTCCCCCATCACCCTCACCCCCTTTCTTCCCCTCCCGGCTTTCTTATAAGAAGGTGAGGGAGGATGGGGGGGACGGGCGGGGGGGTATTCAAGGGCATGGAGTTAAAAATCGTCTGGCTTATCCAGTTACCATCAATGAAATATTCGAGTTTGAAATATTCGTGAAATATTCAAGTTCGAGATCGAGTTCTACCTATCTATGTATTCATCTATGTATCCATCTATGTATGTATCTATGTCTCTATCTATCTATCGCTTTATCTATCAATCTATCTGTGTATCTATCTATCTACATATATATCTGAATAAATAGATAATTAAACACAAAGATAGACGCCCACGTGTGTGTTGTGTGTGTGTGTGTGTGTGTGTGTGTGTGTGTGTGTGTGTGTGTGTGTGGTGCGTGCGTGCGCGCGCGTGTGTGGTGTGTGCGCGCGTTGGTGTGTGTGTGTGTGGTGTGTGTGGGCGCGCGCGCGTGAGAGAACTGAACACTGAAATGAATTTAATGTACATTGGCTTGGACCACAATACATTTGTTGGGCTTGGGATAGAACAATGGTTCATTCATATCATTGGCAAAGCAAATGCACAAACAAATAATGATTTATGACTGATTAGAGAAGAAAAACACCAACATATACATAGCCAAATAATGCAAAAAGATTATGTCAGTAACAGGTCATGACTAAAACAAAAGAAAAACACCATTTATTCTATTTCTTGATTATAAACCTTTAAATCAATCATAACCCAATCATAGAAAGAAGATGCTGTCTAAGAAAAATCATCCATATTGAGTATATCAAATCGTAGCGTGAGAGAGAGAGAGAGAGAGAGAGAAGAGAGAGAAGAGAGAGAGAGAGAGAGAGAGAGAGAGAGAGAGAGAGTGTTTATATATGATTTTCCAAACCGTAGTTTGGTAGTTTGGTAATGTTCGGGTAGAAAAAAAAAAGAAAAATAGCTTTTAGATTAAGCTTGTATTTTCACTGCTTAACAGGACCCTACGCTGACGTAGATGTGTGTGTGTAAGCTAATGCATTTTTCAAAGTGAAGTGAGGGTCACTTTGCGGAAATGACGAAGGTTTTGACGTCAAAGAACTGAGGCCCTTCATGGGTTGAAGAAATAGTTAGAAATGGTTTAGTCTAGCTGTAGGTCTCTTGCTTGTGGTCACTATGCACTAGCCATCTTCAGTAGCCACAGAACAAACAACAAAAGTAATACCAGACCACGCGCGCGCGCGCGCGCGCACGCGCGCATGCACACACACGCGCGCGCGTGCGCGCGCGCACATACACACACGCGCAGGCAAGCACGCACTCGCGCGCCCACACACGCATACACACACGCGCGCTCGCGCACAATCACACACAAACACACACACACACACGCACGTACGCACACACGCAAACAGCGCGCGTGCGAGCGCGCACACACACACACACACACACACACACACACACACACACACACAACACCACACACACCACACGCACACACACACACCAATCTATCTATCTATCTATATATCTGTCTATTTATCTATTTACCTATTTACCTATCAATTTCTCTCCCTCCTCTCTCTCTCTCTCTCTCTCTCTCTCTCTCTCTCTCTCTCTCTCTCTCCTCTCTCTCTCTCTCTCTCTCTCTCTCTCTCTCTCTCTCGCTCGCTCGCTCTCCCTGTCTTTTTTATTATTTGCCTATCTGTCTATCTATTTATCTGTCTATCTGTCTGTCTGTCTGTCTATCTATTTGTCTAACTTCATATCTCTCTATCGATCGATCTATCTATCTATCTACCTATTTATCTGTTTGTCTATCTATCTACATATCTATCTATCAATCTATCTATCTATCTGTCTGTCTGTCTGTCTATCTATCTCTATCGTCTCTCTATCTATATCTATCGACCTATCTGTCTATCTACCTGTCTGTCTATCTATCTCCATCCATCTTTATTCTTAACCTTCTATTTTAAGAATATATATATATATACATTTATATATATATATATATATATATATATATATATATATATAGATATATATATTATATATATATATTAATATATATA
>CM054147.1:34253477-34258477 GCA_028751875.1 Rapana venosa | reverse complement strand
TAGTCTTAAAAAATAAAAAATAAAAAAAAGCTTGTGCCAGTTTTTCCTGCTTCTTCTTCTTCTTTCTTCTTTTTTCTGCTTCTTCTTCCGAGGCACTGATACTGCTTCACATAGGTTTGTATTTTTAGACTGTGTATGCTCGTTGAAATGCACACGAACAAACCTCCATATATCCTGGCCTTTATTTCTTTTCTTTTTTTTGAACCGGTGTGCACTGGAGAATAGATTTCTGGCTGCGTTGTTCGCAATCCTATCCTCCAACACGTCGTGTGTTCCTCTTGCTCTGTGGATGGTATCTGGATCAAGTATATAAATATATTTGTGGAGCCACAGTTAGAGTCTTAGTTCTCCAGCTACTGTCTTAATCAGGCCTGCCATGCTCTCTCTCTCTCTCTGTCTCTCTGTGTCTCTCTGTCTCTCTCTGTCTCTGTATGTGTCTCTGTGTGTGTCTCTCACTTTCTGTCTCTCTCTGTCTCTCTCTGTCTCTCTGTCTCTCTCTCTCTCTCTCTCTCTCTCTCGTCTCGTCTCTCTCTCTCTCTCCTCTCTCTCTCTCTCTCTCTCTCTCTCTCTCTCCCCTCTCTGTCTGTCTCTGTCTCTCTGTCTGTCTCTCTCTTTGTCTCTCTCCCTCCTCTCTTCTCTCTCTCTCTCTCGCGCTCTCTTTCTCTCCATCTGTCAGTCATCTTTGCTGGTCCTCTCTTTCAGGACTGTGTTACCAACGATAGACTAGCTCATGTGTTCAGCTACAACAAAGGCAATTTCTCAGAAACCTCTCTGAGTGATGCACACGTTCAGTTTTCCGGTTCTCCCTTTAAAACGCTAACTAAACCAGCTTTGTTTAATGCAAGCTCCAGAAACCTCCTTATTTCAGATTGTTGGTAAGATTATTTTTTATATAGTGAGATTTTTTTGTCTTAAATTAGAAGATAAATTATTTTGAAGGTAAAGCTTCGTCCTCGCTCGTTGCTGTACAAGAAATAAAAAAAGTCGATTAAAAAAATTGCACTCACAAAAATAAAACTTGATAGTCACAGTGCTCTGGATGTTAGCAACTGAGTGCTCATGATTATATTTCAATCTAAAGTTGTATAGACATGCTCGCCATATTTTTAGTAGACTAAATGGACAGTTGGGGTTTGGTTGGTTTGGTTTTTGGTGGGGGGTTTTCTTCCTTGGCTAGATGTTCCGAGGTTTACCAATAGTGAGATGTTTGCGTATGCCATAGTTTCCACCACCACCACAACCACCCCACCACCACAACCACCCCACCACCACCACCATTAAGGTAACCGCATTCCGACTTCAGGGATTAGATGGTTGGTATGCATGTCAATTAAACATTGTGTTTGACCACAAAAACCACCAGCAGCAATACCAACAAAACACTCATTTAACAACGTAGTTTATGATCCTTGCTTTTGTGAATGTTTAAAAAAAAACCTTAGTCATAGGAATGTGGTGAAGAATCTTTATTAGGTACTCGAAACTTGTGAGGAACACCCCCCCCCCCCCCCCCCCACACACACACACACAAAACCCAACCCTATCCTACAGGGCAGACTTAAGTTCAGGACATTCAAGTTCTAATAAACAGTTGATGAGGGGCGTTCGTTGGCCACAGTTGGAGGTGTACACATTTTGTGAGCTAAACTGCTCTGTCCTGTGCTTTACACAATATGATGTACACACGCGAGCGAGAGAGATCGACGAAGATGAAGGAAAAGTCACCAAAGACGACTACAATCTGAGCATTGAATAATCCTGGACTATGAATCACAACGAGAAAAAAATCCAACAAAGGTTAATGGACATGACTTCTTAAAACTTATCTGATTTCACGCCAGAATGAATCTTTCCAACGGGTTAGCGAAATGTCTCAAAACTGTTAACACTAACAAAGTTACCCTAACACACTCTATCTCTACCCTGGACTATTACTTCACAGTAATCGCCCCCCCCCCCCCCCCCATTCAGTGTTATGTCACCCAATAAATCACCCAAAAGTCTTTGAACTTTCCTTGGCAGATAAGCAGACTAGATCTGCAAGAAGAAAAGGGAAGGTTTGCAGTACAGAGCCAAAATGCAAAGTAGGCCTAGTCATCTCCACCGTTCTACGTTAGTAAACAGGGTGGTCAGTTTTGGCACAGAGAGAGGCAAACCCTGTTCGGGTAATTAGCTCCAGATGCTTACCTGTCTACACTCCAAGAACTCAGCCCGCCTGCCACTTTGCCAGCACATTCTTTGTTCCCTTCCTTCAGAACTCCTGTACGAAGGATGGGGAAGAGGAGGGGGAATGGGGGGGGGGGGATGAAGGTCAATGAGCAAAAGAGTCCAGTGGTTAAAGATTTGGATTCGTGATCTGAAGGGTGTGGGTTAAAAATGGGGGTAAGGCGTCCGGTTGAGCTTTTTTTCCTTGCCAGAGTTAGCAATGTTGTGACATTATTTCTCTCATGGATATAAGGTAAGACTACAAAGTGATGTCCCATGTGTGAATGCACGCATACATAACCTCTTGCACGGCACTGGTTAAAAAAAACCCATCCAACTTCCATGAAACAATAGGCAAATTCTAGCAGGTGGATGGATGGGACGAGAATACCCGCCCTGTATCCAAGGCTTCACGGCCCCATAGGGTTTTATTGTTAGAGAAGAAGCATCTTCCAAATAACAGATGTAGCATACAGAATCTGGTTCCTTGTAACCTCTTGAAAAAAGTTTTTAAAAAACCCAAGCAAACTTAAACAAAACAAAAATAGAAGAAAAAACAAACCAAAGTAACTTCAAACCAAACTAAAACAAAACCGACAAGAGAGACCAAATAGAAGCACAACTTGAAAGCGTAAAGGCAATGAGAATAGACCTAAACAAATGTAAATTGTTAAACTGCTGTTGTCTTTTGTCTTGTTGCAAATACAAGGAGTATATGTAGGGGACGGGATAGCTCAGTGGTCGGAGCACTCGCTTTCCCCCAGCCAAGTTAAGCAGCGTCGAGCGTGGTTACCAGTTGGATGGGTGACCGTTTGCGCGCCTTGGCTTCAGTACAGTTCCCCCAGTTCACCCAGCTGTAAATGGGTACCTGTCCTCTTTAGGGTCAGGGAAGGTAAAGCAGCGAGGGAGAGGAGATGGGCGCCACCCTCAATATGCTGGCCCTAGAGAAGTGAGGTCTCTGACGCCTCGCTCCCCTACGACCTTATAGGTTATGGGACTCCTTTACCTTTTTTTTTTTTATGTAAGCTTACTGTTTTCAATAATGCCTGCTCTACTTTTTGAACTATCATATGGCTGAGCAATGTATATGTATCACTAACAGACTATAAGACACCAACACACATTATCAAAAAAGGAAGGCAAATTCCAGGGGTAAAACGAATCACAATATCGCCCTAAATGTAATGTTTTAAACAGCCTAGGATATGCGCTTCAACCTCACCGTTTAGAAAACATTGTTAGCTATTATTTCAAACGGACAGTCAGCATCTTTCAGCCAATCAGCTCTCAGCATTGAGCCCGCGACATAGCCATGTATGCACTTGTGCCTGCTGTGCTATAGGCACAGTTGAATTTCTCGAAACTGCTCACCTCACATACATTTAAAATATTGTGTTGGCCCAGGCCAAAAGATGTGTCAGTTATTGATGCCAGCTAATTGCCAAGGCCTACATTAAAATATCATGTTGTAAAATATTGTGTTGAGATCGCCTTCAGCCATGACTAACTCTTAATATAATAATAATAATAATAATAATATAATAATAATAATAATAATAATAATAATAATAATAATAATAATAATAATAATAATAATAATAAAAAATGGAATTTATATAGCGCTATATCTTGCAAAAAGAAATCAAAGCGCTCGCATTCAACACACCCATACATACAACCAATAACAATTAACAGAGTTAACAAATTCAAATGTACACATACGCGCACACACTCTTAACATAACAACCTGCACTCTCCTTTAAAGGAGAAAAAATCCTCGGAAGTCGGAGTATGGCTTCCTATATGGCGAGATACTATAAAAAATAAAAAAAACCAGTCACACACGCAAACTTTCTCATACAGCGTGCAATTTCAATCTCACAGTGATTCCCAGGTGTGGCATGAGTGAGTCAGAGTGCACATTCTGGGTGACCCCCAGAGTGTTAAGCTGGAGAACGCACAACAACAACAACAAATATTTGTAGCTGAGTGTACATCTTTTATACTTGCAGATCCAAATTAGCACACAGACCCAAATTATCTTCCCCTACTGTATGTTCGAAAAGGCCAATGTGTGTGTGAGCGGGATAGGAAGGATTGGGGATGGGGGGGGGGGGGGGGGGGGGGGGGGAGGGGGGAGGGATTGGAAGAAAACAGACCTCTTGATAACCAGACGATGCGCAGCGTCTATTTTTGATTCTCCATTACTCATTTTTCCTGCGACTGAGAATTCTTGCAAAGTTAATGTGCCCACTTCTGCATTTTCTTTTTTCTGTGATCTTTCTGGGAACTCTTCAATCAAAATTACAGCTTTAAGACATCATAAACTTGGGATGTACATCTCTCTCTCTCTCTCTCTCTCTCTCTCTCTCTTCTCTCTCTCTCTCTTCTCCTCTCCCTCTCCCTCTCCCTCTCCCTCTTTCCCTCTCCCTCTCTTTTTTGTTGGTTGTTGGGCATTTTAATTTTTTTTTTTTTTTTTTTTTGGTTGTTTTTATTATTGTATGGGGGTTGTTGTACTTTTGGTGTGTGTTGTGTGTGTTTGTTTGTTTGTTGTTCCGTTGTGTGTGTGTTGTGTGTGTGTGTGTGTGTGTGTGTGTGTGTGTGTGTGTGTGTGTGTGTGTGTGTGTGTGTGTGTGTGTGTGTGTGTGTGTGTGTGTGTGTGTGGTGTTGTGGTGTGTGTGTGTGTGTGTGTGTTCCGTTGTATGTGTGTGTGTGTGTGTTATTCCGTTGTGTGTGTGTGTGTGTGTGTGTGTGTGTGTGTGTGTGTGTGTGTGTGTGTGTGTGTGTGTGTGTGT
>CM054147.1:34240977-34248477 GCA_028751875.1 Rapana venosa | reverse complement strand
TGTTTGTGCGCGCGCGCGCGCGCGCGCGCGCGCGCGCGTGTGTGGTGTGTGTGTGTGTGTGTGTGTGTGTGTGTGTGTGTGTGTGTGTGTGTGTGTGTGTGTGTGTGTGTGTGTGCATTCCTTTAAACTCGCAAACCCCCTTGTCTCACAAATTAACGTTTCAGATGCATCATGAACCAGGTTCGTCTGCTTCATACCAACACAATCCACAGAACTAATTCGGACTGAATCTCCCCAACCGTAGTGTCGAAAAGGCTTGTGTGGCTGGCCAGTTTGGTCAGTGTCAATCCCGTGGCCAGTAAGAATTGTTTTGGATGCCAGTGGTCATGTTGGGTACCAGTGTAATACGCTGGCTACTTTGTGCCGATTTCTTACAGTTGTGTTGAGTGGACTGAAAAGTGAAAGGAATTTTCTGGGTTTTGTCAAGATTTTTTTCTTCCTGCTCTCCAGCCTTCCTTTTACGCTTTCGGTTTACATGGAGAGGTAGAGCTGAGGGGGGGAGGGATGGGTGGTGTGAGGGGTGAGGTTTGGGGGATTATTGATACCATAAAGAGCGGTTGTACTCTCTCTCTCTCTCTCTCTCTCTCTCTCTCTCTCTCTCTCTCTCTCGTGTCAGATTAAAAGTAATGGGTTATTATTAAGATGTATCCCTAAGGGCGGGGATTGGATGTAAAAAAGCACATGAGTGCTTATTCATTATCCTCGAAATAAAAGAATTTGCCATTGTCATTGTCATTGTCATTCTCTCTCTCTCTCTCTCTCTCTCTCTCTCTCTCTCTCTCTCTCTCTCTCTCTCTTCTCCTCTCTCCCCTCTCTCTCTCTGTGCAGAAAACATTTCTTTTTAATAGCACGGGAATTATTTCAAAATGATTTTGCATGTGCATGGTGTGCATATCATAAGTATAAAAACAAAACATCTAGCAAAATATCATTCAATTCAGGAAAATAATTATTTTCTGCCCAGGGCAGTCTAATGCAAGCTTATCTTCCGACCTTCTTTTAGCAAGGAATCACTTCCTTGTAGTTAAAACCAAAACAAAACAAAACGAAGCTTAACCATAGGCATTGTCAATTTAAGATATAGTACCTTGTACAGGGGGACGGGGATAGCTCAGTGGTCAGAGCACTCGCTTTCCCCAAACCAATGTTAAGCAGCATCAAGCTTGGTTACCAAGTGGATGGATGACTTTTTTCGCGCTTTGGCTTAGGTACAGTCCCCCAGTTTACCAAGCTGTCAATGAGTACCTGCCCTCTTTAGGGTCAGGGAAGGTAAAGCAGTGAGGGAGAGGAGATGGGCGGCGCCCACAATTTGCTGGCTCCTAGAGAAGCTGAGGTCTCTGATACCTCGCTCCCCTACGACCACACGGGTTATGGGAACACCTTTACCTATTACCTTGTATAGCATCTACAGACATTCTTCCAAACAAAACTTTGGCTGTTCTCCCACAGACAAACATGACGCTAACGTACAAAACCACGCATTTGTTTTGTGGTGTTTGAAAAGTTTGATTTTTCTCCCCTTGAATTTCTCAGCCAACAGTTCTCTCCTCTTGCAATACGTTACGTTCGCCGTTTCCACGTTGCGTTACGAAACTTCTTTCTGTGGTCATGTCCGGGAGGCTTGAGCTATTACAGCACTCTTGTTTGTTTGGATGGTCGGTGGGTTTTTTTTTAGGTTTGTTTTGGTTTTGGTTTGTTTTTTGGTGTGTGTGTGTGTGTGTGTGGGTGGGTGTGTGTGTGTGTGTGTGTGTGCGTGCGTGCGTGCGTGCGTGCGTGCGTGTGTGCGTGCGTGCGTGTGTGTGTGGGATTTTGTTGGGTTTTTTTGTTGTTGTTTGTTTCTCTTTCGGAGATGGGAGGGGGGTTGTGTTGTTGATGGGGGTTTTTTTCGTCCTTCAGCTGGAGTTCTGCAGGAGTTCAATGGTGAGATTTTGCGTATTCCACAGTTTTTGCCCACCATTAAGGTGGCCGCATTCCGACATCAGAGATAATGTCTAAACACGACATCAGTGTACATCCTTTTTTTATATCTTGTCACCTGTTCCTATAGGCACGCAATGGCCTACTCTTCCGAAAGATGGAAAGGGTGTTAATGTGTGCGGGAGATGTTCCTGTGTGTCCATACACGGAGCCTCGGTTTATAGTCTCATCTGAAGGACTTTCGTGGGGGTGGAGTCGGTACTTCTGTCACCTTACAAGTGGTATAAATAAATAAATAAATAAATAAACCTCCAAATGGAAGTGATAAACTTGCTTTTTTTGTAAGATTCCCCAGAAGAGACAAGATCAATTTGGGGGGGGGGGGGGGGGAGGGGAGGAGGTGGTGGAGGGGAGGTCACTGACTTCATTTGCCTTTTTTTTTAAACCCACCAAGCTTGGTTTCGTTGCATAAGGTTTCCTAACAGCCGAATACCTGATAGCACTTTTGCTGTCGTTACGTTCTTAGAAACCAAAAAGATTGGAAGTTCGAATGGTACCCGAAGTCGGAACGCGGCTACCTTAATTAACGATGGGCAAAAACGGTCGTGTGATATATATACAAAACCTCACGGTCCGGAGAACCTCAAAGCTCTAGCAGAGGAATGAAGATTAAAAAGATAAAAAGATGCTATCTCACCTTACATGACTGTCTAAGACAGATGCAGAAGTGTCAGTGTTACGAGGGAGATGATGAATTAATGCTGATGTGCAGGCAACAAACAGCTACTTCTCCTCACTGGAGTCTCAACAACAGGGGGGTTTCTGCCAGCCCTTAGTGCAGTCCACGTGGCAATTGTCTCTGTTCGTGGGTTGTGGGGGTTTTTTTTCGATTATGTTACACACAATGGTTAAATTCTGGCACTATTCTTTCTAATTTTCATACATCACTCTTGCATTCGTACTGCACGTTCTACTAAGGCATCCACAGAAAATAAAAACCACTTTTTTTTATGAAAGACTAGCCCCTGAGTCAAAACTCAGGATAATGAGAACTAATTCGGTACGTTTTAAATTTTTTGTTTTTATTTTTCAGCAAACACTCTACCTTCTCAGTGCTTTGTCGTCTGCTTGCTACCTGACCACAATATGCATGCGTGGGGTCAACACTGTAGGAACACAAGCAATCCTCATTTGATGATGATCATTTCCCACTTTCTCATCACTACCTGGTATTAATCTATGGCCTCAACCCCCAAAAATACGTACACCCTGCATTTTTTCACACTTTAAAAAATCTTGTGACAACCAGCAAACTTTTTTTTCCTGACTGGCACTCTATACATGGGGACGGGGTAGCTCAGTGGTCGGAGCACTCGCTTTCCTCCAGCCAAGTTAAGCAGCGTCGAGCGTGGTTACAAATCGGATGGGTGACCGTTTTCGCGCCTTGGCTTCAGTACAGTTTCCCCAGTTCACCCAGCTATAAATGGGTACCTGCCTTCTTTAGGGTCAGGGAAGGTAAAGCAGCGAGGGAGAGGAGATGGGCGCCGCCCTCAATATGCTGGCCCTAGAGAAGTGAGGTCTCTGACGCCTCGCTCCCCTACGACCTTAATATAGGTTATGGGACACCTTTAACCTTTTTACTCTATACAAGATATTACATTACCCTGAAAGCTGACCCCGGAGTGTAACCTTACAGATACTGATTAAAAAGGTAAAGGTGTCCCATAACCTATGTGGTCGTAGGGGAGTGAGACATCAGAGACCTCAACTTCTTAAGGGACCAGCATATTGAGGGCAGCGCCCATCTCCTCTCCCTCGCTGCTTTACCTTCCTTGATCCTAAAGAGGCATGTACCCATATACAACTGGGTGAACTGGGAGACTACTAAAGCCAAGGCGCGCAAACGGTCATAACATCCAAGTGGTAACCACGCTCGATGCTGCATAACCTTAGCTGTGGAAAGCGAGTGCTCTGACCACTGAGCTTTCCCGTCCACTTAGATATTGTTTAGTAAGCTTAAAACCCTGGAGTGGAGACTGACTGCTCTCGAAGCCTCTTAACATCTAGTCTGCATGTTCGTGACTTTTGATGTACCTGCAATTTGAGGACTCATTAGTGAATTATGTACATACAACGTCTGTGCTGTGTTAAGTGGTTTTTGTTGTCCCTAGCTGGATCAAAGCGTTCTGCTGCACAAACCCCGGTCCAAAAGTGACTGGAAATTAAATCTTAAGCTGCTTATCATATTGATTTATATCAGCGTAGTTAATAAACAATACCCTAACATAACGGCAATAAAAATATTGATTATTTGTTTAAATTGTTTTTATTCAGAAATAAGAATAAACATTGGAAACAAACAGCATTTTGAAACCATAACAACAACAAGCTTGTAGCTTATGGTGTGCTCAATTAAACAAACACAGTTTATTTAATAAATGTGTCTTTCTTATCGTCACTCTGGGTATTGTTTTCATCTATGTTGATATAAAGCGATGTGCTAAGCATACATTTTAAAACTAACTTTCATTCGCTTTTAATCCGGGTTTGCACAGTTGAACATCTTAATTAATCCAGTTAGGGACAAGGACACCACTTAACGACACCACAAAACATCCTGACAGTTTTGTTTCGTTTACAGATCCCTAATCAAGCTGGGTTGGTAAAGATATTTCCCCCGAATCAGTATCAGCACAGAGCAGGGAAGAAAACAGAACATTTTAAAATGATCTCCACACTTTATTTTTTAGCCCAGGCAAAAACCCTGTATCAGTTATTGATGCAAGAGAAGAGCTAAGCCGTACTTTGAAATGTTGTTCTGCCTTAAACTGTTGAGATATTTTGTCTTCATCCATAACAAGCTGTTAGCATAACAACCTACACTGTCCTTTTACAGGAGAGGGGGGAAAAAACTCCTCTGAAGGCAGAGGATGGCTGTTTGTATGGAAAGGTACTTGACAAGCAGACTCTTCCTCTAGTGTATAATTATACTTTACGGGTCTCACAGTCATTCCCAGGTGTGATGAGTGAGTCAGAGTATAACATTCTGGCTGACCTCGAGGAGTTAAGCAGGGGAACGCGCAACAACAACAACAATTTTTTTAAAAAGTTTAAAAATTAGAGTTAATTTGTGCAAAGCAATCTTTTTAAACAACAGCAATTCAGTTATTAAACTTTCAAAAGTCAAAATCCCTCACCCCCCCTTATTTAGAAAATCACATTCCCATTGGTGGGGAAAAGGGATCACACCAATAGTTGTGTTATACTAATAGGGGAACCTTGAAAAAGACAGCGATGATAAGACAAAGTTAGTGTTTTATCATTTAGTTTTAAAGGAGTGCTAGTGGAGTAACATTGTATATATTCTACAATTTGCTAGAATTCTATCATGCACTTAGACTCCACCATACAAGTATCACCAACTCCTCTCTGTGCAATGTGTACATTGTTTCAATGATGATTCATGCAGCTATATGTATGTTTGTCCGTCGTATCCGACGATGACCTCCAAAACAGCACAGGAGGCAGCTGCTGTTTTGGAAACTGGGCAGAAATTTGAATTTAGTGGAGATGCCTTGCACACAGTATATCCCCACTCTCTCGGCCAAGTGGGCATAAGGACAGTCAGCGTTGGGGATGTTCTCCAAAGGCCAACCAGCCCCCAGGACTGCAGCACATAAGGACTGTGCGAGTCAAGCCTCCTAGTCAGAGAGTCATAGTCGATCACTAAAGACTAAGCTCTAAAGTGGAATTCCATGAGTGGGGAAGCCACTGGTCATACAGCCTCTCACTTTGCTGTTGCCCCCAGCGTCAATGGTTTAATCAAGAACTGTGCAGCTATATACATCTTTTTAAACAATCTTGCATTGATCTTACGAATGATAAAACAATGAGGAAAAGAAGAAGGAAGACAAGAAACCCCCTCCTCTCGTTCGCTTTACACCGTCAGATGTGTGTGGGAAAAAATAATGGCTTGTCCTTTCCAGCTCCTCTCGTGGGCCGTACAGCTTGGTTTGCAGGGTTATCTCTCTCCGTCGGCCACACAATCTTCCTCAGGTCGTTGAATAGCGTACGTCTCTGAAGGATGTGCTCGCCAGTCTGGAAAAGAAATGAGATGTCGATAATATGTGCACGAATGTTACTAGTTATTACTGCTTGTGACATACACCTCAGAGTGCGTATGTGTGTACGCATGCAATTATCCATGCCATTATGCTTGTGTTGAAATCGGTCAGCAAAAAGAACAATAAAAAGCACAACCTTTCTTTTGGGGTTCTCTTTTTTTCTTTTTAGGTTGTTGAGGCTGTTGTGAGCTTCTTTTTTACGTCATTATTTATATTTTAAAAAAACTTATGAATTTTATCGTTGCTGCTGCTATGCTCTCAGATGTGTGGGTTTAAAAAAAACCCACTTATTTACCTATAGCTCGGGGGGGATGGGGGGAGTTGCGGAGTTTGTTGTTGATGATATTTTTAACTTGAAAATGTTTTAACCCACAATCCCTATTCCCAGGACAAGGTTCATATGAACTTATACAATTTTTTAAAAGGTCAAGCTTATTATTTTCTTAAAGACTAAGGTGGCTACAGTTTCCTCCTCCTCTTAACATCATTCCTCCTCATATCATCATCACCCATCATTCTCTCTCTCTCTCTCTCTCTCTCTCTCTCTCTCTCTCTCTCTCTCATCGTGTTGCATCAATGCTCTTTGACTACTCTCTCTCTCTCTCTCTCTCTTCTCTCTCTCTCTCTCTCTCTCTCTCTCTCTCTCTCTCTCGCTGTTGCATCAACACTCTCTCTCTCTCTCTCTCTCTCTCTCTCTCTCTCTCTCTCTCTCTCTCTCTCTCTCTCTCTCTCTCTCTCCCTCCCTTTCTCTGACAGAGGTTATCAGGTTGCATGGTCACTAAGTAACCAGTCAGGTAGGTATTCCTGCCAGCCTCCCTGCCAGCCCGCCTTACCTGTAGCCTATCTGCCAGCCTGCCTCGCTTCCCAGTTTGGTCCGAACTCATTAGCATAGTCAGCACGTGCGCACGTGGCAACGACAGGGTCAAGCGGCAACCACACTGGCAGACTGACTGACACCCGTTGGGTAGGGGAGTGTGGGGGAGGATGGGATGGGGAAAGGAGGAGGAGGAGGAGGAAGGGAGAGTACCCTTTATTAGCTGTGTGCATTAGGCTATGCTCTCTCATATACGGTTCGCTTACTTCCCCCCCCCCCCCCCCCCCCCCCCCCCCCCCCCCGACCTCCCCCTACCTCCTATCTCCCACCTTCCCCCTTCATCCCTTCTCATGAGTCTATCAGCGTGTGTGTGTGTGTGTGTGTGTGTGTGTGTGTGTGTGTGTGTGTGTGTGTGTGTGTGTGGTGTGTGTGTGTGTGTGTTGTGTGTGTGTGTGTGTGTGTGTGTGTGTGTGTGTGCTGTTTCTTTGCCATCATTATTTCAAACCATTGATGCCAGTACAGTTTGACATAGATGTTGATGACTCTCTCTCTCTCTCTTCTCTCTCTCTCTCTCTCTTCTCTCTCTCTCTCTCTCTCTCTTCTCTCTCTCGTCTGTCTGTCTGTCTGTCTGTCTGTCTGTCTCTG
>CM054147.1:34233477-34238477 GCA_028751875.1 Rapana venosa | reverse complement strand
CCTCCTCCCTCCCTCCCCCTCCCCTACCCCCCCCCCCCCCCCCCCACCCCCCCCACCCCACCTCCCAACCTCCCAATTCTTGCCAACTCAGCACTTTCCTTGCTTGTTGATGAAGAGGGGGTGCTTTTCTTTTAGGCCTTAGCATCCCAAAGCTCCTCTCACTCTCTCACTCACTCACTCACTGTCTTTCTACCTGCCTGTCTTGTCTGGTGTACCTTGCCTTTGCCTACCTTGCCTACCTGCCTGCCTGCCTGCCTCTCCGGCTGTGTGCTCATTTGGTCACTTAGGTAAGTAAGTAAGTAAGTAAGTAAGTCAAGGGATTCTTCTTATATGTGCGTCTGTGTGTGTATATATATATAAACACATGTACCACAATTAGCCTAAAGTGAATGGCTTCGAGGGGGTTTGGTTTGGGTTTTTTTCGTGTTTTTTGGTCAATTTTAGGAACAAGGGGTAAAGGAGGGGGTGAGGTTTGGTGGGGGTTTTGTTTGTTTTTTGGGGGGGTTGTGGTTGGGGGGCGGGAGGGGGGTTCGCGGGGGAGGGGGGGGTGGAGTTTGTTGGGTTTTCTGGCTATTTTTTGGGAGGGTGAAGGGGGGTTGTTTTAAGAGGGATAGGGGTGTTCTTGCTTTGTTTTGTTTTTTCCATTTTACTCATGAGCTAGCTCTCTCTCTCTCTCTCTCTCTCTCTCTCTCTCTCTCTCTCTCTCTCTCTCTCTCTCTCTCTCTCTCTCCTGTGCTGAAGACAAAATTGTACAACCTACTAAGTTATCTTACTCAATGTGTAGTCTACTTAGAGAACTGTTAGGGGGGTGTTTATACTTGTTGATATGTTTATTCACTTAGTGTCTACTTATTGGTGTGTTCGTTCCTGCAGCCACCTGCTCTGTTCGTGTGGGGGTTTCCCCCCACTCTTTTCCTTTTGTATGCTCTCTCTGTCTGTCTGTCTGTCTGTCCCTCTCTCTCTGTCTATGTCTGTCTCTCTGTCTGTCTATGTCTGTCTATGTCTGTCTCTCTGTCGCTCTCTGTCTCTCTATGTCTGTCTATGTCTGTCTCTCTGTCTTTCTGTCTCTCTGTCTCTCTCTGTCTCTCTGTCTCTCTATCTATCTATCTATCTATCTACCTATCTATCTATCTATCTACCTTCCTATCTATCTATCTATCTATCTATCTATCTATATGTTTATCTCTCTCTCTCTCTCTCTCTCTCTATATATATATATATATATATATATATAGATAGATATATATATATATATATATATATATATATCTGTCTGTCTCTATATCTATCTATCAATTTGACTGTCTGTCTTTTGCTATCCATCTCTGTGGGGGGGGGGGGGGGGGTTAAAATCTCGCTTGTCTGTCTTTTGTCTGTCTGTAACTGTCTGGCTGTTTGTCCCAGTATCAGCTTCCATGTCTATATATGTCTGTCTGCCAGCCTATCTTTCTGTATCTGTGCCAGTTTTTCAAACACGTAGCTGTCCACAAGCCAGTCTATCCACGATAAAAGATAGTTCACTGTACCTCAAATGTCTCAGAATGCTCATTTGGTCTCAGGTTGTTTAAGCATTGAAATTGTTTCACGGACAGATTTAACTTCACATCATCGTTTCTGGAGCCTACTACCCCATAATAGGAATCAACACTGGAGAGCATGTAACTAAAACCAGTGTTGGGGTGGGAAGGCGGGGGAGGGGGGGGGGGATAGTGTTAAGATTTGCTATGTGAAGATTTCTCTATTTCTCTATGTAAGATTTTAAAAGTCTAGGTTAAAAAAGATAATGTGAGAATTCTTGTATTGATCTGTTATCAGTTAACAGTTTTTAGAGGATTCAAAAAAGAATTTAGTTTAGACACCAATATTGTTGGGGGTGGGGGTGGGGGGGGGGGGGGGGTTCATGGCAAGGGTACTTGATATGAAGCACTTTGTTGGCTTGTAGACTTTACAGGCATTTTTTTTCCCCCATTTATGGTATGATGGTAAAGTTAAATTTGAAATGCTTTTTTTTATCAGATATAATCCTCAAATGGCCATGTCCCCTCTTCTTAAGTGAAAGAAAGAGGCAGATCTATGTTGTAGGATTCAGCTGTCTCTTTCATTCACCTCAACGCTAGGATTTGAATGTTAAATAATTATTAATGTAACTTGTCTATCGTTTTTCATCTGTCTGTTACTATTTTTATGCGTTTTTGTTCATTTACTTATTTCAAAATATTAAATAGAAATGGAACCTTTTTTTTTTCTTTTTTTTTTTTTGGGGGGGGGGGGGGTGGAGGGGGATCTGTGAGTCTCTGTGTGTCTGTTCTGTTTTGTTCAACTGTGTTCTGCTCTGCTATCTTCTGCTCTTTTCTGCTCTGTTCTGCTCTATAGATATACTCTCTCTGTTAATGCTGCTATAAGATGCATTAGATATTGGATTAAGATTCTGCATATGGATGAGTGAAGGTTACCTTTTAAGTCTTACAAGATGCTTTATGATCTAGATGTCAAGGGGAAAAGCACCTGGGCTTCACAAATACCTACATGTTTATGTGAACTTGGCTTTGGGTTTGTTTGGCTCAATGAAGGTGTCGGAAATTGTAGAGAGTTTATCAACGTTTTCAGGCAAAGACTGATTGACTGCCGTTGGCAGCAGTGGAGTGGTCATATACAAAACAGTGAAAAATTTCAAATGTACAGACAATTTATAGGTTCAAACGATGTAAAACTTTATCTAAAGCTTGATATCTTAAGTCATATTTTTTATTAACTGATTTTTATTGTAGTCGTTATGGTTATACAATAACATTTTGGTTTTTTGTGCTTCCTTATTTTTCTCACTAAAATACTAAGCAGCTCGGCAACTTCCCTTCATGTATGGGCCAATGGCCTTTTTGTGAATAAATCTTTCGAGTTCGAGTTCTGTTCTGGTCTTTTCTGTTCTGTTCTGTTCTGTTCTGTTCTAGGACTGGGGTGTAACAAAAAGCCAAACAGTTCTAAAGTAGGAAGTGAATAATAAGGCTGTGTTGATGTCTGTACATGTAAACCAGTGGTTATATAGCACTGTAGCTCTCTCTCTCTCTCTCTCTCTCTCTCTCTCTCTCTCTCTCTGTGTGTTCATAGTCAAATTTATAGGAAAGGTGAGAAAAACTTAATATGTCCTATGTGTAGACTTGATAAAGAGGATGAAGTCCATTTTATTTTTTCTTGTCCAGCGCTAGACGATTTAAGAAGAGAATATAATTATTCCTGAAAAATATTATCGAAGACCAGCTTGCTTTAGAATGATTTTGCCTCTGTCTTCCAAAATTAAAATCTGATGAAAAATCTTGCTGCATACATATCCATAAGTCCTTAAAAAGGAGAAGTAGTATGATCTCATGACACGGAAAACAGTGTAACTGTATGCGTACGAAATACATTATATTTAGTTGGGTAAATATGTGTGTGTGCTTGTGTATTTCATTGTTATATACGTCTTTTTTGTAAACCCTTTCAAATGGGGCCATGGCATTTCTTGAATAAATATCGTTATTGCTCACTATCTCTCGCTCTCTCTCTCTCTCTCTCTCTCTCTCTCTCTCTCTCTCTCTCTCTCTCTCTCTCTCTCTCTCTCTCTCTCTCTCTCTCTCTCTCTCTCTCTCTCTCTCTCTCTCTCTCTCTGTTTCATCAAGTTCCTTTTTTAACCAAAAAAATTGTGCTGACCTGGTTTCCAGGTCAAATTTTTGCGTCACGGTTGTTTTTCTTCATGACATGTAAATTTTCCAACAAATGGCATGTCTCACTCAATGAATCACAAGACCCTGTGCTGTATGGCTGGTAAAGCTTTAACAGCTATCAGTTTTTGTTCGTTGTTCTGGCATTGCCCAAGAACTACAGTAATCAGTCACAGTTTGCAATACTTGTGTTTGTTGTAGCTGTTGAATCATGACGTGGAATCCATGTCATGATGATTATCTGGGGTGTTGTGAATTGTTTGTCTTAGATGAATACGTGTTTGTGCCCAAGTCCCCTTCCTACTGTCTCCTTGTGAATGGGCTTGAAAGCTTACCACAATAAACCATTGTCATTGTCATTATCTCTCTCTCTCTCTCTCTCTCTCTCTGTCTCTCTCTCTCTCCCATTCTCTCTCTCTCTCTCTCTCTCTCTCTCTCTCTCTCTCTCTCTCTCTCTCTCTCTCTCTCTCTCTCTTTCTCTCTCTCTCCACGAAGAAACAAAAAGTGTTGTTTCATAATAACAATAATACACGTAAGCATAATCATAAGCATCAGACCTGATATGGTTTATGAGGTAGGCTGAATCACAATTCCTAGTTGTTGTAGAAAGGGGAGGGGGTATGAGGGAAAACCAGGATGGGATCAGTAGACTCTCGGTGACTTGGTGGTCTAGAGGTAACGCCCCTGCCTAGAAAACAAAAAGTCCAGGTCGGAAGTGTGCAGGGGATCGAATCCCGTTTGGGCCTGAAACTTTTCCCCTATCCACTAGACCATGAGTAGTGGTCTGGGTGCTAGTCTTTCGGATGAGACGATAAACTGAGGTTCCGTGTGTTACAAAATTTTTTAGCGCACATAGAAAAACCCACGGCAACAAGCGAGTTGTCCCTGGTAAAATTCTGTAGAAAAAAGACACTCTGATAGGGAAACAAACACAGTTGCAGACAGGAAAAGAAACAAATTAATGGGTGGCGCTGCTCTTGTGGCGACGAGTTTTTCACGGGGAGAGCAGCCCGAATTTCACGCAGAGAAATCTGCCATGACTGAAAGTGGTATAAATAAATAGATAAGTATGGCAGCCTGTGTCTAGTGTGTGTTCTCTGGAATATGAATTATGTTTGCCAATAGGCAGGTGTATGTGTGTGTCTGTGTGTGTGTGTGTGTCTGTGTATGTTTGTTTGTCTTTGTGTGTGTGTGGGGGGGGGGGGGGGGTCTGCGTGCATGCCAGAGACAGACTGGCATGATATACATACATTTAGAGAGACAGAGATGGACATGCAACAAGACAGACAGGCAATGTCTACG
>CM054147.1:34220977-34223477 GCA_028751875.1 Rapana venosa | reverse complement strand
AAATTTGCACATCATCAAAGTCTGGAACTTGTCACCGGTGTATGTTGTTGTGCTGCTGCTGCTGCTGCTGCTGCTGCTGCTGCTGCTGCTGCTGCTGCTGCTGCTGCTGCTGCTGCTGCTGCTGCTGCTGCTGCTGTTCTTGTTGGTTTAAAGAAATGTTTAGTAAGGGGGAAAAAACATGGTTTGTATACAGGTAGACATTGTGAGCAACAACAAGCCACCGTTTACTTGCTGCTGTTGTTGTTGTTGAATGCTTTCCACCAGCTTAAACAAACACCCAGGGGGTAACCCAAAATATGCCCAACATCTCACTCATCACACATCTGGCAAATGCTGTAAGAGTAGACTCGGATGAGAACTTTACATGTATGGCCGGCTCTTTTCCAAATACCTCACCAAGCAGACAGCCATACTCCGACTTCAGAGCATATTTCCCTCCTTTAACGGAAGGACACAGGATTGCTATACTAGCTAGGACCTTATCATGGATGAAGAAGACAATTTGGAAAGCAGAACAACATTTTTAATGCAGGGTTTTGTTCTTCCCCAGTCCATAACTAACAATACGTTTGGTCGGAACCAATCCACCATTTCATTCTTGATTTTATTTTCTTCATTGACCATAGCAATGAACTTAGAGAATTTGAGTGTGTTGAACTCGAGATATCCTAAACTTGAGAGAGAGAAAAAAATCTATTAGAATGGCTTGTCTGTACTTTAGCAGTGAAAAAAGTGATGGCTGTGAATCAGAGGTAGTGAAAGGGGAAATTTCAAGGTTCATGCAGCTGCCCCTGCATGTGTGTGTGTGTGCATGCGAGGGTGGTGATGCGTGCGTGCGTGCGTGCAATGTGTGTGTGTGTGTGTTGTGTGTTAGCTCTTTGACTGAGTATGTGTACCTGTCGAGTGTGTTTTGGGTGTAGCGGCGCTGCGGTGTGTGTGTATGCGCACTGCTTGTTGTGCACCCTATGACTGAGTTGTTACTGTCAGAGGGTTGGTGCGGCGCGCGTGACGTTGCACATGTGTGTGTGTGTGTGGCGTGAGGTTCACCGCGCTGCACGACTTTCAACAGTTTGCTTCAGTTACTTATATAAGAATTGTCAGTTTATAAAAGTTTATATGGAGCTGTTTTTCAGAATTAAAATCTCAGCTTGGGTTGTTCAATAACGCACGCTCGCCAACGCACGCATGCGCGCATGAACACACACACACACACACACACACACACACGCTCACACGCCCGCGCGCACGCGCGCCAGTATGATAAAAGACAATACATTATCACCCCAGTAGTCTCAAGTTATCATCACGATAAGTAATGGTACTGACTGTGTTTTACAAGAATAATGCGACTGTGTGACTCGGTCAAGTTCTGAAAGCAACACAAGTCGACACAGTGATCCCTTTCTCACCATGCTTATTCTTTAACAGTCAGAAATTCCCAGTCTTTCTTTTTCTTTCTATATCTCTTTTTTCTTCATCTTCCTTTCTCTATTTCTTTTCTTTTTATCTTTTCTTTTGTGAGGCGCGCGCCAAAGCTGTTGCAGTTGTTCTTCTCGTTCCGATTTTATCATATTTTTTATACCGCTAGTCTGAGACTCGTTTTGTTTAAACCCTCAGAACACAGAAACCCACACGTGAATGTAAGTGTTAGGCTGCCGTAAGCACACCAACTGAAATAGGCCCTGCTATGCTGCTTTGGTCGCTGTGCAGATGGTGTTCATAGCAGTGGTAAGGCCTATGTTCAGATTCGACTAACGCATTTTACTCCAGACAAGAACGCACCGAGAAGATGGACAAAACACCTTCAGCCTCTCAACAAGAGAAAAGAGGGCCACCCTGCTTATCAATCAACCTACAATCCTCCCTACTACTGATATGGACGACAATAAATGCGTTGATGGGTGCGGAGTCAGTATGCATGAGGTGCTCATCCTAGGGTGGGTGTCTGCCATCATGTCCTCTCACAGTCTTCCCACTGTGAATCTTTAGACTGTGAAAGTTTGAAGTTATACAACCACTTTATAAGCATGGAAAGGGAAGGAAATCAGAAAATTGAGGCTCGGCTAGAGTTCCCAGGTTCACCAATGGTGAGATACTTGCTTATACCAACGGTTCTCTCCCCACCACCCCGCCCCCCAACCATTAAGGTAGCTGCATTCCGACTTAGGGGATACAGTTGGCAATTGAACATGCGCACACATACACTTATATCCGTCTTATATCACAACTTGTGAAACGAGGTTAAATGAATTTACACACACACACACACACACACACACACACACACACTCACACACACACACACACTCACACACACACACACACACACACACTCAAACACACCACACACACACACACACACACACACACACACACACACACACACACACACACACACGAACGAATGTACGCGCACGCATCTACCTATGGGCGCCCACCTGAAAAGAGAAAAGATTTTTTATTTTTAAATAATAATACCACAGACCACACAGGTCCTGGG
>CM054147.1:34203477-34213477 GCA_028751875.1 Rapana venosa | reverse complement strand
GTGTCGTGTTTAGACATCATCCCCTAAGTTGGAATATGGCTACCTTAATGGTGGGCAAAAATGGTCGCGTACGCGAAATCTCACCATTGGTGAACCTGAAAGCTCTAGCTGAGGAGTGAAAGAAAAAAACGAACCCCCCCCCCCCCTCCCCCCCCCCATATCCTGACTTCCAGGTGAATGTTATGTCTTTTTCATGACTAGAAAGTCTGTCATGTCCGTGACGTGTACACAACACACGTCACGTGACGGCATGAGATTCGCGGAAACCGGAAGTCCTTTTATATCATCAGCCACACACCTTAATAGTACTGATGATGATGATGATGATGATGATGATGATGATGATGATGATGATGATGATGATGATGATGATGATGCAATGATTTGTCCCTGGCAACATTTTGTAGAAAAAAGACACCCTCAGAAGGAATTTAGGTCAACCATCAAACAGGACAACAATGGAGGACACTGTACTAGTGGCAATGTACTCTCCTTAGAAATAGCACTCCTTGTGTGTATTACAATACAAAACAAAACAACACAACACAATACAACACCATACCATGCCATACAATGCTGTACCATGCCATACATGGCCATACCACACCATACAATACGATACAATACTATACAGTACGTACAATACAAAACAGTACAAAATAAAGGTAAAGGTGTCCCATAACCTATGTGGTCGTAGGGGAGCGAAACGTCAGAGACCTCACTTCTCTAGGGACCAGCATATTGAGGGCGGCGCCCATCTCCTCTCCCTCGCTGCTTTACCTTCCATGACCCTAAAGAGGGCAGGTACCCATGTACAGCTGGGTGAAGTGGGGGACTGTACTGAAGCCAAGGCGCGCAAACGGTCACCCATCCAACTGGTAACCACGCACGACGCTGCTTAACCTTGGCTGGGGGAAAGCGAGTGCTCCGACCACTGAGCTATCCCGTCCCCCAGTACAAAATAGCACATGAAATAAATGAAAAGTGACACGATATGCATCTGAGATTCCACCAGCAGCAGCAGCAGCAATAGCAACAACAAAATATTCATGGTAGCGAGTTGCCTACCCTGTCCCATTCAGCAAACAAACAGTCGTAGCATAATAACAACAACAACAAGAATAACAGCTTTCTGGTAATCTTGTTACAACATAATATGATGCACTTTACCATGTGGGATACATTCGTAGCTGTAATATCCAAGCTTCAAGCCCGTCAGTAGGCCAGCAACAGATGGCGGGGAATTGTAATTGAGCGCCTTGATGCTTTTCCTACCGGTGATTAGGGCAGTCAGGGAACGATGGAATAATTTGTTTGTTTTTAGAAAGGTACAGAAGAAGAAGAAGAAGAAGAAGAAGAAGAAGAAGAAGAAGAAGAAGAAGAAGAAGAAGAAGAAGAAGAAGAAGAAGAAGAAGAAGAAGAAGAAGAAGAAGAAGAAGAAGAAGAAGAAGCAGGAGGAGATGATGATGATGATGATGATGATGATGGGGTGGTGGTGGTGGTGGTGGTGGTGATGATGGTGATGATGGTTGTTTTTTAATATTTTATTCTTTCTTTTATTTTGAGGATAATGGAATAAGCACGCATGTGCAGTTTTACATCCAGTCCTCGTATGTATGCAGTTGTTTTTTTTTAAATTGTCATTCACTCCCACCGGCACACAATGGCCTACTCTTCCGAAAAGCGGAACGGGTTTTAAACGTGTGCGCAAGATGTTCTGCATGCGTTTGCACACGGGACCTCGGTTTATAGTCTCATCCGAAAGACTTTGGGGGGAGCGGTGGAGTCGGGCACTGATGTTAACTCCAGAGGAAAAAACCCTCTTGAACGAGATTGGAACCCGGGGTCAGCAGATCAGGACCGCAACGCGCATCACTCTAACCACCAGGCTATCCTACCCCCCCCCCCAAACACCCCCCCCCCCCCCCCCCCCCCCCCCCCCCCACCCCCCCCCCCCCACCCAAGGATGAAGAAGAAGGAACAAAAAAGAGAAAAGATGCTTTTATTCTTTTGGGGTTTTAGTAGACAGACTGGCTAACGCAGCAGACAGAAAATGGACATGAAAAATCCCCCCCCAACCCCTCTCTAACAAGTCGGTTCTGGCCTGTCCAGTTCACACCTGGAACTAGTGACCCTGACAACAGACAGGTAAAGTGGAAGAAAGGAAGAAAGGAAGGAAGGAAGGAAGAAAAGGGCTGAGTAAAGGGACTTCCAGCAGGAATAAGCATCTCTGTCTCTGTCTCTGTCTCTCTCTCTCAGGGACTTCCAGCAGGAATAAGCATCTCTCTCTCTCTGTCCCTCTGTCTCTCTCTCTCTCTCTCTCTCTCTTCTCTCTCTCTCTCTCTCGGCATAAGGCGCGTGGGCAGGCCGGCAAGGTGAGAGCGAAAATAGCGCTACGTTTTGCCTACCTCGCGAACGAACGAACGTAAGCACTCCATACAACAACTCCACCGCCACCTTCTTACCCCACTCACTCGCTCGCAGACCCCCGCTTTCTCCAAAAATGGCAGTCCCCCTATCGTGCCAGTATCCTCTCTCCCTCCTCCCTCCCTCTCCCTCTCTTTCCCCCCCGCAGCTTTCTGCTCCTTTCTGATAGGCTGCCTGTACTGTACTGTGCTGCGCTAAGCTGTGCTGCGCTGTGCTGTGCTGTGCTGTGCTTGTACCTTTACCTGCAGACACGTGCGCTGTGTCAGAAAATTCACGGAATCGGGAGTTGTAGAAAAAGCGCGGTCGGGAGGGAGATCACAGAGAAGCCGAAGCCCTTTTCGAGCCTGGTACCTAACGTAATTTGCGTCCCTTCTCTCCGTTTCTCCTCCTGCTTCTTTGGCGGCCTCTTGGCTGTTTGTTCTTCCTCTGTTTCTTCTTCGTCAGCGAGCGACTTGTGTGTTGTTGTTTTTTTTGGAGAGCCAAGGTATTGTTTTGTTTCACGCTTTGATTACGTTACCTTAGTAGATTGTTTTTTGGCTAGTAAGGTATGGTTTTGTATTAAAACCGGTCCAAGTCTTACTCATCTCCTTCCTTGTCTTCCTTACCCCCCCCAGTGACCATCATCATCATCATCACCACCATCATCATCACACAGCAGCAGGCTACAATGTCTTACCACATCTTCGCTGTGCCTTATTCCACCCCTATCCACCCCCTTCACCCTCCTTCCCCCCCCCCCCTTTCTCGTCCATCTCCCCCCCCCCCTCCCCATACTCCCCTCATCGCCCCCCCCCCCCCCCCCCCTCCCCAAGATTCGTACCTAGCCTAGCCTACGCCACTTCCTCCTTTCACTGGCTCTCTCTGTCTCTCTGTGTGTCTCTCTCTCTCTGCCTCACTCACATCCAGCTTGCCGGTCGGTCGTCAGTCACTCTCTCGGTCTGCATCCTTCCAGTCTTCCTTCCTTCAGCACTCTGTGCTCTCGACTTCAGTACTTCAGTTAGGCCTGAAGACCACCAGTCAGTACACCTTCGCTTCACCATCACTGACTGTTTGTCTCTCGCTCTCTCCAACCCACCAAAACGAACTCAACGCCAGCACAAAAAAAAACAGCCTTAGGAAGACGACCTCTTCTGCTGGTTTTCCTACCTGTTCAACTTTAAGGCTTACAACTGAAGTTCTGCAAGTCAGGCACAGAGTGACGAAAAGTCTCTCCATCCGACTCCTCTCTTCTCGACTTTAGTTTTTTTGCTGTTTGGTTGTTGCCAGGTTGGTCACTTGGATAAACCGCAAACATGGGTTCCATGGATCTGATCAAGAAGAAGATGCTGTCGATGAAGTCCGAGAAGGAGAACGCGCTGGACCGCGCGGAGCAGATGGAACAGAAGTTCCGAGACTCCGAGGATCAGAAGTCCAAGGTAAGTCAGTAGTGTAGTGTAGTGTTAGTGTTAGTGTAGTGTAGTGTTAGTGTGTGTTAGTGTTAGTGTGTATGTGTGTGAGTGTGTATGTGTGTGAGTGTGTGCTTGTGTGTGTGTGTGTGAGTGTGTGTATGTGTGTGTGTGTGAGTGTGTGTGTGTGTGTGGTGCGTGCGTGCGTGCGTGCGTGTGTGTGTGTGTGTGTGTGTGTGTGTGTAGAGGTTGAGGCTGGAAGGGCTATTATGCATTTATTCTTTTTTTAGAACTGATAGAGTTGTTCGAAGTTACGGAGGGATTCTTCTTTCCTTGCTCAATGTATTAAAGACTTTTGGATATAGAAAGGACAAGTAAGGTACCAAAATAGTAATACACACTGCAGACAGTAGTTTTAAACTCTCTCTCTCTCTCTCTCTCTCTCTCTCTCTCTCTCTCTCTCTCTCTCTCTCTCTCTCTCTCTCACACACACACACACACACACACACACACACACACACACACACATTAGGCACCATGTCTTTATCATATCACACGTACACACAGCTACAGCATAACGCACCAATGTACAATGTTGTTCTGCCAATGGACTAAGTGTTTCAAGCCAGCAAACACACACAAAGTTAGAATGAGGGATGTGTACCTCACTCCTCCTGATTCCCACTGTCAGGCAATGAGGAGGAGGAGGGGAGGCTACTGTTGTCATTGAGGGAAATACAACAAACTGTACCTGTGCAGTTGCCCTAGGAAAAACTGCACAGTGCCATTTCACTAGCCAAAAATGTGTGCAATTGTCCTGCACTTTTCAGATTTGAAAGTGTTATGAAAATGACTATTATCTTCTACATCCACTATAGAGATGATTCTTGAGTGTAAGGCTTATCATTTTACCATAACACTAAAGGCGTGGGCGGAGCGGAGGGGGAGTGGTCACTTTATATGTGACCGTAACTGTTTTATATCTTAAAATATTCATAAAACGGCTTTATGACCAAAAAGAAAAAACCTGAAACGATTGATTACGAAATTTCTTGAGAAACCTAATTTAAAGGCACAGCAAAAAATACAGTTTTAAGCCATATTGGCTCCATCCAATGCAGGACAGACTTTTTAACAGTACCTTTACTTTCCTCAAGTCTTGTTTTGGTTGCAGCTGGACTGCGTGTTAGCGTCAGTGTTAATTAAAAGCACCACTGGCAAAAGCCGTGTTGCCGACTTTTTGTTTCTGGAAAATAAAGTTGTCTCAGATTTTAGCTTTGTCAGCTTTATGAGTATCTTTGATAGTTATTTTTGAAATCATCTCCCCTTTTTTGGGGGGATCAGTATAAAGAATAAATGATTTCAAAGATCATAACCAGGTACAAATCAACATGTCTGTGATGGTGGATTCAGTATTAATAGTCAAAACGTGTGAAACAAAGAAAAGCATTTTGTAGAGAAAGCAGGTTAAATAGCGTAAAATTTTAATGTTATAAAGTAAAATGTTAATGTTATAAAACAAAGTGTTAACATATGTCATATAACCAAAGTGTTAATGTTATATAAACCAAAGTGTTTATGTTCTATAAACCAAAGTGTTAATGTTCTATAAACCAAAGTGTTAATGCTATATAAACCAAAGTGTTAGTACATGTTAAAAACTGTACAGGCGGTATTTTTCTTGCTGTAGGCTACCTGTTTATACTTCTCTCTCTCTCTCTCTCTCTCTCTCTCTCTCTCTCTCTCTCTCTCTCTCTCTCTCTCTCTCTCTCTCTTATCGGTTGGCCACCCGGGCAGTCTGGAAACCTGATATCAGGTAAAGGTGCACTTGACAGAGGGCAGCTGATAAAACATTGGTTGTACAGTCCAGTTTACGCCCCCCCCCCCTCTCTCCCCCCCCCCCCCCCCTCTCTCTCTCTCTCTCTCTCTCTCTCTCTCTCTCTCTCTCTCTCTCTCTCTCTCTCTCTCTCTCTCTCTCTCTCTCTCTCTCTCTCTCTCTCTCTCTCTCTCTCTCTCTCTTCTCTCTCTCTCTCTCTCTCTCTCTCTTGTATGATATGATAATTTTTTTGCCGTCATCATGGTTTTGTAATCATGCAAATTCTAATGAGGGCAAAGAATGAATGTAAAAGCAAACAAACAAACAAAAAAAGAAATACATCCACACCTGTCTTTTATCCTTGAAAGAAAACAGAATCTCTCTCTCGCTCTCTCGCTCTCTCTCTCTCTCTCTCTCTCTCTCTCTCTCTCTCTCTCTCTCTCTCTCTCTCTTATCTTTTGTCTTTCATTATTGCTAATTACTTAAGCTTTATATATTTGCTCTGACATGTATATGGTTCAGCAAGCTTGACCTTCTTGTAGCAAAAAAAAAAAGGAAAAAAAATGTTCGATGTCCATATAAAACAAAAGCTAACACTAGTTCCTTTCTGCTAATAATAACAACTAACAAACAGCACTTTTTTTTTCTCTCTAACTGCTTCATGGTGATGTTTGATTAAGTGTTGTGTCAACGTTTAATAGAAAGAAAAAAAAGGTCGGAACTGTTTTGACCTAAGCAGCTTCTTGATATATATATCTGGAGATGGTTGTTGTATGTATGTATGTATATTTTTGCTTGCGCATCGTTCAGCTATTTTTAGAAGGGGGCTGCTGCTGCTGCTCCTCCTCCTCCTACTACTACTACGCTTTGCCTCTGGGCTTGGTAGTAGCTAGGGGAGCTAGCTAGCTAGCCAGCCTGCTGCTCTAAGCCAGGCCTAGCTCTTTTTGTGGGTAGTAGTGATTGAGAGAAGCCAGGCACTGACGTCGAAAAGGCATGACTCATTGGCTGAGAATGCAACACGCTTGTTGTTCATTTTCACTGTGCACGTGCTAGCCGTTCTTCTTCTTCTTCTTCCTCTGCTGCTGCTGCTGTACGGCTATTTTGGTCTGAAGGGGGAGACTATTTTTGAAACAGATTCTTATCAGGGAACGTAGTAATTCTCTCCCCCTCCCCCCACCCGAAACTTTTCTTAGCTTAGTGTTATATTGTTTGGTTCCTGTTTTAAGTTTGTTTTTGAGAGTTGAGTCAGCAGTGACTTGTTTTGGAAGAGTTATGTATTTGTAGATAGAGGGTCGATTTTGAGTTAGCTGGTTTTTGAGTTAAAGTTTATAGACTGTATCATGACCATAACTGTTGAGAGTATAATAGAATGAATGTGATTTCTCTCTCTCTCTCTCTCTCTCTCTCTCTCTCTCTCTCTCTCTCTCTCTCTCTCTCTCTCTCTCTCTCTCTCTCTCTCTCTCTCTCTCTCTCTCTCTCTCTCTCTCTCTCTCTTGCTCTCTCGCTCTCTCTGAATTACAGATTCACACACACACACACACACACACACACACACACACACACACACACACACACACACACACACACACAGTGGTAATCTAGTAGTAATATAGATGGATAATTGATTAGGATTATTAGTTTATGTAATATAGGATATAGTCAGGGAGATTAAGATATATTTGTTCCTAGAAATGTTTACTTCCCAAAACGATTTTTTTCCCAGCTTCCATGATCATAATAATCAATGCTGTGTGTGTGTGTGTGTGTGTGTGTGTGTGTGTGTGTGTGTGTGTGTGTGTGTGTGTGTGTGTGTGTGTGTGTGTGTGTGTGTGTGTGTGTGTGTGTTGCGCGTGCCTGCGTGCGTGTGTGTGCGTGCGTGCCTACGTGCATGCGTGCGTACATGCATGGTGCATATGCACATGTGTGTCTGCGTGCGTGCCTGCGTGCTTGTGTGTGTGTCTGTCTGTCCGTCTATCTGTCCCGAACTCTAAACAGCTGGAAGAGGATCTGAACGCCCTCCAGAAGAAGTACTCCCAGCTGGAAAACGAATTCGACAGGGTGAACGAGGGTCTGTTGGATGCTAACGCCAAACTAGAAGCAGCAGACAAGAGAGTGACCGAGGTGAGTATTCATTTCAGTCCCGTTTTTTTTTTCCTTCTTTACATTCGTCTTCATCTTCTACTTCTTATCGTAAGGCTCAGTACTCTTCTTCGCTGCTTTGGCAGCAGTATTTCTGGCTGGCACCGTCAGTGTGTTGTGTTGTGTTTGTTGTCGTCGCAGCTCAGGTTTTTTGTTGTTGTTGTCTGTTGTCGATTGATTGATTGACTGATTGATTGATTGATCGATCGATTGATTGATTGATTGTGATTGATTGATTGATTGATTGATCGATCGATCCACTAGTCGATGGTAGCAGCATCGCTGGCACTGTCAGTGTCATTGTGTTGTCTCGCAGCTCAGTTTTTGTTGTCTGTACGTTTCGTTGGGGCTTGATTGATTGGTTGATTGATTGATCAATCTACTACTCTTGTCGTTCGCCTGGGCTTGATTGGTTGATTGATTGATTGATTGATCAATCCACTACTCTTGTCGTTCGTTGGGGCTTGATTGGTTGATTGATTGATCGATCAATCCACTACTCTATGGCAGCATCGCTGGCACTTGTCAGTGTCATTGTCACTTGGCTGTGTTGTCGCAGCCCAGATTTTGTTGTCTGTCAGTTCGTTGGGGCTTGATTGATTGATTGATTGATTGATTTATTGATTGATTGATTGATTATTGATTGATTTATTGATTGATCGATCAATCCACTCTGTATAACGCGCTCTGACTTTTTCTGGGCAAGTTTGTGTTGAAAGAGAAAGCAAAATCTCCTTGTAGAGTTGGTAAATGTTTGTTAATAGTTTTGGGGATCTTCCTCACGATTGGTCAACCAAGAATGACGTCTGTGTTGAAGTCCTTTTCAACCAGTTTTTTGCTGTTCTGAGGTGTCAGCAACCGTTCCTCCTTATTTCGTCTGCAAATGAGAAGGAAAAAAACAAACTGTTTAAAAGAATGGAATTTTGAAAGTGCTTCAAAGTAAGGTGTTAAAATTAATTACACTGAAGAATGAACGCCTTTTGTCCATTCCAGTGCTTCTGAATGCATTGCCTAGTTGCCACAATGAAACGGTATAGGAAAGACTGTGAAGAGCAGCTGCATGCAGATCTATGCAAATCTTAGGAAGAGGGGAGAAGCCTTTAAAAGAATGCTGCAACCTCTGTTAGGCAACATCTCCCCAGGGGAGAGCAGCCCGAATTTCGCGCGCAGAGTAATCTGCCGTGACTTGTAGTGCTATGAAAATGAAAATGAAACAAAAAATGGCTACTGATCAGATTGATGCTGATCGATTCTGCAGGAGATTTTTCTCTCTCTCTCTACTTTCATTTGTTTTGTCTTGCTTTGGCTTGTGTTGTCACACTTTTGGATGGAAAAATAATTATGTAATAATACGTAATACCATGGTTATACTGCTGCATTATGCCATGCGGATAATGATGTTTGTATGCATGTTGTTGTCATGTTATGATGGCTTCTCTTTCGTCACGTGGTCGTTTGTTGGTATGTTGACGTTGCTGACTTAACGTTAATCCCAACTCTCTCTCTCTCTCTCTCTCTCTCTCTCTCTCTCTCTCTCTCTCTCTCTCTCTCTCTGTGTGCCTTCTCCTTACCACCCCTCTTTCTTTCTCCCTGTTCCCCTGCCCTCTTCCTCCTTTCACTTCTCCATGTAGGGGTGTTTTTTGTGTAGGTTTTTTTTTTTTTTTGGGGGGGGGGCAGGGGGGGGGGGGGGTTGTTGGGGTTTTCTTTTTTTTGCCTTTTTTTTGGGGGGGGGGGATGGGGGTTAACCTTCTACTGATCCTTTTTATTATTATTATTCTTTTACTTCAAGGATAATGGAATAAGCACTCGTGTGCTTTTTTTTTTTTACATCCAGTCCCCACGTATATGCACTTTTGTAAATGAGAAGTATGTATGCATTCTTCATTTATTTATTCAGTATCAGAATTTGATCAAGCACATCTTGGTCAAAACTGAAAATCAATGGTGTGTGTGAGTGCATGCGTGAGTGAGTGGGTGTGCATGACTCTCTGTCTCTCTCTCACTCTCTCTCTCGTTCTCTTCACATAATATACCCACCTTTCTCACTTTTCCAACCAAAAAACAAAACCAAAAAAACCCCAAAAATGAGAAATCAAACTGCTACCTAATTCTATTCCTCCTGTAAGTATCAGAAACAAAAACACACACACAAAAATTCTGTCTTGTGACCGAAACTGACCACAAAATAGTTGAGAAAAGGCGTCTATCTTTCTGCTGATTTGTCTTTGCAAGA
>CM054147.1:34193477-34198477 GCA_028751875.1 Rapana venosa | reverse complement strand
TTATTGACTGACTGAGTCTGTGTGTGTGTGTGTGTGTGTGGTGTGTGTGTGTGTGTGTGCGTGCGTGCGTCTGCATGTGTGTGTGCGTGTGTGTGTGTGTGTCTGTCTGTGTTGCCTTATCTTCTGTGATGTTCCTGTCGCGCTGTTCCCACGGTGCTCATTTCAAACTCTCCACCCCAACCATACCCAGGGTCGGTCATGTTGTGTCCTCAGGGTCGATCAGGAGTCCACAGAGAGCTTTAACCATTTTTAGGCCGCCGTAGGGCTATCAGCCAGAGGAGTCCGACTTTAACGTCAGCAGAGTCGGTTTTCAACCACTGTATTTAGATGCACAGTTTTAATCTGAATTTAAGTCTTCCAGGAAAAGTATGTCTGCCACTGTGCTGTGTGTGTGTGTGCGCGCGCACGCGCACGCGCGTACACACACGCAATATCTGTAAATAAAATTTTGTACTTTGAACACACACACACACACACACACACACACACACACACATATATATATATATATATATATATATATATATATATATATATATATATATATATATATATATATACAAGAGAAGATTACTTTCAATGATATTATGACAATTTCCGTGTCCCACTAGCATGGTGTGAGGCTGGGCTGTTTTTGGTGCCCTTTGTAAAGTTTGTCTCTCTGTTTTGTTTCTTTGTGTATTTGTTTATAGAGTTTCAGTCCTGCTAGGATGAAGCCTCCATAATCATTGACCATCCTTGTTTTCGGCTGTGATCTCTCGTGTCTTCAGGAAGTGACAGCAAGTGGTTTTGCTTTATTTGTTCATTTCGTTGCTAGTTTGGGTTTTTTTAAGTTAGTGCGCTGTGTGGTGTGAATGCGCACTAATACAGTTTTACAAAATATATATATATTTCATTTACTAGTGGCACAGGTAATGTCCAATCGTTTTTTGCAAGCAAATCAGACAAACAGAGCAACCAACAAGAAGTAAACAACAAAATCTCTGGCTGATGCTTTGATTCACACTGTATATTATCAGTTAGGCCTATTCTGCTGTAAAGAAAAGAAAAGAGAGAAAGATTTGTTTCCACAAAAGAATTTGAAATGACTTCTGATCTCATTCAGCTGAAGATTGCAATGGACCTAGAAAAGTAATCTGTCTGTCTCTGTGTGTGTGTGTGTGTGTGTTATTGTTGATGGGGGAGAAGAAAAAAAGAAACCGCTTTAGACGATTGGGATGGCCAGCACTCCTGTACCTAGAGTGAAACCAATAAAACATATTTTAACAACCCAACATCTCTGTTGCACTATTGTTGTTGATTGGTGGGGTTTTTTTTTCCTTTCTATAGCACAATTGTTGACCTTGTACAGTATATCAACCAATTATTCTTGTTCGGTTTTGTAGATTACTAGATTTTTTTCCAGGTATTACTGATGATAACGATAATAAACAAGAAACCCCAGTAGTGGAGAATGGTGGGATCTGGCAGTAGCCAGGCAACAAATCTAACGTGGCAGCCTTCAGTGTTTTGGTTGGTTCGTGTCCGTCATGGATACTGAAAACACATGTGAAAGAGAGATGAAACCGTTGAATCATGTAACTGATGATACCGACACGGAATCTGTGGTTTCCCTCACAACACGCGCAGCGCTGCGGTTAGGATCTACTCCGCTAGCAGACGAAATCTCTTCGCAGCGCGAGCTATGACGTCACCTCCACCTTATATGGAATGCAACGCAAAGAATGCTGCGGAGTGGTACGCGACACGCGAGAGACGAGAGGTTGTGCTGTGCCAAACTCCTCCCTCCGCGCAATGGGCGGCTGAAGTTATTTTTAGCCCTGCGCGTGTGTCGGTAATCCGCGGCACACACGGTGTGTTACCGTGTTGCTTCTTTGTATGTTGGTATGGGTGTATGAAATGTGTAGTTCCCCCTATTCTTTTCGCTCCACAGCTGAAGTGGCTCTTGTGTGCGTGTGTACACAGACCGACCAACACACACACACACACTTACACACACACACACAGAGTGGGATCGTGTAGTCAAGAACGATCGTAAACACAGCGGACTGCTGATTGACTACACAACGGAAGAAGAGTGGAGGAGAGGGGAGGAAAAAAAGTTTTTGTGAAAAGTTTTGCAGGTGTTGTCTGTGCTGTGGTGAAACTTTGTGTGTTAGATTAGGAGACTTCGGAGCTGGATGACCCCAGAAAGGCCCGGGGGTCGGGCCCCATCCCCGGCCCTGCTACCCCCCACCCACGGGTATCCACCCCCACACGCCCCCAGCAGGTCTCTACTCCAACTCCTTCAAGCATCGCTACGACACTCCCAGACCGGGGCAGAGTTGTGATGGGGGGTGGGGGCAAAGCACGTGAGCCCTCAGAGGAAATGATCACAGATTGTTGTGTAGCGGGGGCCGACCTGTCGCAGGACTCGCAACTGTCGACATCCACTCTGTCGACGTCCACGGTGTCGCTGGAACTGTCGCAAGGTTCGCTGCCCGATGCAGTGGGGGGAGAGGCCACGCCGACAGAAGGCAGCGACAAGGGGAAGAAGAAAGGCAGCAAGAAGGTGAAGAAGAAGAAAGTGAAATCTAAGTCAAAAGAGAACTCGCCACAGTCTGTGGACGGAGATGGGGATGCTGGTGCCGAAACCCAAACTACGCAGATAGGTGACTCCGGTGCCAGCAGAGAGCGCCGAAGTAACGGCAAAAGCAAGTCTTCCAAAAGCGAGAAAAAATCTCGGACTCTAAGTCGACGCCCCGAACCCGAGGGGGGTAATTCCAGTGTTCCAGGTGTGAGTGGCAGTGTCAGTGACTATGACCGAATCATCAACGGCAATGAGCCGTTATTTTCTGACTTGGACAATTCGGGGGATGAAGGCGTCTCCCTTCCCCCTCCCCGCCCCCACCGAAACTCCAGACTCCGAGCAGGGGGAGCGGGAGGGGGTGGAGGAGGGATGTCGGGGATCTTTATCCCATGCTCGCAGCTGGGCTTTAATTCCAACACCATGATCAAATACGCCATCATAGGCACGGAACTGCAGAACATTTTCCAAGTGTCCAATCGGGTCAGTACACTCAACTCCACCAAAACATACCTTTTCATCCATGTTATTGTTGTTTTCCCCCGAGTCTCTTGTGTAACATTGTGTAAACCTTCTTTGCCTAACTACTTTCGCTTTGACCTTTTCGTGAAGATTTTCTTTCCCCCCTACTATTCCGAGCACAAGCCAGCAGCAAAACGCATGTTTCTCGTTCAGTGGCAGTGGCGCAGTTTATTGGTAAATGGAAGAGCTGCATTCTTGGCAGCGGTGCCGAGAGGCTGCTCTGATTGTTTTGGCGTTCTTCCTGGAGGTTAGGTAGGTGGGATAGGGGAGGCAGCGCAGGCAAGCTGGCAAACCAGCCTACCTGGCTGAATGCTTTCACCTGTGGTTAGTAGTGTTGGCTGGCATCTGCTGGCACTACCGCTGTTGCTGCTGCTGCTGCTGCTGCAGCACCCCTCTATCCCCTGCTGTACTTTTGTTTTTCTATCTTCCGTGCCTGGCGTTTCGTACAGCGCTAGGCTGTGCGTACGTGTGTATAACGTTCGTCTTTCTCTGCCTCTCCTTTTCCCCCATCTCTTTTCTTTCCCTTCCCCCATGCTCCATTAAATTTCTCAGTTTTAAGTTCCAACACCCCCATCTCTCTCTCTCTCTCTCTCTCTCTCTCTCTCTCTCTCTCTCTCTCTCTCTCTCTCTCTCTCTCTCTCATCTCTCTCTCCTCTCTCTCTCTCTCATCTCTCTCTCTCTCTCTCTCTCTCTCTCTCTCTCTCTCCTCAGTCTCTCTCTCTCTCTCTCTCTCTCTCTCTCTCTCTCTCTCTCTCTCTCTCTCTCTCTCTCTTGTCTGTCAGCCAGTCTCTCTCTCTCTCTCTCTCTCTCTCTCTCTCTCTCTCTCTCTCACACACACACACACTCTCCCTCCCTCCCTCCCTCCCTCAATCAGTCAAAGGTGGGAGAGGGAGTATGACTGTAAAAAGAATGGTAGGGTAGACCCTGGAATCACTACTTCCTAATTGCCACTCATTCCACGAAGTATGTGTAATCATGATATCAAGAATACGATAAATAATACAATGGACAACCAGGGGCCTATTCTCACGGCACCTATCATAGGGGGAGGGAGGTTGTGATTAAGAAGGTTTCTTGTTGCTGTAAATCATGCCCTTTTCAGGCTTTTGTGCGAGTTTCATTTATTGACATGTGTAACAAAGATCTTTTATGCTGTCATCTTGGTTATCTGTGTGTGTGTGTGTGTGTGTGTGTGTGTGTGTGTGTGTGTGTGTGTGTGTGTGTGTGTGCGTGTGTGGTTAAAGTTTCCTTTTTTTCTGTCCAACTTCAGACATTTTTTGGACCAAACAAATCGTCAAAATTAGTCACTTGAGGTCTTGCCTCCTTGTTCTGTGAACCAGAAACGCTCAGACAGTATACAAATAGGTATTTTAGCTTTACAGTATACAAACAGGTATTTTAGCTTTACAGTATACAAATAGGTATTTTAGCTTTGTAAGAATGCTGACAGCAAGCATTTAATTGTTGTTATATCCATTGATTCGGTTCGTTTGGTTGAGTTTGATTTGTTTTTTGAAACAGACAAAAAATAATCACAAATGTATTGTTTTCAGGCTTTACAGACAAAAAATAATCACAAATGTATCGTTTTCAGGCTTTACAGACAAAAAAATAATCACAAATGTATCGTTTTCAGGCTTTACAGAAAAATAAAAAATCACAAATGTATCGTTTTCAGGCTTTGTGTAGTACCTCTTTAGAATAGATATGAAAGAAAATAGATGTGGCAAGCCTCCTTGCCAAGAAAACACGCCTTTGCATTCTGTGCGCTGTGAGTAAACCAAGGACCTTGCCAAAAGCAGCCAAAGGAACGCGTTATCTGTACTAAAGGTTTCTTGCCAAATGAATGCACCATCTCTACACTAGCCCTGTCTATCTTATCGATACACAAAACTGTACTATGAACTGGCTG
>CM054147.1:34105977-34188477 GCA_028751875.1 Rapana venosa | reverse complement strand
CTGTGGCTTGTTGGGGAGTTGAGTTTGTCCAAGGATATGTTGCAACCTATGTATAAATAGAATTCGGCTGGCAGTAACACCTGCTTAGAAAACTGAAGCCTGCTTCCTCCATCTACCCCCCCCCCCCCCCCCCCCCCAAAAAAAAAAAGTTACAGAATACATGTTTACATTATGTGTTGTAATTGGTTTTTGTATACAGTGTTGTTGTTGGTTTAAGGAGATGTTTATTCGTTGAAAAAAAAGGTTAATATTATACTCAGAACTATTTTGACCTAAAGCAAGCTGACGGCTTATACCCCGCTCCACGTTAGTAATGTATGTTATTGTTAATGTATTGCATAATTTTGTATATTGTTCTTCTGGTATGACGTAATATGCCCATCCCCTTCCTTTTACACCTTTTAATTTAATTCCTTTTTGTATGATTATATAGGCCTATCTATATAGACTGACTTTTTTCTTTTTTTTTTCTTCTTATTTTTTTTTTTGGGGGGAGGGGGTTGAGGGGGGGGGGGGTTCTTTTGTGTTTCTTTTTTTTTCACTCTTTCTCCCTAGTATCAAGGTGGTTGACTTTTTTTTATTAACATTATTTTTGATTTAAAAAACAAAACAAAAACAAGTTGTCGAAGAATAATTACAAGAGGAATCAGGCAAGAGACAGAGAACAGCAAGCATAAGGTTTATTTATTTGGTCTTTTGTTCTGTTATTGGGGGGGGGGGGTTCTTGTTTAGGTGTGTGTTGGAGTTTGGGGGAGGGGGTTGAGGGGATATTTCGTTTTGGATTGTTGAGCTCCTGGGAAAATCTTTCATCTACACTGTCCCACAGAAATACTTTTACACATCGGTAACCCTGATTACGTAGAACATCCGGGGCCTCTTGTCAAGATCAAAGCCCCTTTCACCCCAACAAAACATCACTTGTTAGAGTTCTACTCCGGAATCTGTTCGTTTGTTTTCCCCGAAAATTACTTTTACAAGTAACGATTCTTACTCTTCTGGCCTCTTTCTCTCAGCCCCTGCACCGATCAATTTCACACACACACACACAACACACCGCCGGCGCGGGTTGTTTGTTTATCACTTAATGTGAAAAGAATATTCATCAATATAGTGTTACCTCTCTCTTTTACGTCAGTTTCATACTTCAGCCCAGGCAGTCAAAATTCATTTTGTCTATAAAAACTCCAACATCACTTTTCATTTAGTTTAATACACAATGAAAATAAAACACACACTTTGTACACAGTTATATAAGTTAACAAACACAACAGGCACAAATCATACAGATTAACAACCACCATATATCCTCCACACACACACACACACAACACACAATTTCCGCCGCACAGGCATAGTTAGTCATGTCATCCATGAAATATTAATAAACCCGCCCATTTTTTCCCCGGCGCGCCACACACACACACTCACAGCGCGCGCACTACTCCTCTCTCTCTCCTCTCTCTCTCTCTCTCTCACAACACACACACACACACGCATTTTCGCGCGCAGGGACACAAGTCAGTCACGTCATAGGATGTAGTTATGAATAAAAACCCGCCCAAATATTCCTGTCCACACATACACACACCAGACTACACCGGCTGACAAAATAGCGTACATAGTTTTACAAACGCAACGCACCTCCTAAGACAGAATGACGTAGACATACATACCACTGGTTAGAAAGAGGAAACAGGTGGGCTCAGCACTAGGCTAGACCTACTCCTGTTCATTTAGGTCTATATATATTACTCTTTTATATTCCGTTTCCTACCGGGGTGGGTTTTTTGGGGGGTGTGTGTTTTTTTTTAATTTCAGAACTGTTGCACTTGCGTCTGTTGGCTACTATTTCAATATGTTTTGATACTTTTTTCCACAACATTCCAAACAGGTATAGAACTTTTGTAGGGTTGACGTTATGAGCAAAGGCTGTATAAGGTGAACTGATTATCACGGTTTTGTCCATGGTTTTCAAACAACGAAACATACACAAACACACAGAGGGGGGGGGGGGGGGGGGGGAGAAAAGCATTTTGGGGAGGTAAGCATTGGGCACCCGATGACAGGCTGATTGTGGCTGTTCTTGCCAAAGATACAACAGGAATAGCTTTGTAGGAAAATCATTCTCAGGCCAGACACTAGCAATTCATTAGCCCTGCATACTGCTTTGTGTGATGTTATTATGTAGGCCTACAAAATACATTTCAGCATCCGCCATACCAGTGTCTGTGTGTCTGTGGTTTGTGGTGGGATGGGGGGTTTTTTTCCAGTTTTTTAAGCACATCAAAGAACTGAAAGCTCGTTGCTACATTTAGAATACGTTATGTTTTCAGCAAAATTAATGTCTTTTGTGAATGAATAAAATCAAATTGCACTGTCATTTTGTCTTTCTCTTGTGACCTTAGCGATGCTAAAAAAAATTTTAAATATTTTAATCACAACAGCAAACTGGGCTGGGGTCATAGAATCGTTGAAGATAATGAACTGAAGAAGAGAGAGAGAGAGGAGAGAGAGAGAGAGAGAGAGAGAGAGAGAGAGAGAGAGAGAGAGATGAGGGAGAGAGAGAGAGAGAGGAGAGAGAGCATGGAAAAAGAAGAGAGAGCTGGAAGATGGGGACTGGAAGAGGCAGAAATTACAGATAAGAAAGGGGGGGGGGAGGGGAGGGGGGTACTTTACAGGAAGGCTTTGGGAGCACAGAGAGAGGTGGGGGAGTGAGAGAGAGAGGAGAGAGAGGAGAGAGAGAGAGAGAGAGAGAGGAGAGAGAGAGAGAGAGGCTGTTGTGTGGTGTTTGGGGGGAGGAGGGAGGGGTGAGATAAGCAAAACAAAACGAAAATCCCTCAGCTTTACGAAGGAAGACGGTCGGACGACACAATTTTCACAGGTGGTTGGCTTCTGTTTTCTTGAGGGGGTAGGGGCTTTGCCCAGGACAAGAGAGGGATGGGAGGGGAGGAGGGGGAAGGGGGGGAGGGTATGGGTCAAGGGGAGGGAGTGGGTGGAGAGGACGGACTACACCACCGCCAGCCTTTTTGTTTGTAGGCCTACCGGTCTGCTGACACTGCGTTGTAGTAGTTGGTAGATTTAGGGAACGAAACTGGGTTTTGGGGGGGTGGGGGTGGGGGTGGGGCGAGTTAAGAGACAGGTGGAGGAAAGGTGGGGGGGGGGGGGGGGGGGGGGGATAGGTAGGTGGCATTTTTGGACGTAAGGAGATCAGCCAGTGTCGAAAATTGTGCGTTGAAATGTCCACCATGAATATTGTCTACTACCCATTTAGGGGGAAAAAATGTTGGAAGTCTCCAGCAGTTGATCTTCACACCATAATGACGTGGTGGTGGGGGGGGGGGGGGGGGGGGGGGGGGGGGGGTTGGCCATGATTGTTGTTTTCTTTCTTGAAGAGTGCAAAGAGAGTGCTTTTGATATTACCATTTGTATTGTTGTCTATTATTATTATTATTATTATATATCATCATCATTATTGTTGATGTCATGGTATTTTTCATTGAGAGAGGGGAGAGGACTACATCTATCTTAGACAAGTATGTATCTCCAAAATATTAGCTTCTTATGCATTTTTTCCAGTTTGAAGAAGTGTAAATCATTTTTTTGCCTGTTTGTTTGCTTGCTGACAAATACGGATTGTACCAATATTTTATTTTCTCAAAATAAATTAAGAGAACTGCAAAGAACCAGAAACAAAGAGAAATGCTTGCTTGTTGGATTTTTTTTTTTTTTTTTTTTTGTTTGGGGGGGGGGTATTCTTTTTTCTTAGGGTGGGGTTTTATTGTTGATGATTATTTTTGTGGTGATCCTGGTTGTTTTTGTTTGTGTTGGTTGGTTATTTGGGGAGTTGGGGGGGGGGGGGGGGGGGGAGCGGGGGTGAGGGAGGGGGATGGTGATGTGATTTTGTATTAGGGTTTTTTCCTATCTTTTGTTGGCGGGGGGAGGGGGGGGGGGATGTTTTCTTGCATCAAATGTAAAAAAAAAATGCTTTGGTCAAGATGCTGATTTTTTTTTTTTTTGAACAACAACTTTACACACGAATGGGGCACCATAGGCTAGGGCCAGTTGAGATGGGTGCCGCAACAGTTTGAGGTAGACTGTGGACTTTAGTGCTCCACTGTCCCCCTGTGTCAAAAATGTCCGGACTTCTGCTCCTCCTATGCAAACTTTCTCTGTAGACCTATCTCCTTTCCTAACTTAGTCCTTAGTCGTCTCTTGCGCAGTAACTTGTCCGTTTTAGGCGATAGCGTGCATGCGAGCGTGTGTGTGTGTGCGTGGTGTGTGATGTGTGTGTGTGTGTGTGTGTGGTGTGTGTGTGTGATGTGTGTGCAGTGTGTGTGTGTGTGTGTAATGACTTGTCAAATAGGTACGCTGACGTCTTTCGTTAATTTCTTCCCCCTTTGTATTTGCTTTCATTAGTGTTCTGTTATTTCATCGTTTATTTGCGCAACATCCACTCATTTGGAATCGCTTTTGCTCATTATCTTTGGCGCACAAAGAGAAAGCAAATCATCTTTTTTAAAATCTGGTCCTAAAAGTAAACAGTATGACGATTTGATAAGTTTTAGGCAAAGTAAATAGCATCCCCAGACACCACTCACACACATACATACACACATGCACGCACAATGTCACGAGCACACACAATGTCACACACACACACACACACACACACACACACACACACACACACTATTTTTAAAATAGTAATAACATACAGGCAGTGGTATCAGCTGAAAGAAAAACTGGAGAAAGAACCTTGGAAACTTTGCATGATTTTTATGAGAGAAAAAAAAAGATTATGAACATGTGGGTGTCAATGATAATAATGAAGAATGATGATTACAACAACAACTAGCTGCGGTTGAAGTAAAGAAAGTCATATATATATAACACGACATTAAGTGTCATTTCTTCAACTCACTAAAGACAATGTTTGCGACAATGATAGCAACATCGACAGCAAGAAGACGAATGCATAAAGAAATGTACCCCGGGTCAGATTTTGCCTGAGGGGCTATTTACAGTAGACTGACTGCCTCGGTAGGTTTTGGGGTGTTTGTGCTTTGGGATTGTTCAGCAGTTGCGAGTGTCATTTGTTTTTCGTGCACGTAAGACCTTTTGCCAAGCGGTGTGCATCCTGCATACATAATGGTTTAGGTCCCGTTCGTTTACGGTGCCCATGTCTTCTGCAATTGTACGTGCGCATGTGTGCTGCGTAGGTGGCTCTGTGTGTGTGTGTTGCGTGTGTGTGTGTGTGTGTGTGGTGTGGTGTATGTGGTGTATGTGTGTGTGTGCGCGCGCGCGCGCGCAGATGTTAATACGTGGAGAGAGAGAGAGAGAGTGTGTGTGTGTGTAGAGTTCTTCATTTTAACGTCCTTTACTAAATAGTGATATCAGATGGGAAAGTGTGTGTGTGTGTGGGGGGGGGGGGGGGGGGGGGTAGGGTGAGGGGTATGCACATAACTTATCAATCGCCGATAAACAACTATTATGAAAAAAGAATAAACAAGAATTCTGAAAAGAATGTGTGTGTGTGTGTGTGTGTGCATGTGATTACAGAGGCAATAAACATTCTGAATGATTGATCGAACTGAGCTGAATTACGTAAGTTTTCAAAGACTGTATGGTGTCGTGGAGTTTCACTAAACGATGTTTGTCTCCCTTAAATTAATTTTAAAATAAAAATGGTCACTTCCACTTGATGACATCCCCCTTAGTTCTGGCAGCATGATAAATTACACAACCTTTCAATGTTAAAAAAAAAAAAAGGGGGGGGGGGGGTGTGAGGGGGGGTGGATGAGGGTGAGATGTGACTTAGATCCAGAAATTCAGTATGTTTTGGCCATCCACTTGTTTGCTTGTTTGTTTGCTTGTTTGAACCCTGTGATCCGGTTCATGGTGGTGGTGGTATTATTATAATTATTTTTAATAGTTTTTTTTTTTAAATCATTGATCATTTTGGTTATGAGAATTGCTTTTCTTTCAAGTTCTTGATATGGCCTACATGGTCAGCTGGTTGACGGACACATGAATGAAGTAAAAAGGATAGCATAGCGTTTGAATTTACGCTTCAATAAATAATAAACTAAATGATCTTTTAGCAGTCGAAGGAGCGGCTCTTCCATTTACTGAACCAATCCTTTTCCTTCCGTTCTTTTTACAATGAAAAGCTGTATAAATGCCATATAAGGTGAAAACCGCCGCGGAATTGTAAGGGCGTAAAATGGAACAGCCAGGTATTTGTGTGTGTGCGAGTGTGTCGCCGACTGGTGTGGTCACGTGAACAGAGCCCTCGCTTGTCACACATACGCACAGGCGCAGAGATATTTTCGGGTGACTCAGACCAGCCACAGTGATTATTGTCTGTGACTTTTGGTTTTGAGGACATTTCTCACATTCTGTTGCCGACGCTGCCGGTACATAACCGGATTACACTACAGTTATTGCATGTAATTACGACGAAGCTCGCACTAGATTTCTGTTGATCTCAGTCCGATCGTTTGATTGATATAAATTTAGTGACGCGGTTCGAGGCCGGCTGTAGGAAAGACTGGAGAAGGACCTTTTCGCCTGTGTATTTTGTCTCCAGTTTTGTGTGTTGGCTTGTGTGTTACTTCGTTGAAGGAGGAAAATGTCGGTGAAGAATCTGCAGTCAGCCACTCAGGGCGCCTTAGGTGCCCTGAAACAAAAAATGGCAAATCTCAAACAAGAAAACGATGAACTATATGATGTAAATGAGAAATTGAAGGAGGATGTGGAACTCCAAAAGAACGAACAAAAAAGGGTATGTATACATACGATTTATTGACTTATAAGAAGTACACACATAATCAGTAGTAATTAACTCACCATCTTTCTCATGCCACCCCCTTTCCTTTCATCTCAGTTTTCTATCGGTTTCCGTAAATAATATTACTGGCATAGGCCTAGTCTGACCTAATTATATTACAAAAATTTACAATACCCATCATAAATGGTCTTTTAAGGAGTACAGTTGCAAAGCCTGAGCCGGGTAAAGACAACCATGCAAACGTAGATCTAGTTGCGAGTATCAATTGTTTGATGCACTAGATCTAGTTTTCTGTTGCAACTTGGATGTCAGCTTATGTCAGCTCTGAAGTTCGTCTGCAAAATTAATACGCGTTCAGTCATATGTGTGTGGTGCACTAAGCCTGTCACTGTGTCAGTGTCATTGGACTGCAGTTACAATGCCATGATCACCACATTTAGATTCAGTTTGCATTTTATAGCAACAGATGGGGACATTACAGTTAGCATATGTATTATATCGATCTTGTTTTGTTTACTGAACAGAAAGCAAGATAGTCGATTCCCTGATGCAGCTGTCGTCTGCTCACTGTTGCGTGTCTGCCGATCACTTCCGGTAAAGGGGGGGGGGGGGGGGGGGGGTAACAGTCTAAGTAGAGAATGTTAGGCCTAGGGCCCAACTTGCAGGACAACAACCTGCCAGCAGGGCCAGCATATTGTATTTATATCATCCAGGCTATTTTGTCAACTTTGCATTATATCATGGTTGGTGTGCATTTGGAGAGAATTTGGCATTTTTGCCCCTATTGAGGTAATGCCCAAGGGAGTCTAAACCAGAATAGGCTAGCAGTATTGAGTAGAAGATCAATACTGTGAAGGCCACTCCTAGTCCTGCATAGTAGAATTGATTGGTATCAAGATTTGAATTATCATTGCATAACTGCAACATCAGATTTGCACAAATAGCATTTTTTTCACAGAGTTTACAACTTATACTAGAGGTTTAATACATTTGTATATCTTCCACATGTGTGTATATCATATATATGTCAATTGTCAGGTGCTCTGTGTATGTGAATGTGTCATGTCAAATTTTTAAAAAAATTCCAGATTGTACATGGAATAAGCAATGCATTTGCGTTTTTTCATAAAGCCATCTATCTAAGAGCAAATTTCTTAATGATAATACTGAAATACTACATTATTGCAACCTTTACCAATAAACTGTACCAGTAAAAAGAGGAAAACCAATAAAATAATACACTGGAAAGTACAAATTACACATACGCACGTACACATACACACGCACTCACACATACATGTATATATATACATACGCACACACACACACACACACACACACACATACATGTATATACACACGCGCGCACATGCTCATGCACACATGCGCGTGTGCGTGTTATAAGCAGTATTATGCTAAATAGTTAATTTATCAAGTGACTAAACTATGCATTTGAATATTTTGAACCAGGTATGATTTTTACAAGTAGAGGAGGTTAGGGTTTTAACTTCAAGCATTAATTATTCAGAAAGGGCATGAAAGTAGTAGAGGTGAGGAGACAAAACATCATGAATATTATTAAGAAATAACGCATTGTTTTGACATCATACTGACCTGAACACTGGCTGCAGAACATTAGTTTTTGGTTAATCAACTTAATGCTTTTCTCATCTTGACCTCTACTGCTTATTCCCCTGAGTTGGCAGGGTTAAAAAAAATTTGTTTTTAAAGAAAAACATCAAAACAAAAACAAAAAAGGAGGGGAAAAAAACCAGACCACCAAGCCAGAGTTAAAAACACAGAAAGGTTGACCCAAGCATTAGGGTAGTACTACTTGTTCTGTAGTAGAGCTTTCCTGTTCTTTTAATTGTAAAGCTGATAGAGTTATCAGTGCTGGTGAAAAGCATTACACATTTGGGGGGGGGGGGACTTATATATCTTAGGTCTTTGTGATAAGCTCCATTCAGCAGTGGCAGTGTGGGGACAGGAGTAAGATTGCTGGACAGAATGATAGATCTATGTGTCCGCTTTTATTTAATGCCGCAGGGGCCAGTGGACTGAAACATTGCATGGGATGTAGTATTACACACAGTTACAGGAGAGGAGGCATTAAGGTATAGATCCCCTTTTGATGTTAGGTGTGATGGTGATGAACACTTACCTGGTGTTTGTTTTCAGTGTATTGCATAAATGTGACCCTCCACCACATAATGAGTCACATTGCACCAATGGTTTTGTTTTTTTAAATTGGTAGTGTGTTTGTTGGGTTTTTTTAAATTATGCAATAAACAAAAGGCAGTTAATTGAAAAGAGACAGATTGTTTGATTTGTTTGCTTGACAAGATTCAGTACTATATATATATATATATTCTGCATTAAATTCATTATTATCATTATTGTTAAAATGGGATAGTTTCTATAGAAAGTAAATTACAAATTGAAATGCTTCGACACCAGGAAGCGGCAAAATGACAATTTTTGCATTGTAATAATAGATGGTCAGGATGAGGAGTTGGGGTTTTTAAATGTGTCTTAAAACTTTTTTTAAACTTTTTTTTTTAAGCAAAAAGAAACCAAATCATGCCTTGGTACTTAAGTACGAGGTAGCAGAAAGCTTCATTATCAATCGAAAACCTCAAAATAGACAAAATGACCCCCACCTTCCTAAAATGGCTTCTTGTAGAAAAGTGGGTCAGGTGCAGTGCGACTCATTTTGGGGTGGTGGGTCACAAATGTGAGGCTATGCTGTTGAAAGTGCCAGTCATGATCAAATGCTCTGGTTGATGGATGTTGAGGGCCCCAGCTCATGACTGAGTAATAGAAAAGTAAATTAATGAGGAAGTTAAGTTAGTTAACAGTTATGACCCAGCAGTTCAGTCGTCATACTTACTTCATGATCAGCCTTTACTTTATAGGTGTAGGTTGACAAGTTTGACAAAGAGGGCATTCACGTACTCATTTGCAGACGGACACACTCATTCGCAAACATACACGTATGATATATACAGTATTCACTGATACAGATCTTTGCACGTTGCTAATCACTGAATCAGTGTCAAAAACAAGAAAAATGTTCAGTGAGTTGCCAATTTAGCATATATGTATAATAAGTGCATTTATAAATGTAATGTACTCAATATTCTGTGAAACACGGAAAGAAACTTTACAGAGTTGCAATATTTACTTAGAGTTACTAATTTTTTGGAATGTCTGTCAAGAAAAAAAAGTTGGTCATCACCATTTTAAAGTTCATTGTTTAATTAAGTCTAGTCACTGTTACCTAACATTGATCGTGAATATATATTATATGCAGACTGTTACAGTGTTAGTGAAGTTTGATTTTGGTATCAATTGGTAAAGACTGATGACCATAGAAAAAAGAAAAGTGCATGACTTGCTAAGCTGAGTGAAAAGACCAAGCTAAAAATAAGACAAGTTTGCAACTAGATAGAGCTTTCCTGCTGTCTACCTAGTTGCCCTCTCACCAGTAATTAAATGCCCATCTATCCCAGGTAAGACGAGAGGCTTGACAGGCCCCTGGAGGTAAATTGAAATGGGGAGGGGAGGGGTGAAGGTGGTAGTGCTCTAAACTGTGTTTGTCCAAGGGCTGGGTTGAAAGGTTAGAGGCTGGCTTTCGTACTGAAGACACTCCTGAATGCTTACAGATCCTAACCTTCTAAATGTCACAGTTTGTGCAGTAAATGGCATTTTTGGATCTCTCTAGAAGTAGTAGAACATTTGTTTGTACCTGTGACGACAAGCGTTGAGGTTAAAATGTCTACATTTTGAAAATAAAAAATGGTGTAAGTTTTATTTGGGGGGGGGGGGGGGGGGTAACTGTAAGAAAGGTTCTGTGGTCATTTTGGTTACAGAGTTTAAGTTTATAATTTGCAAGTTTCAGTTTAAAGTTGTTGGGGTTTTTAAAATCTCTGCAACACCTATTGAGTGAAAGTCAGATTCAAATTACGGACATTAAAATCAAGAACCAGAGGTATGGAAATCCCAAATGTGGTTAAATAACACACATGAAGACAAGTGCTTTGACAGTATTGTATCCTACTGACAACTTGGGCATATAATCAAATAAAGCTTATCATATGACTCTCTGATCTAATGTGTTATGTGAAAGCCAAAATAAAATTTGAACAGCACTTTAGAGGAGAATCAGAGCATAACTGAACCGCCCACAAAAGAGGAATTATGTAAGAACTTTTCACTTCTTAGAAATCCTGACTGAAAAGAATTAGAAAGAATGAAAGTGTCAGGTCTGAAATGTTGAAACTGAAGTACAACCCTTTTTCATATCACGATTTACACATTATTTTCATACACTTATAATAAGTGCCAGTGTCATGCACTACAATTTTAATCTTCAAAACAAACAAAATAGGTGGCCTAAAACTAACAGCTGATTTAATATTTTATTATTTCTGTGTGTAATTTTTTGCCATTTGAATTACAGTGTATCCACATATATATATATATAGATATATATATATATATAGAGAGAGATATATATATATATATGTGTGTGTGTATATATATATATATATATATATATATATATATATATATATTATATATATATATATATTACCCACTTGTAAGTATTTTGTGGCCTAGTGTCTGTCTTTATTTTCAAGGAAACAACAGTTTTTCAAAGCATAAATAATTTAATAATCAATGCAAATAATGTTCTTCAAAGCAAGATGTGAATACATGTGCAGAAAGTGTCAGTCATGATACATCAGATATTTTATTAAGAATATTGTGCCACACACATAGACTGGTAGAGTGTGGAAAAGAGCGGAAGGGTGTGTGGAGATTGAAAATGACGTAGGCCAAAATCAAGTGAGGCACTGAGGGGACTGGCCAGTATTGGAACAAGATCTTCTGTGTGTTTGTATGGTTCTCACTGCTTTAGTTGATTTGGCTGTCAGAGGCCTGTGAATACATGTGTTTGTGTATGAAGAAGGAATAGAGCACTTGAATGTGTTTCCTCCTCAGCCTTTCATTTCCTTGCTGTGTGATAAGCCTGCCACACAGTTAGGTCCTTACCCTTGCTGCAGAGAAACAGTCAACTCTGCATTAATCATTTATATATATACCTTTAGCTGAGTTTAAGATAGCCTCTACTGGCTCTAGCTCCAACTTCTGTTTGTCTTATTTAGAACTTTACTGTCTTTTTGTTGGAATGTTACAGTTGACGGAAAAATGTAAAATTAAACTATATAAAGTCGGAAACAGACTGAGTGTTTCCAGTGTCTGGGGACAGGTGTGAGGGATGCATGTATGTGTATCACTGTATGCATACATGTATGTACATAATGCACCTGTAGATTGTGAATCATGATGCAGTGTGGGTGGGTGTAAGAACTGCTGTTTTAACTGCCAACAAAATTAATGAAGTAACTTAGTAACTTAAGTAAGTCAACATTGTTTCACATAACAACGGTTGTTGAAACAGTCTTTGTTAATTAGTAAGGTTCTCCTATTTTTTTTAAAGTTTTGTCTTTTACTTTGTGTTAGGTATGTGTAGCAAGGTTACCAAAAAGTTAAGGTATTTTAATTTGGGAGGGGGGCATATTAAAACATGGTTCAAAAGATAACTGGAATTTCCAGAATTTAGTTATAAGAAACTGTACTAAAATATTCATGCTGTTATAAACTGAACTATTAGGATTGGCTAGACATACAAACCGGACCAGTGAATATATGTAGCCAAAAATAAAAGTAAGGGAGAGGAGGAAATTCTATCTATACACACCCAAGTTAGGATGGTAGAGAGGACAATGAAAAGAGAGAGCTCTAGGAATCAGACAAGCAGGCAGGCAGACAGGGGAAAACGAGCCGTGACCATAGAATAATACAAGGCCCGCCTCTCTTTCTGTGTCAATGGCCCTGTCTCCAGGCCCCCTGGTATGCCAGCTATTTTCCTCTGCACACTTGCTTAGGATGTGTGGGTGTGGGTCCCCACAGTTCTTGCTGGTCTCACTCTCAGTCTGAGGGACACACCGAAAAACTAAAGAAAGAAGAAAAAGAAAAAATTTTACCACAGGAATGTGTTCACTTCTGTGGGCTGCCCTTTTAGATAGAAATAATACATTTCTGATGGTTTTGAGTTTTAACATTGAGCTGAAGGTGAAAGGTGTATCATGATGAAAAGAAAAATAATTCTAAAATATAACAGCCAAAAATGTTTTCCTCCACATTCTCTCTCTCTCTCTCTCGCTCGCTCGCTCTCTCTCTCTCTCACACACACACACACATGCATGTGTACACGTACGCACACATTCCCAGTATGTATCTTCCTGATCTGCTGATGATTTGTGTAAAATTAAGTAACTGCTCATTTTCAAGGTGTTTTAATAAAGAAATTCTTAATTGTCAAAATTCGTGGTTTTAGTCTTTTACATTTTTCATTGTGTTTTCCATACATTTTTTCAAGGGAACAGAAGTTGTAACTAAGCTTGTAATGCTACTTTTTGGTGTGGTGTTTTGTTTTGTTTTTTTGGACTGGGGGGAGGGGGGCGCGGGTCGCAAACAACAAAACATGTTTTATTTTTTTACATAAATTGGTTCTTTAGACACATATACCACCCCTTTGGTATTGGTAGGCAGAAAGACTGAACACCCCCCTGTCTCTCTCTACAACAAGTGGAATTGGCTTTTGTCAGTTTTGAATAAAATTGGAAATCCCTGCCCTAGTTATGTATAAGTCTTGAACTAGTTGCAGAACTTTTTAAATTTGTCAAATGTCGTAAGTTTTTAGTATTGTAAAATACAGGGTATACTTTACTGATGAGGTTGACTTTATGAAGTTTATGATTATCCCCTTTTACCAGCTCCAGGCTTTTTTGGTTTTTGTTTTTGTTCTCTGTCCGTACATTTCACATTTAAAATCGGGATTTATGAAACCGCTATTCAAAGTAGTCCAGATTTGTACATAACAGTACAATAAAACTTTTTTTAAAGGCACACTGGTGTGTGTGCGTGCATGCACGCACGCATATAACTTATAAGTGTATATATGTGCATGGGAATAAAACAAAAGGAGATGCATGTCTTTTACTTTGTTTATTATTATAAATTTTGTCCTGGTATCTTAGTTTGCCAGAGGAGACTTTTCCTCAGAATGCCTACCAGTGCGTTGAAAACTCAGAAAAGTTCTACACTTGTACAACCCTTAGAAGTGTCAAGCATTTTTTGTGGCTTCTCATTCAGCATTATACATGTTGGCAGTATAAAAAAAGCTCCCCGCAGCTCTCCTTTATGCTGTGAATGAGTCAGTTTTGTCACCGAATCTTTGCAGCCATAGCTGCCAACCTTACAGAAAAGCTGAATGGAATATAATCAGTGTGTGTGTGTGTGTGCACCTGTGTGTGTGTGTAGTGAGTGACTCATTGAGTGAGTGACTGTAGGATAGATTAAGATAGGAATATTTTAAGCAAAACAGTTGTATTTATAATTTGTCAATCTTCCTCAAGATTACTTTTGAACAACAAGTAAACAACACACCCTATTTGGGGGTGGGTGGGTGGGGGGATTGTGATAGTCCTGAATTCTTAACTGCTGTAGTCATGATCTGAGAGCGTTAGAGGTGAATCATACTTCTTTGCTCTTGTTTACCTCCCCTATTATCGCAGGTTTTTTTAGAGTGGTTTTTTTTCAATTATTATATTAGTTTTAGGACACAATGCCAGTTCTAGGAGGAATACACACTTGCTAATGCACAAATACACACACTCACACACTCTCTCTCTCTCTCTCCACACACACACACACACACACAACACACACACACACACACACACACACACAGGGGATGAGGTCACTTACTTGTACTGGAAACTGTATAATACAAACTGAGCAGTTGAACTGATATAGCACTTAACAATTAACGCCATTTGATAACACTAACAGTTCAAGATTGAGACAGATCAAACATTTGTGCAAAAACATACTCTCACTGTCTCAGGCACAGTCACATCTGTGACATATTAATTTTTATTCATTTTTTTTAGTAAAATGTGTTTTTACAACTCAGAATGATTACTTTTTTCCTTAAATTTCTTTTTTATATCCTCTTAAAGAATGGATTGTGTGTATACATGAGAGAGATGGTCTTTTGCGTTTGTGTGCATGCGTGTTAAAGGTGGGGGGGGGGGGCTGCACAGGATTTTTTCCCCTTATTTTAAAAACGAAATGCTCAGTGATGACTAACACAAGGCTTACTCACAGCTCACGTATTATTTTAGGCGTGTGTGTGGAAAATGGGTTACATAAGTGGCTGGTCAGCTAGCTATACTTGTGTTTTATTTCTAGAGCAAGACTGTTTTGCTGAGAGTCTTGGTCTTACCACTCCTTCTCCCATTTTCTTCCCCACCCTGTCTTTTCATTCTACCCACACCTTTTTTTCCCCTGTTTTGGTCATTAGAATAAATAATTTTGTTAGGGAACTGTAGTGAATGAGGGGGGTGGGGGAGATTATTCTTTAGTTTTGATATTTTGGAGTGGTTTGTTTTTTGTATTGTTGTTTGTTTGGTTGGTGGTTGTTGGTTGGTTGGTTTTTTTGGGGGGAGCTTCTTTTTCTTAAGCTGTAAGGATTTTTTCCCCACTGATTTCTGTGTTCCTGGACAGTATAACTTTTCTTTTACCAACCTCCACCTTCTCTCTTTCTATGTTTCATTGTTTACATGCATGCATTGTTTGCACTCATGCTATAGAAGCACATACCCTGATGTATGCACATCCTCTCTCACACACACACACACACACACAACACACAAATGGGTCCCGCACACACACACACACACACACACTACAAATGGCATACTACATATCATAGACAGATAGATTGTGGTATCAAACATATCTTCATCGTGTACTTTGAAAAGTGAACAAATATAATTGACACCAGCATTAAATGACTGGTAAAGGAACCAAAGAAAGAGTGTGAAAATACACCGAACTGAACTGAACTGGGAGAGGCAGTAGGGAAAAGCACAAATAGCAAAAAGGGGCTGAATCAACACTGCTCAGACGCCTGCTCTCCAGCTTTCACATGTGGTAGCGGGTGACAAGCAAACAGTGGTTGACCTTTTCGCAGTCACTGCTTTGTACTTGTAGCTTGCTGCTTGCTGGCTTGCACATTTGCCATCAGCGCTGTAGCCCTTCCTAGCTGAGAGGCCCAGTTACCACACTACAGATTGCACTCACCCTCAAAGGGGCCTGTTTGCAGAAGAGGAAGCCTAGCTCAGCTCAGCTAGCTAGAGCTCCAAAGGATGACTGTGTCGTCGGTGTCTTGGGCGACCAGAGTTGACAAGAAGACATGCCTCTGTGCTGACAGGGATTGGCTTGAGTCAGCCCTCTCCCTTTTTGGGGGGTTTATATTACGTTTTAAGTTTATACCTTGTTTTGTTTGAAAATATTAGAAGACTTGCGTAGCAAGTTGTCAGTTATGGATTTTAGTATGTCAAGTGGGCTTGGGTTGGTTGTTGTTTTTTTATAGTTGTTGATAATTATTTTTTAAGGAAAGGGGGCAGAGAGAGGGGAGTAGGATGGTGGGAGACAACTTTCAATGAATCATAAGGCAGACATGTATATGCATGAGCGTCTGTACTGCTGTTTACTCTGTGTGTGTGTGTGCACGTGCGCATGCATATACTATATACTATAGTGATATACTCATGCATACAAACTGTTGACAGTTTGATGGGTTTGATTGTTTTAATGCTTAAGAGAACTACTTTCTAAGAACAAAGTTGATGTCTTCTGTGTATTTGTTTTTTTCTAAATTTTATCTCTTGAAAAGCCAATATCAAATTGGCTGTTGACAAGGAAACAAGTATTGCCTGTGACTTACAAGTTTGCCCCAGGCTTGTCAGTTTAAAGTTTATCTCTAGACTTTGCACTGAGCAAAAGTTAAATCATAGTAAATTTAATTTTCTAGGACTCCTTATCAAACGTTACACAGCCTGTATGCTGAGTAGGCATTTACACATTGTACCTCAGCAAAGTTGACAGTCAGTGAGTCACCATCCTACTGGTGTGTGAACTGGAGTACATTAGGACGAAGAGGAAGAATATTTCAGTGAAAGCTTGTAGCTCTTCGTGACCATGTCAGCTCTGTTGTTAACCTTTTAATACACACCCCTAGAGGAGGTGAGACAGGCCAGGTGATTTACTGACTTTTTAAAGATTTGTTGCTGGGCGTGTTCCCTTTTCTGGCGGGAGTTTCCATGGCAACAAATGGGGGGACAGTACAAGGGGACTTGGAGATGTTCAATCTTACCATAACTTAGCTCTGCCCAGCTCTTCAGCTACTTGTAGGGTCCTCTTACTCCTCTCTCTGGCTCTTCTTTGCTAGCCCTTGAGTTCCTAAAGAGCCCTTGCTCTCACTGAGTAAAGGTGCCCTCTTTTATTGCTAGAGCGTGGGACTTGTATTCTGTGGGTTATGGGTTCAGTTCTTTGGCTGGCTCATTAAAAAGATATGGCATTTTTCTCTGCCTATAAGTATAACACTGTGTTGTCTTTCTTGTCATGCATTGCAGTGTTAGATATAGATCCCCTCGCCTCAGGTTTCCTGGGAGGATTAAATTCCAGTTGATTGATTAATCACGAACATGGGTTTAAGTTTGCCTGAAACTTGCATAACAGGAGGTAGATGTTGCTTAGTATTTCTCTAGATTAGCTTTGTGTTCAACTCTCTTGGCTTTAGTTTAGAAATATGTTCTGTGTGTATGTGTGCGTCTCTCTCTCTCTCTCTCTCTCTCTCTCTCTCTCTCTCTCTCTCTCTCTCTCTCTCTCTCTCTCTCTCTCTCACTCACTCTCTCTCTCACTCTCTCTCTTTATGTTTGTGTGGGGCAACATATGTCTGCACCTGTAATATGATCTTCCTTTTAATTATGGCATCAGTTGGCTATGCTGTTCTAGAAAGTACTTGAGATATAGTCTAATCTTTAATCAATGCTCATGGGCAGAATAATTTTAGTTCTAAATTTAGTAGTTTAACTGATTGAAGTAAATTTATGAAATGAGATCTATAGCTTCAAAAAAATACACAACAAACAATGCAAGTGTGTGTGCATTGTTTGGTGTGTGTGTGTTTCTTAGGTTTGGGGCTTTGTTTGGTTTTGGGGTTGTGGTGGGTTTTTTTAAGGGGTAGGGAGGGAGGGGTGGGGGTGTTAAATTGCCCCATATGTAGAAGGCAGATGCAAACTGTTTATGCAGTTTTGCTGCAGCCTTATGGCGTTATGCTGTGTGCTCGCACTAACTGCAAATTGCAACCCCCCAAAAGGGCATGCCGACATCATGATAAATGAATAGTGATAATTACCTTCAGTCCATTAATTTACAGAGGCTGCAGTGTTGGACCTAGCTGGCTGGTTAAATTGGAACAGGCTGGCTAGGCACACCACCACCCCATGAAGAGTGTACTGTGTAATATGGGAGTTGTCACTTTTGCGAGCTGTTACATAACTATGTATAAGATAAATGTTTGATAGTAATGACATAAGTCATGAGACAAGGAACATCCTGGTAGGGGAGGGGTGAGTGTGTGTGTGTGTGTGTACACATTCACATTTTACTTAGGCTGTGTGAACACGTGTGTGTAGTATTCAATGTTATGTTCAATTACAACATTTACATGTGTAAAATGTAGGAATTCGTAGATTGCTATTATACATCTTACTCCTAGAAATATGATGGTGTCCTGTTTCCTCTTTCTATTTTAGTATTTAATACTCTGTGCCGCTGTTGTCAAAATGGATTTTGATATTGATAGCAAAACTGAATTATTAAACACACACACAACATGCGCGCACGCACACACACACACACGCGCACGAACATGCGCAATATATTATAAGAGATTATGGGAACTGTACTAGAGAGGAGGAGGACAGAAATTTACACATGGGATGTGATGATGTTAAAGTGTAATATAAGACAGAACACAAAAATGTATGCATATGCACAGCTTGTGCTAACATCTAGCCTTTTTTCCCTGTATAGTGCAGTAGTTAAATCATACATGGATTGTTGGATATATATACCATAGTGCCCCCATCTGTACACACAAACAAAAACATGTAGTACTGGTGGTAATGTACAACTCTTGTACAATATGCATACACTGCATGTATACATCATTTACATGTTACACATGTGTGCACTGACTCACACTAGTCACAGATATGTATACATACACACACACACTCACATTTATGTTCATACAGACATGGTAAACAGATATACACATTATACCACACACACACACGCACATGCGCGCACACACATGCGCACACAGATACACATCACTCACTTACACACACTCACACACATACACTTGTGTACACACACACACACACACATCCCATATACATACATGTGCATCCATACATGTATGTAGTGTCTTTGTCATGTCAGGCTTTTTTTTCCCCCTGCTGCCCAAACAAGAAGTGGTGACAAAAGCATTCCATGTGCAATGTACCTTGTGGTAAGACCCAGTGGTGTGTACTAGTCAGATCTGCAGCACTAGTCTGTGTCATTGCTTCAGCTGTACTTCGCTCACACCTGGGTTGGTGGTCTCATGGTAAAACAGCCGCCTAGAAAGCAAGAGGCTGTGAATTTGATTTCAAACTGAAGCTTGGGGTTGTTTTTTTACCCCCATAGACCTGCCAGATCATGATGGTGGTTTGGGAGACCATTTTAATTTAAACGAGACAATTGCCTCGAAGTCTCAGAATGTGTCGGTTGAGGTGAGCAGGCAGACCTCCTGCAGAGTTTCAAGCACAGGAGAAGGCATGCTCTACGCATTCTACCCAATATTGCCATGGCCAGGGAACACGGAAGGAGAAATGAAAAGATAAACTGAATTCCTGTGTATAACGTATTTTTGTTCACATGAAAGGAACAAACAGCAACGAGTTTTGTGGAAAAAATATAATTAACAAATCCATTCAAAGTGCACACTTGCATTTGATTTAGGCAGGAAATAAAGACCACAAGAAAAGGATATGTGTGTGACACTCCACTTGTAACAATCCCCTCTGCCCAGTGAGAGCTGCCTAAATTTCATGCAGAAAAAAATCTACATTGGCTTACGGGGTATATTATTCAATACAGTGTATATATCTCCACAACAGCATAGGTAGCCAGATATTGAAATAAGGAAGTGTTCTGGAATCTGCATTTCATGCATCTGTAAAACAAAAGAGAAAGAAGCCAGTTGAAAACTGAACAAACTTTTCCCCTTGTTAATTTACTTATTTGGAAACATTTGATTGTTTTAATCCATGAAGGTTTCATTCAGCAAGCAATGAGTTGTATAACATTTAGTTTTCTGGTCTACATATAATTGGCTCTGTAGGTTTTGCTCTCCCCGCTATAGAAGACATACTATGTTCTAGAACTAAAGCAGATATTTGCCCCCATTATAAATTCATTACATGGAAAACAAGATGAAGTCATCTAGGAAAACTAACCAAACAAGCCCTTTAAATTTAGAGGACAAAAAAAAAATTAGAGTAATGTATGCTGTCCTAGATTTTTCTTGGGGAGGTGGGGGGGGCGGGGGGGAGAGATGGTTGATGATTGATGTTCTTATAGTCCCCCTCTTCTTCAACCCTCCCAGTCCCACAGCCCTCCTTTCTCCTTTTCTGCCTTCTGTGTCTTTGAGTCTTTCTCAATCTCTTGTCATGTATGTTGTTGCTGTCTTTTGTGAATTTTATTTTGTTCCTCGAATTGTTTGTTCAAAAGCCTGGTGTATGCTGCAAATGCCGCTTAACTTTGTACTTGTTGTTCTTCTTGTCATTTTAATATCTTCATGGTTTTTTTTCAGGTTTAGCTTGTATTGATAAATTTGATTACTGTTTGTCTTGATCTGTAGTTTTCTTACTGTTTATTTTAGATATTGTTTGTTCTTTTTATTTGGTCTGATTTTCCCATCATTTCCATTTTAAGTGAAATGGATTGAATGAAGTTAAAATACTAAATTCACAAATTTTCATACGATGAATTCTGTATCATGTGTGTGGGGGTGTGTACACATCATTATTTGCTCAGTGGTCCTTTACCGAGGTCATACAATAAATTCTTGTTTTGATTCAGTAACCAAGTAACTTGACATAAGCCATTCAGCTCTGTCACAATCAGATAACAAGAATCTTTTTTTTATTTTTTATTTGATATAAATAATTCTATACATGATCTAGATAATTAACTAAGCACTTAAGTTGATTAGGACATATAGTGTAATCATCATGACCCCTGGACAGTAAAACAATGAAACAGGTCTGAACTGTTGGATCCAGATTTTATCGTGATAAGGGTACACGACAATGCAGTCAATATCATGCATAAATAACACACTTAGCACTCACTATGATTGGATGTGTGTGTTCTTGAACTTATGTCTTCACAGTAAATGAGTGCGTTATAAAGAAAAGGGGAGGCAAAAACAATGTAATGGATGTTCAGTATTGAAACAATCAGCATAACAACACAACTACCTACTCCCTGCCCTCCCCCCCCCCCCCCCCAAAAAAAAAAATTTTGATTTAAAAAATTCTAAAAATTTACTCATAAATTGAAAAAAAACCAACCATGCTGAACTGGATTGGACGTGTATTATGATAATCTAATAATGAACATGATGATCTGTCTAACAGCTGGAAAACGAGATATCGGGTCTAAACCGTCGTATCCAGCTCCTGGAGGAAGACTTGGAGAGGTCTGAGGATCGCCTGCAGACGGCCACAGAGAAACTGGAGGAGGCCACCAAAGCTGCAGACGAGAGCGAGAGGTGGGCATCAGTCAGTCTGTTGTGTAGGCAGTGTATGGTTCAAACGTTCTAGGACTAAGTTAAATGGGGGGTAGAACTTTTTCTAAGAGCAGGGAGGTTTATCAGGCTGGTATTTTGTGGAGTGGTGGTTTGGGTTGGTTGGTTGTTGTTTTGGTGTTGTTTGGGGTTGGTTGTTTTTTTTTTTGGGGGGGGGGGGGGTCATTTTCTCTCTCTGTCTCTCTCTCTCTCTCTCTCTCTCTCTCTCTCTCTCTCTCTCTCTCTCTCTCTCTGTCTCTCTCTCTGTCTCTGTGCCTGAATGGTCATACTTCAACTTAGCATTTTTGCAGGCTTCACCTTTGTCTGAATATCAGAAAGTTGAAATTTTCTGACAAAATTTTTATGATTGTTTTTCATAATTCCCTGTAGCAAGGATTGTGATATGTTGGGAAAGAATTGAAGGAGACATTATGATGTATTTATTAACAGGAACAAGCTTTTATGTCAAGAAGTCAAATGTGAATGATAGGGCATTCTTGTGCTTTGAGAACAGAGGAAATTTTGTATTATAATTTTTGTTATAGGCGTAATTGTAATGATATTGCATAAAACTTAGGTGGTAGGTAACCTGTGTGGACTGTTAAAAACTTGTAAGAGATGGGGGGGGGGGAGATAATGAAAGATGACAAATGTCTTAGTTCTGTTTAACCCTTTGACTTCTGAATGATACCCAGTGAACAGTTTTTATTTTGGGGATAATGGAATAAGCACCCGCATGCATTTTTTTCATCCAGTCCCCGTGTGTATGCAATTTTGTAAATTTTGTCCTACATTCCCAGGAGAAGTTACAACAGAAGAAGAAAATAAAAGGCAATAAATTTGTCATCCATTTTTTATGTATTTGTCCGATTCAAAAAGAGCTGGGCATCTTGTGACATGTAAATACATAGATGCAAATCATGATGCATATATAATAGCTGAGGCTGCTGTCCTGTAGGAAAGAAGCCTGCTGGGAAAAAATGGTGTTCAAATTTAAAGTAAATCTGTGTTGCCTTTGGTCACAGTTCAAAGTACAACCTGCACAGGGGAGCTGACACATTGAGTAGTCAAGGGGTTAAAGGTGTTCAGTTCATCAAGTAGTAAAAATTATGATGAGTATGGAGCAGACTTATTGAGTGGTTTGTGTCTAGACATTGGTGCCTTGACTTTTTATTGTTCATTAATATTGTTACAGTTTTGTTGATCAAATACATTTTTTACCCATTTTCAAGTGTGGCAGGTATCTTGATCATGGCGGTTTTCGGCAGAGGAAAGAAGATTGCATGTGTATACATAGTCATAACTTGTTTATTTGTTTTAATTTCAGTTTGTGACTTCAGTTCTTTTCATATTTGAATTTAATAATATAAAGATATTAGGTTATTTCTCATTTGATGCAGTTTTATAATTAGGTTCAGTTTTCTGTTATTGCACAGATGGAGTCTCTCACAAACACATACATGCATGCACGCATGCACACACACACACACACAGATTAAGAGGGAAAACTTCCTTGTAGGAGGGAGCCTTATTTCATGGAATTGTATGCAGTCTAGCATTTGATTTTCAACAGACATTGTGGGAATGAATGTTCAGCTTATCTGTTAGCTGAAGTTACCCTGAGACCTATATTACCATTACAAGAGTTCATGCATTGTGGCCCAGAGGCCAATTTAAGTCGAATGCTAATCTTGATTCTTTGCACAGGTGCAAGTGTGCACACTCACTCACACACACACACACACTCACTCACACTCACACACACACACACACACACACACACACAAACATACACACACACTCACTGAGTCACTCACTCGCACAGTCAGATGCACAAGATTCAAACTTATCTCAGAGAAAGTAAAATTTTCAAACTGCACTGAACTCCTGAAAATTAAGAATATTAAGCTCAATAAAGAATTCACTGTTCATTTTTAGAAAAATAGCAGTTCATGAAATTCCACTTTTTTGTTTGACACACACATGCTTAGCAATTTTTCTCTTTTTTTTTTTAATATATCAGTATTACTGTCTGTAGAATGTGATAAGTATTATTACAGATGCTAACACGTCAAAGTCAAAGATGCACTATTTCAAAATCAACTCTTCTTGTGTCCTGTGCATGACCTGCATGCTGGTGTGCCCATGTGTGTGTGTGCTTGCGTCCATCTCTTCACCCTCATCTCAGAGCTCGACGCACGGTGGAAAATAAACTTAATGCTGGGGACGAGCGCTTGGAGGATATTGAAACAGAATTGCGAGGAGCCAAACAAGCTGCAACAGAATGGGAAGCCCGTTACGAGGAGGTATGTACCGTATTAGTGTCCATCTATCATGCGCGATCATTTGGGCACAAATCTTTTCAGGTAGTGTAAAATCCATTGCAACAGGCATGTCCTTTCCCCCCTACTCCCACCTCTCTGTCCCAATCTTTTATTGCACAAAGCTTTTTTTGTGTACAATTTTTATTATTTTTCAATCACTGTTAGAATTGACCAATCCACAGAGTGGTATGCCATTTGCACATTCTTATTATTCATAATCATTTTTTAAACTTAAGGTGGCAGGTATCAGAGTTGAACAAGTCAGAAGAGTTTGATTACAATGTTTTGTTGGTCTCTGAGAGGACATACTATGTCGATTTGATTGACTTCTAAGAAAGTCTGGGGAATCTCTCACTGCCATTTACCAAAGATTTTATGCCTTGAAAAGATTTGTGCCTTAACTGTTGACTCAGTGTTGTTAATCTGGCAACTGTCATTGTATTTTGAGCAAGAAAATCCACTTTGTGGAAACAGTATCCCAAGGATACAATAACGGTTGCTTATTACATTTTCAGGGTGAAGCAACAGCTGTCAAGTATAGCCAGGAGATCCATCATATAATAAATAATGTTTATTTATCTTGTCATTTACTTTCAGATTTCTGCTGTGCTGGAGAATTAAACTTTTTTTTTTTAAATGCAACAAACTTTTCAGGTTTTACTTTTATTTTACTCCCTGATTGGGTCATGGAGGTTGAAATAAAATCTTTATTGCGATTGATTACTCAGTTGTCTTTTCCCTTCAGAGTTTTCAGAAGTGTTATTGGACCACTGCTTTGAAAAGAGCAGGACGGGAGGAAACAGAGCAGCCACACAACAGGGATAAAACAAGGAATATCATTCATGACTGCATGTGTGTGTGTATGTATGGTGCAGAGGGCGCAAGGTTTTGGAAAGCAAAAGCCAGGCAGCGGAGGAGAGCGCGGACTCGTTTGAGGCTCAGCTCAAGGAGGCCAAATTCATCGCTGAAGATGCTGAGCGTAAATACGATGAGGTGATGCTCAGTTCCCAGTGCATGTGCAGTCGCCTGCCTCCATCGGTGTTGTTTCCTACTGTTGGTGTCAGAAGAATGTTCCTGTTAACCTGTGTTTATATGTGATGGTTTGCTGAATCAAAACATTCCTGTCATCAAAACTGCCTATTCAAGGCTGTGTGACTTGGTCACCAGATGATAATAGTACATTTACAATTTTTGTATAACAAGATCTTGATGAATACTCTTGTAATCATACTATTTGTGGTATTATTGTCAAATTCATAATTTTTCATGGGAAAAAAAACAACTCATGAGTATCTCTTATTTTCTTTGCCTGAGAAGCAGGGTGTAATTCAAGAAGTCTGGCTTTTTGTTTGTTTTATTGTGGGTTTTTTATGTTAAAAATAGCAGAGTCAGTCAATAGAAAGACAGGATGACAACTTGGTTTCGCTTGTGAAAATATGAACATTCAGCAATCCATTTGATGCAGTATGATTTCAGAATGCCTTGGAATGGCTGCAAAGAAATCAAATAACAAGCATGGCTGCTGTAATATGTCTGTGTTGACTTAATTAATCAATGTGCTCACTTGTTGTTTGAGTTCCCAGGTGTGTTGATCACAATCACATGCTAACAAATTGCTGATGAATTCAACAGGCAATGAGGGCTTGCTGGACTGATGATGCTATTAATGATACTTAACCTGTGGTTGTGATTTCATCATGCATTGTGTTACCCTTGTCCTGAATACTGATTGCATATGATCAGTTGTTACTTTGATTGGATTTGTTTTTCATTTACAATTTTAGTTTCTGCTTATATTGTTGTTAAGGTTTGGTTTCTGTCATTTCTTATTTACATAACAGCTTGGTTTGTTTTAGTAACCAGTTTGGTTGTCTTGTGTTTGGTTTATCGTTTTCTTAATTTTTTTTTCTTTCATTTTTTTTATTAACCTTTTTATTTTCTTGTCTGACTTGAGCTCTGCTTTTAATCTGCAGTATGTGCCATAAGTTTTTGTGTTTGTTGTAAATTAAGCGGTAACGGTGTAAGCATTGAGGACTGAATTTTCTCTTGCGTGCGACTTGTGATTGTCAAGATCTTTTCCAACCATCCAAAATCATCTTTACCGGTTATTTTCTTATAAACCCACTTTCTGATTGGTCTGATAGAACTCGCAAGGCACTGGAGACCAGGAGCTTCTCTGATGAAGAGAAGCTTGAGTTCCTGGAGAAACAGTTGAAAGAAGCCAGAACCATAGCTGAAGATGTAGACAGCAAGTACGATGAGGTGAACACATAGATATATATATATGCTGAAGGTCTGCGTGTTAGAAATGCCCAGTATAGGCAAAGTTCTATCAGATGTAGCCACAGAAAGTAGTGTGTTGATGTCTCTGGGCAGCCCATATCTTGCACATGCAGGCAGTCTGCCTGAAAGACATACTTTGACCTCCGCAACTTTTATATTCCTCACCCCACTGCCCATCCCTATAGCCTTTCCCACATCACGATTGAGTCTACAAAAGTACATTCGCACTAATCATTTCCATAAAGGTCTGGAGCTTTTGTGAATCCATGCCCTTTTACTTCATAAACTTGTTAGCTTTCATCGTGTCAAAAGATGGTGGATTCTGAAGAAACTGCCTTTTCATTTCTGCACCGAGAGACCTCTGCAATCCCAAAACTTTGTCCCATTTAAAATTATTTCAGTGCTTTGCATCTACCCATTATCCCTTTTGTAAATATTACAGTATTACGCAAAGTGGAACATTGGAACTATATAACATTGGTCACAACAAGCGAGGGAAGCGCTTTTGTTTTGGAAGCTAGCCATACACATTTCCATGGGCAGATGATGAATCAAATTAAGGCTGCAGATGAAGAGTGCAAAGATATTTGTCTGTCCTGGGCACAGTCTTGCTGACTTGGAAACTTGCTGTGTCTAACGGTCCCCTGAGAGAATACTTTAATGGCCAATAGTTTCCCAGTCCTCTAGAGGTTGACCAGACGTGCCAGTGCCATTCTGTGTTCTTTAGTTAAGACTGTAGAATTGCTACAATTGCTGTGGACCTCAAGAACAGTTATTGGGTGGGTGTCTTTGTGTAGACCTTGACCAGATGTACCCCAGGAAAGAACATCTTTTCCATTCTGGATTTGTTAGATTGTAGAGCTACGATAACTGCTGTGGACTAGATTGTAGATATAGAACCGTTGCTGTGGATTGCAGAACGGTCATTGGATGGCTTTGTGTCTGGCAAGTCTTGTCAGTTTACATTGTTCTGTGTTGTATTCTGTTGTGGTGTACTGTGTTGTGGTTGTATCTTTTTGTGTTGTTCAGTATTATACACTGTAGGTATTTTAGTACTTCAGATATGATTGTATTGTATCCCCTTGTCACAACATATTTCAGTGTGAGATTCTGGCTTCTCTTTCCAGAGAGAATGCATAGCACAGTGCAGTGCTAACTTTAGTGTGCTTGTGTCTGCGGACGCATTTTACATATTGGAGAAAGTGTATGTGTGTGTAGAAACAGAGCACCTGCTTGAAAAGCAGAGCTATTAAAGTTAGATTTTTTTTTAACTTAACTGCTTCGTTTCTCTCCTTATTTTGTAGACAGAGTCACTTTTGTTTTTGTTCACTGCTTTAGTTATTTTTTCAAAAAGTATAACATCCTTTTGGTGGTGGGGATTTTTGTTGCTGCTTTTTTGGGGGGTGCTGTTGTTTTTTGTTTTGCTTGAACATTTTTTTCTAATCCTGCATCATCGACTTTTTTCTTTTTCTTCTTTTATTAACTCTGCATAATGAATGTGTGTTCGACCTTCAGGAATCAAGACCAGTTTTGTTTGCCTGGAATTTTGTGTCTTTGGATGATGTTGAAAACAAGCACTAGTGAGCTATGCCAAGCCTGCAGAGATCAGTTGCTCCTTTTGTAATGGCCGTGAATAGAATGCTTTGTGCTTGTGATTTTGATCAGGAGGAGACAGATGTGACAGTGTCAGTGTAATGTTTCATGTGACTAATCAAGTGTGAACTAGTGGTGACTAACTGGCCTGTTTGGGATCAGTGTGGGTGGTGTGTGTGAGTTTGTCTTTGTGTGTGTGTGAGGGTTTGTGTGTATGAAGTGGTGTTATGACTCAAGCATTTTTACTGTAGATAATGTGACGGTCAACATATGCTGCAGTGTTCTTACCTGTACATCAGGAGAATGTTCAGACTTGTTATACATTATTTCACCTGTAGTTTCTTCTCTATTTCTTGAGCCTGTAACTGGTTCAGAACATTGGGATCATTGTTTGACTGTCACATTTTCTTATATGAAATGCCTATGTGGTCTGCTGCATAAATGAGCAAGCTTTGTATGAATGAGAGAGAAAGATGTCAGATAGTATACATGTGTGGTGTTAGAAAGTGTAAGCATGTTGAGTGTTATAACATTGATATTGTGATTTTTGTTCCTGTTCCCCACCTGCCTGCTCACTAATGAAAACCTTTCCAACAGCCTCAGCCCGCATCTCTCCAAGTCCTCCTCTGTGAATGTCTGCCAACCGTTATCTTAGATGCTAGTGGGATGATAATGTCTCCCTTATTAATACTCACATTATGATAACATCAACAAAGGAAAAGTCTCGGCATGCTGTGTGCAAATTAGAAATGAAAAAACAAAATCCAGCCGAAAGTTGAGTTTTGTAGAAAAGATGCATGATGCTGATTTTTTTCATTTAGCATTGATGGACATAAAGAGTGTCACCCTTTGATGCAGAATCTTTCGAACTTGACATTGATTCACATGTCCATAAAGCATTTAATTGCTTTTTTGGAAAATAAATATCACTGTATATGATTTATCTAAAGTATACGCTAAAATGGTGACTGATGTACCATTATTTTCGTGGAATTTGATGTGAAGTTGTTATAAGAAGACCGAGTTTTTTTGGTTATAAATAAATGTTAAGCTGTTTTTAAAAATAAAAAAAAAGGAAAAGATAATCCTTGTTATCCCTCTTTATTATATGCGTTAGAAAATAGCGACACTTGAGGTGTTCAGTTCTGTATAATTTGACATCAGATGGAACTAATGGAAGCTTACCATTTTTGTTTATTTTTGAAAAGCAACAAAGGAAGGAAAGTATAATACATTTTTCAAATTTGAAGAGTGTGTGTGTTCAATAAATTAGCATTGTAAATAATAGGTACCAATTTGTTTTTTTAATGCCTCACAGAAAATGAGGAAGATCTTAAAAATCTAATGAAGTTGACAAATTCAAAGTCAGTATAAAATCTGGGGGGGTTTTAACGCAACTTTTATCAACAGTATCAGCATTGTGGATAGTATTGAAGGAGGAAAAAAAGACAGACTGAGGATCAAGAACTAAAGAAGCCTGTTATTTCAAGCATGAATGACAAGTGTTGGCAGTAGTAACATGGTGAACATAACACTGTGAACTCAGGCTGCCCGTAAGCTGGCGATGACAGAGGTGGACTTGGAGAGGGCAGAGGCTCGTCTGGAGGCAGCAGAGGCGTGAGTATTGGTGTGGCCTGTTGAGTGCAGGGCTGGTACGGTCCATAAACGTCCTTCAACACTGTCCCTATGTTAAGGGAGAGAAACTCTCCTTCCCAATACACATGCACTGTGCACATTTGTATGCTACCGTAACCCAGTCGTGGATAATATGGAGGGAAAGGTTAGTAGATGGTTGGTTACCCGATAGAGGGTTATCTGTAGGGAAAAGGTTAAAGTCTTTGATTTTGGAAATCCCCTTGTCAAGAGCTCAAGTCGGATATTGGCCCGCAGATTTCTGAAAATGCTTAAACAGTACAGTTATATCATTTTGCGCAATGGTTGTGTAAAGTTACATCATTGTTATCTAACTTTGTGAAAAATATGTCAAAGGGGCCACAAAAAAGTCTGATTGTTTGCCTACCAGAGCTCTGATATCTGGAGATATACAGACCCTAGAACAGTAGAAGAAAGAATGGTGTGTCAAAAGAGACAGAGAAAAGGAAAAATATGTCAGAGATTTTCGTCTCTTCCAAACCTGAGTTGTCTCTTTATGCTGCAAATCAGTATTTTATTGGGGGGGGGGGGGGGGGGTTATTATTTTTTTATGTGCAGTTATTTTAATATATTTTGTTAAAAGACATCAGTGCAGCTGTATAAAAGGGTTGATTTTTTTTTCTATTCTTGTTATATGCATACCTGTACAGCAAAAAAATTGAAATGTTTCTTGTCATGTTTGTGAAGATTTCTTTGAACTAATCAAATTTGCTTATCATATGTCATGTGTGTATATGTCTTATTTTATGATCATGTACCAATCAATTGAAACTTGCTTTGTTGTTGTTTGTCTTTTTTTTTTTTAAAGAATAGTATTTTCTCCTTTATTTTTCTCACTTTGTTTGGCAAGAAAGAAAGCTGTTATAATGTCTATATGTTGTGTCCTTTTACAGTATATTTCAGTGACATTGTGAAATGTGATTTTTGGGAAAACTTGATTTATTGATGTTTTCTAGAGTACTATGAGAAAGGTGAGATGCAGATGGTGTTCATGATGAATTTTGTTGACATATGAATGATTGAATCACATTGAGAATTGCATGAGTTTGACCATGAATCTTTTATGTTTTGTTTTTTATCCATGTGTCTCTGTGGAAACTTGTTTTTCACCGTCCTTTTACTAGTTTTGTTCGTCAACTGCACTTTCATGTTAGAATATCATTTGGGAGGTCACAAATCAGTACCATGTCTGAAAAAATAATTTCCTCCATGTCATTTTGATCATGTGCATGTATGTGTTGCACTGCAGTTGGAGGAAGAATGTTGTCAGAAAACATGGGTTTTGCTGTTCTTTTCTGGGTTTTTTAAGGTTACAGAAAAAAAATCCTTTGGCTTGGAGTTAAAAATCACAAGATGCATTTTATATATAGGCATTAACACCTCATGTTTATAGTGTTAGAGCTCCCTAAGAGTAGAAACATGTTTTTATACTAGTTAACTGATATTTTTCCTCCAAATGTGGTTTTGATTGATATGAGCTTCTAATTAACATTTGTTGGTATGTGCTGGATCAGGCATGGTACTGTAAGAAGACCTGAATTATGACAGAAACTGAGGATTTCAGTCAGGGAAATTTGAATCAAACTGGCTTCCAGATAGCCTGGAGTGGCCTCTCAACTTGCTTTGTTGCGTTAAGGGTTTTATTCTGTGAACAAGTCTGTTCAGACATTCTACACTTTTACTTTTTAAAGAAACAAAAGCTATACATAAACTGGATGCTGTGGACATGGCATACCAAAATTTATAGCAAGGCAACAATGCATCAGTCAGGATGTTTGAATAAGTTATAAATTCAAATTATGCAGTTGTACTTTGCCAGTTTATAAATGCTTCTCTGCTCAGCCTGCAGCCTGAAATTGAGCTGTGAATAAATAAATGATTCTATAAGAGCTAAGTCAAGCTTTTCTGAGGTCTGAAAACAGTTCCACAGAGAAAGGTCAATGTACAAATGTCACTGTTGAGATGAAAGGATGGCTGACTGGTTCTTTCTAAAGTGATTTTTTTTTTTTATGCTCTGACTTGGTTCTTTGAAAAATGTGGCACTGCTTTTCATTTGTAAATCAAAAGATGTGCCTTTTTCTTTATTTTTTTTCATAAATCATTGCTATACAGTTGTAAATTTGGTCATTTGCTTAATATCTTCCAGCAGATAGAACCAGTCAGCTGTGCTATGTGTAACATGTTTCACAGTGTGTGTGATGGAGAACTGTGTCTGATGATTTTGTGGTGATTTGTGCATGCTTCCCCCTCCTCCCTCCTTGTGGGTGTTGCTTGCACGTATAGGCTGCTCGCAAGTTGACTGTCATGGAAAAGGACCTGGAGAATTTTGAGGACAGAGCAGAAAATGCAGAAAGGTTGGTTTCTGTTCAGAGTTTATTTGACATATAACTTGAAGAAAAAAAAAAGGAGAAATGTTACCCTTGCTACATAATATTAATGTAACACTTCGACTTGTGGAAAGGAATAAGAAGAAAAAAGATTAAAAACTAATAGGAATTAGGTAAAGAAGGTATTTACGAGTGATTAAAGCCAATCCGATATATATAAGAAATTTAATAGAAAAGTGTGGGAAATGTCAAGGGAGACGAGCGGGTGGAATCATAAGTTGAATGTAGTTTATTTATTTGAAGATTTTATTATTATTTTGTGAGGTGATGAAATTTTATATCCTTGCAGTAACTGAGCAACAAATTCATTTATATAAATGACTTGTTACTTGATATCAATATCCTGCTGTGTAGTCAACAGACTTTTTTTTTTTTAATTGATATTAAGAAGAAAAACTACCGTTGACAAGTAATTTTGTGCTATAGTTCATGTGCAGGGGTTTTTTCCTCCTTTTTTAAAAGTTCAATAGTCTTGTTCATCATAAATTTTGCTGGTTTATCTATTTAAAAATTTGCTTCAGTTCAAAGAATTAGTTGTGATGATACTTTAGTAAAGGAACTAGTCCTATCTTAAGAAGCCGGTTATGGTATTTTACTAATAAAAGACAGAAAGAAAGATGGCTTGTATCAAGCTTGAACCAAGTTAGGTAGTACAGTGAAGTGTGTACAATATACCATGTGCTAACAGCATGCTATGGTGTCCCTGCATGGAGTGATGTTGCATGTTTCAGGAAAGTCAGAGAGCTGGAAGACCAGAGTCACGCCCTAACCAATAACCTTAGATCATTAGAACGCTGTGAAGAAAAGGTAAGCTGCAGCCAGAAATAAAACTATTGGTTCGTAGCCCATTAGAGAACACTGTAACAGGAAGGTCAGCTTTATTTCTTTAGTAGAATGAAGCCCAAACAAAAGCTTGTCTTTTCAGGAAGTTTGTGTCACCTTCTGCTTTGTTGTATACTTCTTCCACGTTTGTTAAGTGGAAAGGCAAATCGGCAGTCAAAAAAAACAATTTCTGGACCTTGTTCAAGGTTTACCTGCTTGACAACTTGTTCTTTCAGTGACTGATGGGTAGTGGAGTGTGTCTGCAGTTATGTACTGTAGGCAGTTCTTTCTTTTGAAAATATGGGCTCTCAGTAACTATGTACTCAGGCAGTTTTGCTACATACTCTTGGAATTTTTTCAATGCCTTAGAAAAGTTCCTGTTGTGTGTAGGGTTGAACAACAGCAGGAAGGAAAATGGTTTTGTTTTCCGTATAGATGCACAGGATATAAATGTGCTTGTGCCAATTCAGCCAGTGTTTCAGACTACCTAGCTTCATTGACAAAGGTTTTTTTCAGTTCTATTCTGCTTTGAACTTTAGCTCTGGCTGGTTTTTCCCAATACATTATTGATTGCTTCTATTTTGGAAAGAGAGAACAAGTCAGCATTATGGTTGCTTGCAAACAGTGTTCCAAAGAAAAAAGAGGAGAAAACGTGCCACTAGGGCAGACTATTGGAGAGAAAGTTAGCTGCATGTGCTCTTTCAGACCAGTCTGACGTGCAGATTCTTTTTTCTGGACTATGTAGCAGTGCGTCAAACTGAAGGTGTAGGAAATAATTTCACTTTGAAGCCATTACAATCTCTCTGGAAGCATTTTCTTGTGTACCCATCCATCACCCCTTGGTGTGATTGTGAGAAACAGTGTTTGGTATTCCCACTAACAACCATCTTCATGGCACATTTGTCCACAGGGCATCAGAGTGTTTTGTTTGGTGCTGGATTTGATCATTGTTCCCTTCATGTGCCCACATCTGTGTTCTTGTTAAATGGTTTAGTGAGTGTTGTCCTGCTCCTGTTTTTGCTCCAAGCATGAGGACCATCAGCTGTTTTTCTTGTTCTCCATATTGACAAAAATGAGTGGAAATAGAAATAAGTAACAGCATGGAGACTGCTTCACGAAAGTAAAAGAAAAAGCTATTAACCTATCATGGTTTTCTTCCCGTATCCCTGGTGGTTTTGTGGAGCTGGTTGAAGTTTGGCATGTGGAAATTTGGCTGATTGGATTGGATTGCTAGAAGAGGCTTGCTGGCAGAAGCCTCAGTGTGCAGAAATCTGATCACATGCGATTGCTGTTCTTTCTTGTCCTCTACAGCAAGTGCTATGAACTGGACGAGCAGCTTCATGTAGTGGGTAACAATATCAAAACCCTCTCCATTCAGAATGATCAGGTAAGGACTGGGTCTGGACTCTGGGCTGTTTGTGTTGATCACGAGATATGGTTTAGCTCCTTGTCGTGTCTAGCTGTTCGTGCCGTTCACTCAAGATACAGTTTAGCTTTTTACTACAGTTTCTTGTCACAGCTTTTCATGCTGTCTACTTTTCCATTCTTTGTGAACAAAAAGCTTTAGATTGTGAGAAGAGAAAAGACCAGTGAAACTGTTTTACCAGATCTCACTCTAGGGCTTTTGTTCTCAAATTGTGTTAATGGATACAGCCAAGTGAAATCTTGGTTGTCTCATATTGTGCTTGGATGCAGATCATGTGAGGTAAATCATCGATTCAAGCCATGTTTGTTTTGTTTTGCCTTTTCGGTTTTTTTGTTTGGATTCTTTTAATGATCAAATATTGGATTTTGAAGTATGTTACATTTTGAAATTTTAGTGAAGACATTTAGATCACAATAACTCAGGAGTATTCTACATCTTTCTCATAAAGATAGTGCACATATGTCTGCTGGTGTGGCCTTCATTTTCATGTGGGCTAAACAAAAAGAAAAGCTGTGAATGATATAATTGTAAACTTCCTTTTTTATATTGGAAGGAACATTTTCTGTAAAAATGATATTAGCACCCCTCCCCCACCCCACCCCCACCCCTTCTTTTTTGGTTGACATATTTTGTACTCCTGTGGAATGCTTAACATACAATCCAGCCTTTACTTGTAAACTTATTACAACAGAGAAATTTGCAAACCATACAGAGATGCAGCAATTCAGTAAAAAAAAAAAAAAAGATAATAAATGTTCAGAGAAGGGGAGGGTTGGTTTTGCAAACATTATGTTGCTGTTATAAGCGTTGTTGGTACTGATGCATGATGTGAATGTGGTCTCCAGGCATCTCAGCGTGAGGACAGTTACGAGGAGACAATCCGGGACTTGACACAGAGACTCAAGGACGTAAGTTGCTGCTGTTACATTTCTTTTTGTCACACGATCCTCCATTTTCTTTAGTGGCTTCACAATTACGTTACGATAAGGTTTAGATTAGGAGGTTGTTTATTTGTTTTGGTTTTTCCTGTACTGCTTCTGAGGTGAAAAAGAAGTCGGTCTGATTGTGATACAAGCTTTGGCTCTTATGAATTTTTCTCTTTGATTTCTGTTGTGAAGTAGGGATGCTATCTTTCATTTTTGACTTTGTAAAAAAAGAAAAAGTGTATTATTGTAGTAATTTTGAAATTTGATTTATAATTTCACTTTGTTCTGTTTCTCTTTGGGAAAAAAAATATGGTTACTTGCTGCATTCAGTCTTATTTTCTATTATTCAGACAGAATGTTTGACAAGATATTCTGCAGAGAAAAAAAAATCTATTAAACAGTTGTTATTCTTACATCTTGAAGGTAATTGAAATGCACAGAAAGTCTGTTTTCTGGTCATCACTTCTTTACTTGAATATTACTACTACGGTACTTCATTTTGATGGCAGCATTAACAACTTTGTTTACAGTTTTTCTCTTGTTCATTATAGCTTTGTTAGTGTGGTACAGTCACCTCAAAGCCACATCACTGGCTGTAGTTGTAAAGGCAGCATGTCATAGGAGTGCCTGATAGAAATGCCACACAGAATAACGCCATGTTGCCCCTCAACAGGCTGAAAACCGTGCCCAAGAAGCGGAAAGATCAGTGACCAAGTTGCAGAAAGAGGTGGACAGATTGGAAGGTAGAGTGTCGTCTGCCCCCCTGCCTGCCTGTGTGTGTGTGTGTGTGTGATTTGACCACTACCTTCATTGTTATTTCATCCCCATTGCAGCGCATGGCAGGAGAGGAACGTTCCTGGAAAAGTGAACAGGGTGCAGGCTGGAACCCTTTGTCCTGCTGGAGATAACTAACATTGAATGATGCCACATTTGTTGTTGTTGATTAACCTGTATTTTTGTTGTTGTTGAGCTTAGATAATCTAGAAGAAATGCCATGACTAGGGATTATTTTGCTTGTCATGACAAACCATTACTTCTTGACATGCGATTTATCATGCATGTTCAGTTTTGTTCTTATGGCAAAAGGTGCCCAACTTGGCACAGTGTTATGTTACATAGTGTTTCTGAGAAGAATGAAAAAATCTGAAGAATTGAAACACACACACACACACACACAAGATCGTTAACAGCTGTCAAACGACTAATAGGTAAAAATCATAGAGAAACAGAAAAGCTGGTCGAGGGAGAGAGACCCTGTTGATGTCATGAAGAGTGTTTGTCATGATGGGCTGTGAATAATGACCCTGCACCACCAAATAAGCCCCAGGTTATCATACCATTGCTAGTACTGCTTGACCTCTCCTTTGAGGACTCGTCACACTCTTCCGAACCGTTTTCAGATAAAGTAGATACCACCTGAGATATGTATTCAGAGGTGATTTTCGATGTAGACATTTTGCAAAAATCTAAAAGATGTGTTCATGAATACATCATTTCCCACAACAGTTTCATTAAAGCATCTATTCCCCACTGTCAAAATGTAGCTACACTCAGGTGGGCAAGAAATGGTCACATACACAAAATCTCACCATTGGTGAACCTCGGAGCTCTCACCAAGGGTTAAAAAAATAATTTAAAAACCACTTAAAAAGAAAAAATTTGTAATGGCATTGTAGGTGATTTTCATTTCAAATGCAGTTAAGAGAGAGAGGGAGAAAGAGAAAAAACCACCAAAATCTAGCCTACCACAAAAGGGTGCAATGGTTGTAATCAGCCAGCCAGTATCCATGCCCTAATCCGTCATTCCAGGGCGAAACTAGCTACAAGGACCTGTAACTGGTTTGTTGTTGGTGCATGGTGCTAACAGTGATGAGTTGTGAAGGAAGCAGAATGATAAGATAACAGCATGTAGAAAGAGGGTTTGCCGTGTTGTGCATGCATGGTGTGTGTTGCGCAGCATGAGTCCAGAAGCGAGGCCACCGAGAGAGAAGTGGTTCGTCTCCAGAAACACTTGGAACTCGTGGAAGGTGGGTTCTAGAAAAGACCAGTTCTTTATCTTCTTGAATTTCAGATATTCGTTTAGCTTACACACACACACACACACATATATATATATATATATATATATATATATATATATATATATATATATATATATATATATATAAAACAGACCATAACAAAAATTGAAGGGAAATGATATTTCTTTGTATACTCTATGACAGAAAAAAGCAGTAGAATGTATTGATATTTAGATGAAATGTATTTCCCTACAGGGTTTGCATGTTTACAAATCCAGATGCATATGATAACCATATCCACACACTTACACACACACACACTTTCTGTTCCTAGGGTGGGGGGAGGGGATTTATGAACAATTTAAAAATAAATATAAAATATATGAATATAATGTAGTCTATACATATTTGAAAATAAGAAAAAATAATCTGCTAACAAAACAAGATGATTCGTCGAACCAACTCTTGAGTTCTTAGGGCAAAAAGCAAAATATACACCAAGGAAAGTGGCATGTCTGAGTATGCTTGAAAAGACTTGAATACTAATTGCCTGGTTGTGTTGATGACATGATAACATGACTGTGTGTTGTATATGTTATTACTGACATTTTGATGTTTTGAAAACAAGTTTCCCAGATTTTTTCTCAATTGCTCTGACTGGTATGGTTGTGAATGAACAGCTATCCAGTTCTCTCCCCCCCCTCCCCCCCTTTTTTTTTATATTTTAAATTTGAAAGCTGTTTCCCACTTTACATTTCTCCATGCCTGTACACTCTCTGAGTCCTCCCTTCTTCCCCATATCTCCCATCCCCACTCCCCTTCCCCGAAATTTTATACACACACCCCTCTCTCTCCTCCACCACCCTATTCCCACCCCCACTCCCAATGGTCTTCCACAACTCTATCTTCTTTTTTTTTTTTACCGTCGGGTATAAAAGTTGACACCAGTGATGTGAGGAGAAGTTAGCACGGTGTTGTTGCATGGCGTGACGTTGCATTGCATGGTGTGTGGTGCATGGTGTTGCAGCTGAGTTAGAAGACCAGCGTGCAACAAACCAGCGGCTGCAGGAGGACATGGATCAGTGCATCGGAGACCTGCAGAACCTGTAGTTTGCCCCTTCTCTGCCCCGCTGCTGTACTCGCTTCCACTCCAGGTTGATCCTCTCTTAGCTGTGTCTATTGTCGTTGCGGGTTACAGGCCACAGTATTGTTATGGGGAAGGGGCGATTAGTTAACTGTGTGCTTTTTCGGATCTGTGTATCCAGTGTGGTGTTACAAATTCATTAAAGGTTTTAACTTTCAGTATGCTATATTCTTTAGATTCGTTTTTGAAGACTGACTTTTTATTTACATTCCTTATAAAGTGGCAGACTCCGTTGTCCTGAACTTATATTAAATCCTCTAGGAAAACTGATTAGTCTTTACATGCATGGTTAACATGCTGCTGGTCATTGGCTTAGTCCGAAAAGTTGAACATGTTGAGTCAGGAAGAAAGTCCTGTGGCCAGTAATTATTTGTTTTACAAATAATGATGTTTTAAATTCTGTCTATGGTTTATGATAGTAAACTATTCATCATTGTATATATGCAGAGTAAATCTGTCTTACCTAAGAGTATTGAGTCACAGTTACACATATACAACAGTTTGGTTGATAACGTTGTTGGTTTTTTAATCAGTTTTTCGTATGTTCATCATTACATTCTTTTCCAGATTTTTTGTTTTTTCATACACTACATAAAACTCAAGTGCATACAAATGTAGTCACAGGCACATGAACAAATACAGGTCCCTTGGAAGTTTATTGAAAAGTTCTTTTTGTGAATTACTTACAAGAGGTGCATTTATCAATGAACTTGAAGGTAACTTGCATTAATTATGCATTGTTGAAACTGATAGGTAAAAGACAGATTTCAATAATAGATCACAATGATTTGAAGAGATTCATATGTCTGTATTTTAACCAGAGGTTTGTGTTCCTTTGCAGATGAACTGTTGGCAGAGAAAGAGAGGTACAAGAACATCAGTGACGAGTTGGATGCAACATTTGCTGAGCTGGCAGGCTACTGAGGGGCTCGTCACTCTCAGTTCTCTCCCCCCAGCTCCACCATCACTCCACCACTGCTGTTTATTGGTGCAAAATAAATCACTTTGTACAGTTTGTCTTGTCGAACAGAAAGCCTCTATTAAGATTCTTCACTACTGCCACGTTGTTTTGGAGTGTGTGTATGAAGCAATTGAGTTGACCAAAACGTCAAAGGAGATATATATGTTCTTTTTTTTTTCCTTTTTTTTTTTTAATACTTGCTTGTAACTGTCGTTTTGTACAGAGGTGTGTATAGAGAAAGTTTCGGTGAGCCAAAAGCTGCTTTGGGTACTATCAGTTTTTGCAGTCTAATCTGAAATTTCTGCAGGATAAATCATGAACATCAAATAGTGAGATTTTGAATGGTACAGAATCATCCTTACAGATACAAAACAAAAAAATCAAAGTTACATTCTCATTGACAATTCGCTGATGTGTGCAAACGGCTTGACAAAGAAGAGTGTCTTCATAATCAGCCATTCAGTAACAAATGCTGCGCTGGAGCTGAGTAGAATATTCACAGTGGTGTAAAGATTTCGATTTCTGCCAGCAGCATAGTCCTGCAAGATAACGACTGTGTTAGTATCAAGGTACCTTTTGGCTTTTTTTTTCACAGACATGCAAGTGTCAGTTTCTCCAACCGATGCCAAGCTCCATTCTCAATGAGCTAGTATGCAGTTCCCCCCCAACATAAGAAGTCAGCTTGCATAGAGTCAGAGGTGAAAGAGAGGGAAAGTGCAGGTATGTGTCCACCGTAACTACTGAAGCAAGAACTGTCAACAGGGAACAAGCTTCATATAAAAGTACCTGGGAAAAAAAACCCATACCCTCTGACTGCAGATCTTCTCTCCCCCTTTTTGGCCTCCATGGTCATAGTAGTTTTAACGCTTGCGCATTTCAAGTGTACAAAATATTTCTGTGCGAATGTGCATCGCTTTACCATTTGTTTGTAGCCACTCCTTATTTAGCTGCTGCTGCTGCTTTTTTTTCTCCCATAATGCATGTGATCTGAGATCATAGGAGTATGGCATATTTATTTTGTATGTATAATTTCTTCTTTTATTATGTCTAATGGCTTTAAAGAGGCCACCCCCCAGGCCTCTCTCTCTTTCTCTCTCTCAAATTGGTTCTGTTTAATTCTCAAAACTGATGTAACACGGAAATCGCTATCACAAACCATGCCTAAGTTTCTTTTTTTTGTTTTTTTTTAATTCATAGACAGTGTACTTACTTGCAGTTCTGATGCAAACTGTTATGGTGCAAAGATGGGCTGGTTTCTGTACTTTGCCTTCTTGATTTTTGTACTTGGCCTTCTCTTCATGTAGTCCACTGTCATGTGCCTAACATGGCTGTATCAGTGTATCAACACACTTAGAATCCAAACAACAGCTTCGCTTAACATTTCTTGGGTATTTCCAGCTCCTTTTTTTTTCAGACAATAAAATATCATCTATTTCCCATTGATGATTTCACGTGTGGTGCTGGTGGGTATGTTCTGGTGCGTATGTCTGTGTGTGTGTGCGCATGTGTTGTCATTTTTCAATGTTAACATCTATTCACCTAAATGTGATTTGCGTGTGTGTGTGAGAAAAATGGTGTCTGTTCACAAGCATGAGAAACTATATGGGGACATTGCTAAAATGTTGGTTCATGTCAGGGTACATACATATTCAAAGCTTGTATCCTTTTATATGCTTTTCATTTCTAAGGCCTAACCTAAATTTGCTGAATGGATTTATAATCAAGGTGGCCTTTAACTGTGTTCCTTGGCAGAAGGACTAAGTTTTGTGAAGAAAACGATTTACATACATCACATGGTTGGTTTTTTACTTACTGTGGGTACAGCCTTGATATCACTGTAGCTGTTGGTTGGATTTTTCCCCCTCATACCTGGGCTAGAGCTCAGAGATTCACCAATGATGAGATTTTGCTTATGCCACAGCTGCCCCACCGGTAAGGTAACTACACTCCAATGGTGAAGGTTATGTCTAAACAGAACAGTGTCCATGCGGGTTTTTAAGATTTTATCACATGCCCCTACTGGTACGCAGTTTGCCCACTCTCCTGAACAGTGGAAAAGGTTCATGTATGTGCAAGATGTTCTGCATGCTTTCGCACAAGGGACCTTAGTGTATAGCCTTATCTGAAGGATTTTCTGGGGAGTGGAGTCAGTACTGAGGTTAACCACAGGGTAAAAGAGCCTTCGCATCTCGGTGGTGGCTGGAATCCATCTCATTGCAAGCTCAATGCTCTAACCGCTAAACTATTCTGCCCCCCAGTCTTTTTTTTTTTTAATCAAATAAAAAAAAACAGAGAAAAAAAATTGCACACAAACAGATCCTCTTGTAACGGCATTTCCTTTTCATTCTTCTCTAGAATACAAAACAGGGGGTTATTTTGTAATGAGTCTGTTTAAGGCTTTTACCAAATATGCTGCAACAAATGGGAGTTCTTGACATTACACTTCAGTAAGTGACCGCGCATATCTCAAAAAACAAACTTCTGTCGCATAATCTACAGCATTACTAATGAGTAATGTGTTGGAAGTTGACATGAACATTTTAAAAAACAACCCTGAACAAAACAAAAACAAAGGCTAAAACTCCTCTTCCCCACAACCCACACACATAATAATTTTATATGTACAGTGGACCTCTGATATAAGAACACCGCAGGGGCAAGCATTCTGGTGTCCTTATAAGCGAGGGTCCTTATAAGCATAACCTCGGTTATAAGGTCAGTTGTGGAAGTGTGTGTTCTTATAACCGAAGAAAGAAGAAAATAGTGTGGACAAGCTAAAAAGAGTTGTATATCGGCCTCTAATAGTCTGTGTGTGAGGTGTGTGTGTGTGCGTGCATACGTGTGTGTGTGTGTGTGTGTCCACGGCAACTTCTTGCTTGTTTATGCATCAATGCAATGGAACTTGCTGGTTGGGTTGAAAAGTTGAATATCTCGATGCAATCTCGTTTACGTTTTTGGTGTATCGCAAACAAAAACATGAATTCAATTCAAATAACACTAGAACGTATGTAACAGTAGCTGTCTGAATGAATTAGAGAGAGAGAGAGAGAGCTCACCTTTTCACAGAAAACCACTCCAACAAAGCAGTGTCAACAGTGCCATGCCCGGAGCCTCTTGCACGCTTTCTGGAAATATCATTCCTGCTGCTTTGAAACTGCCCAATGTATTTGGCTTTTTCTCTTACAATATTGAGCAAAGTCGTCCTGGGAACTTTCATTTCATCAGCGATGAGACTTTTGCTTTTGTGAGGGTTCCGCTCGACCTCCCTGATAATTTCTACTTTTTGTTTGAGAGACAATGCTTTTCTCTTACGCTCCGCCATCATGCCTTTCTGGAAGAAAATTTCTTGGAAGTGACTCATACCGGTAACAAAACGAGCATAACTTCTACTTTCGGTTCTTATATCCGAGGGGAGGTCGTGTCGGGAACAAGCAAATGGTGTTCTTACAAGCGAGGGTTCTTTTAACGGAATAATCTGACTTCCTGGAAATGATAATTCCTACTTTCGGTTCTTATATCCGAGGGAAGTTCGTGTGGGGACCTTGCAAGTGCTGTCCATATAGGCGATGGTTCCTATATCAGAGGGTTCTTTTATGCGAGTTTTAATAAGTGATCACAAAGAACAACTTTGGCAGGGACATGCTTTTGGGTGTTCCTATAAGCGATGGTTCTTATATCGGAGGTCCTTATAAGTGGGGTCCACTGTATATATATCTGAGTGGTTAAGAGCGACTTCAGTCCTGTGGGTCAATAAAGTTGCAGGTTCCATTCTCTGTTGCACCATCTGATGAATTGAGGCTTGGGATTTTTAGAATCTTCCTGGTCAGCTTGAAGTGCATGCTTGCCACTGCCTTAATTCCCTTCTTTTATTATTTATTTTATTTATTCTTTTATAGCGAGGATAATGGAATAAGCACTCATGTGCTTTTTTACATCCAGTCCCCGTGTGTATGCAGTTTTGTATATTTTGTCATCTGTTTCCACCGGCACACAATGGCCTACTCTTCCAAAAAGTGGAACAGGATTTAACGTGTGCACAAGATGTTCTGCATGCGTTCGAACACGGGGCCTCGGTTTATAGTTTCATCCGAAGGACTTTGACATTCAGTTCGATTTTTTTGTCAAACTGGGAAGAAAGGGCCAGGCTGGGACTCGAACCCAGAACCTCATGGTTTACTTGTTGGCAGGCGACGTCTCAACCATCCTGCCACCTTCCTTCCTTCAACTTTCAGGTATATATATACATGCTGAAGATCAAATGCACATGTTAAAGATCCCAAAGTTCACATCAGCATCTGGTAGGTTGTGGAAACCTACCCAGTATCATTGCATCCTGTACAAAGAATGAGCTGCTCTTATGTCATAATGTTGAGGCCAACAGGCAGACCTTGTCAAGAGTTACAAGGGCAGGAGAAGACCAGGCACTATGCACCCCACCCAGTAAGGGAACACAGAGAAGATGATGTTAATATGCACAACAGCGCAGCTGGAAAGACTTGCATCTTAAATATTTTAAAATAGCGGTCGTGCATTATCAAGTGATTTATTGTACCGGGCTTCATCTCTTCCAGTGCATCAGTTCAATCAACCACAGTCCTGTTCTGTCTTTGAAAATCTTCGGTTTTCATAGTATTTCAAAAATGAAGAATTTATAGAAAGCTCTCCAAAAACCAAGCTGTACTTAATCAAACTCATTCTATTTTTCAAATTTTTTTCAGCTTCCTTGATATACATGTAAAACAAATGGAGAAAAAAAGGATACAGCATGTGATAAATCATGTTTATATACCTATTTGTAATGTACCAGAGAAAGACAGAAAAGAACATTTTTCCATTCCTTAGAGTTTTGAGGTTCACCAAAGGTGAGATTTTACATATGTGACTGTTTTTGTCCACCATTGAATAATGTAGCTGCATTCCGACTTCAGGAATGATGTATAAACACAACAACCAAGTGTCCATGCTTATGAAAAAAAATTGTCATCTATTCCTATCGACACGAAATGGATGACTACAGGTTTCACATGTGCACAAGATGTTCTGAGTGCAAACACATATGGGACCTTGGTTAATAGTGTCATCCGAAGGATATTCAGAAAAGTAAAGTTGGTACTGATTAAATTATTTGAATAAAAGGAAATAATGAATCAACAAGCACACAGACAAGATGCTTATAAGGAAGTTGATTGCCAACATCATTCCTTGGGTTTTGAGACATGAAATTAACCCAAGAAAACACACACAAAAATCTTATTAAAGCTCATTTAATTATCTGGTGAGAGATTTGTTAATATATCTGAAGGTAGGAAGGCAAATTTGCTCTTGACTACAACCTGGACTGGTAATCAATTTCTTTAAAAACAAAAGGAAAAAGAAGAAATGCATATAAATTTGGTGCATCAAAAGCAGACACAAATATGCACATAGAAACACTATCTGTTAACATGAATTGTAAAGTATAATATGAAAAACAAAAATGAGTAACAGAAAAAAGTTCCTTGTGGAATCTTTGCTTTTAATGGAACCTAACATGTTTGTTGTTTTTGTTTGTTTGTTTTTTGTTGTTGTTTTTTTTGGGGGGAGGGGGTCCAGTCATTGCAAATAACTATTTACATTTCTCATCACCTGGAAAAAAACAGATTAAAAAAAAATCTTTGGGGAGGATGTAAACACCTTGAGCGAGCCCTCAACTCCCCTTTACCAAGACTTTAATACCACCCCTTCAATGGTGTGCCAAAGAAACGAGGATCACCTGACATTATACATATCAACATACCAACAACACTTATGGCAAAATGGAATAACTTTTAAAACCTAACACTATAGATACACCAATTTCCAATTACTACACTTGCTAGGACAGTGTAACAATTTCTGTATCTATTTGTAAAGATAGTGTAATACAGATTTAAATTGTATGTACACACACCAGAGCACTTAAGAAGCATTCATTGAATGAATATGTACATTATTATACATTTAGATATTCATTCTCCTATTCCTTCACATGTTTAATTTTAAACTCGCTACAGCATACTTTATTTGGAGACTCTCCCAGTACTCATCTAAATTCCATAAGTCATATCCTGCTTTATTCTATCAAAAAAAACAGACCCTACAATCCACATGCCCTGTAGGCCTAATTAAATGCTGAAATTCTGGACCATGCCATATCCAACACAGCCACCATCACCAGTTTTTCTTCTGTTTAACATCTGGAATTGGACCCCTCCTCTCTCTCTAGTTATTTGAAAACGTTGGTAATATTTCTAGGTTGGTTACAAAAATTTTTGTTTTTACAATTAAAGTACTGAAATCAACCAAAGTCATCAAAAGGATGAAGGGGGGGGGGGGGGTATTGAAAGGTCCAGAACTAGACCTGCAAATTAAAACAAGTGTTTAATTGTGGTACGCGAAAGGGTGGTACAATCCCTGATCATGATCTTTGATGGAAAAATTAGCCCTTGAAACAGGGAAGGGGTGATAATTGTAGTCGATATGACCGACTGATACATGCACCCCCTCCCTCTCCGCGAGTGTCCCGTGCGCGCAGCGGAGCAACCGTCTTAAAGATTGGAATCGATATTATGTGTGAGTGTACAAATCACAAAAAGTAGAGGTGGACAACAACAAAAAGAGTGGAGGTGAAAAAAATGTCAGCACCTTAAAATTTCTATTCATGACTGAAATTGCCTAAAACATGACAGGCCTAGGGGCCTGATGCCTTGCTCAAAGCCACGTTGTTAGCAGGCTATCCTGTAAAAATCCACAGCAAACATGAGTACTTGTCGCTGATAGCCTAAGTCAAAATCGTTCTAGACCTAGGGCCTTTTTGACACAGATGTGCAGAGTTACCTCTACCTTAGCACGTGCATAAAACGAGATAGCGCGAGATCGGGTGAGCACCAATTCAGGTTAGGTTGATTTTTCAAGACTGAAGTTGTTCAAGAAACATCAGTCTTTGCTGTTCAGTCTCGGAAGGTGAATGTTATGCTGTCCCGAGCTGTCGGTCTTCGAATACAGACAACCAGGTAAGATTTTTTTAATTGCCTTTAGAATGCTGCCAAATTGTAAACTGTATATTTTCTTACACACTCTAAGGGCCACAGTAAGGGTAACAATGGTGGTGCTACTCTTGTATATCCATGGGGAGAGCAGCCCGAATTAGAAACTGCCATGACTTAAGATGTGATATGAATAAAATAAATGAAACACTTTTCATTGTGCTCGATTGGGAACAGGTGACAGAATTTACAAAACTGCAAACACATGGGGACTGGACGTAAAAAACCGCACAAGAGTACTTTGTAATCCTTGAAATAAAGGTATAAATAGATAAACCTACCCCTCCTCTCCCAACACACACACACACACATGCCCGCGTGCATGCACACACACACACACAGAGCGTGTGCGCATGCACACACACACTTAAAGCAAATGCATTACTTATTCAATACTTCGTAGCATTGTTGTATGCATCATTTTGCTCTTAGGCTGGCGTGACTGATTACATAGTTTGTGTCACACAAGGGTTGTAGACACTTAATGCTAGCAGATAATAAACAAAAATAGATTCAGATGAAAATAAATATCTAAACAAGTAAAGAAATAGTAGATAAAATACTCAAAAATGTAGCGTTCATAATTTCTTTCATCATCATGGAAATCTTAGATTGCTGAACTGCACATTTGTGTGAGCAGTGTTCATTTGTTTTTTTTATAGAAAAAATGTTAATGATAAATAAATTTCAAAAATTAACAAATCAGAAAGAAACAAACAAGTGAAACCGGAAAGGACACTGTGCTCAGCAAAAGTTAAGTCTGACTGACATCAAACGACTGCATGTCCATTGTGTGCCAAGGCCTTAGCCTCAGCAGATGGTTTCCCTGTCATGCCCAGTCTGCATTGCTGTGAATCAAACTTTATCCCTGCCAAAAAAAAATCTTACATAATGACCGCCTTCTAGACCTATACACTGTTTTATATGACTGTCATGAACAACTTTGCACAACGGTAGCATGTCTAACAAAAGAGAAATAAAAACATTTTCTCCCTAAATGAGGTATTTGTATAGAACAGTGTGCTGTACACGATGATGGTCTGGCATACATGATTGGTGATGTGCTCTGTTTATGTTTCCAGATCACCAGCAGTTGCCTGTAGCAAGAAACATCAAGTCCCCCTCCAAAAAAAAAACCACAACAAAAAACCCCACAATGAACCAAACCTACAAAAATTCCCAGCAATCAGTTAACAATAAAAACACCAGTACAAAGACAAAGCCAAACTTCCTCTGGTGCAACCCTCAAAACTGATGAAAATAGAAAATCGTGCTGGAACCCATCTGTGCTGGAAAACCATCATCCATCAGGCCTCTTCGGACAATGAAGACACCCGGCACCAAAGACTCATCACTGCAAGAGAAGAACGCCACAAACCAGCTCTTGACAGTGATCACAACAGACTTCCAGAGCCCCCACTACTCCAAAGAACAAGGCTGCAAACCCACTCCAACAGTGGTCACCATAACACCATGAACATCCAGTGCTCCCCCACTATTCCAGACCCTCTGCCTTACAATGAGGGTAAGGTTACAGGAGCGTCTCCAAGGACCCGGATGGCTTTGTCAAGAACGAGGTCTTCTTTGCATTCCAGTAAAAACCAAGAAAGACTTTTTCAGAGCAGACACAAACCTGCCCCTCACCCTGAAGCCTCGGGAACACAAAACAGCAAGACCTGGAGATGATCTCTGGCACTTCAATACCACCTCATAAGAAGAAATGGTGAGTGAAGCAGTTGTTGTTTTGTAGAGTAAAATGTAACTTCATCAAATATTTTCTTTGGGAGGGGAAGGGAGGGGGTGGGGGTTGGAGAGAGATAGCTTAGTAGTTAGAGCTTTGAGCTCACAATCTTGAGTCGGGGTTCAAGCCCTTCGGAAGCGCTTGTTTCGAGTGATTTTTATTCGGAAGTTAGCATCAGTGCCAATTTAGAGGTCAGGCCAGCAATAATTCTAAGCTTTATTATTTTTTTTGGAAATAATAGAATTTGGAGATCTGGTTAACAAGTTGCAAATGTTTTGATGGGGGGGGGAGTGGGTGTTTTTGGTTGGGGTTTTTTTTTTGGGGGGGGTTGTTTTGGGTTTTTTTAAGAGATTTCCCCACAGTTGGGGATGCCAACGGTTTTCTTTTCAGTAAAAATATCATCCTGGCCTTCTGGAAATTCTGTGCTAGAAATTTCCCCTTTTCTATCGCTCTTGTTTTTGCCTTTTTTTCTTGCCTTTCTCTATCCCTTACTCTTATTTTTTGACTACCCAGTTTATTATCTACCCACTTTATTCTCTTACCTTGTTTTCAAGCAAGTCTACCATTTTTTCCCGGCATTCTGTAACATTTTTTCCTGTATTGTTTTGTTCTGGTGACCAGGTAATGATATTGTAAACACTAGGATGGGCACAGGATGTCTATTTTGCAGCGTTATTTGCCCATGTCATCTTTAATGTAGTTTTTATTATTTTGAAGTGTTTTTCTATTTTTGTCTTTGTCACCTGGGGATAACTTAAGTGGAATGGCTGGTGTCATCCGCACAGCCTGGCCTGAGGAATGAAATAAATAGAACACTGTCATCTAATTTTTTTTATCAGAATGACGGTGTTGAATATTTAAAAGTATTAGGTGTTGGTTTTGAACTTGAAGTGAATAGTGCTGGAGTCAGTGAAATTGAGGTGAAAGGCCTGATACAGCTTTTGTGGTCAGTAGAGCTTTCTCAGCTATAACTCTTTCCCTTGATGTATTGTCGTTTGCTTATGTGTGTGTCTTGAATAAACACTGTTCAAACCAATGGATGGTTTTTGGTAGGTTTACATATTTTTGGCTTATAGGAAAAACTAAAAATATTCTTTGATAGGTTATGTATAGGTGTCATAAAATCGGGGAGGGGGGGGGGGGGGGAGCTGATGAATACCCTGGCAGTTAGAGGTTGTGCTCATGGTCTGACAGCCTGGGATTTAGTCACCACGGAGGCACCCGTTCAATGGGGATTTTTCCTCTCGAGTTAACATCAATACTGATTCACACACACACACACACCACACACACACACACACACACACACACACACACACACACACACATATATATATATATATATATATATATATATATATATATATATATATATATATATTATATATTCTTTATTGATCAATAAAGCATCCATAGAAGTTCTGCAAAACTTTAACATTTACCCAAAGACTCATGAGTTTTTGAAGAAAATGATTCAAGAATGGTATTTATGTCATAATTATTTGTATCATACCCATGGAGATGCTGGGGGTCTATCAGTATAAACAGCATCCCCACCTTACGGAAATTCTGTGCTAGGAATTTCATCTTTTCTATCCCTCTCTTTGTTTCTACCTGGTTTCTTTTCTTCCTGTCACCTCCTCCTTGTCTATTTTCTTTTTTCTTGGTGCAATCTCTTGCTTTTTTCCCCCCAGAAAGACTTAAGAAAGAACAATTCTCTCCCACTCCAAAGTCAGATGTGCTGGTCCTGGCTTGTCAGGTACTTCTTGCGCAGAACATCTTGCGCACACGTTAAATCCTGTTCCGCTGTTCGAAAGAGTAGGCCATTGTGTGCTGGTGGGAACAGATGACAATTTTTTTTTTAAAACGCATACACACGCATTAAAAAAAAATCTGAGCGCTTTGATTTGTTGCTTTACAAGATTCAGCGCTATATAAATTCCATACATTATTATTATTATTACTTAACGGCAGCACAGTGCATTTTAGCTCATGTGACAGACAATACTAGTTGCTATCAGAGCTGTCAGAAGAATATTTGTAATAGAAGAGAGTAGGTATTGTGCAACAACGTGGTGAGAGCACAATCAGTTGCTGGTCTTTCTGACCTCGGGTAGTCTTCACCCTTACTTCTGCCATGTTAAAATTTTCACCCAGTGTTGACTGTGGCCTGTGAAAAAGCAATACCATACAAACTATTCACTTTGTCTTGATGTAGTTCTGATTGTTTCATGCTGTCATAGACCAGCACCATTTTTTTTCCTAAAAATCCTGATTTGCCCTTTTCTAAAGAAGCTGCATAAACAAAGGGGGGAAAAGGATCACGGAAATGTATATAAGGAGAGAATGCAGCCGATTATAACCACCACCATTCGACCTGGGTAGGTGACAGTAAAAAACAAATTCTTGATAAAACTCAAAACCTTTCAGCAACCTCTCCTATTTTTTTTTTCTATAAGTATTTTGCTATAAACTACATAGTTGTGTTTATGGTTTTTGTCACCAGATCTTCTCCACTTGTCCTTGACCTTCTATCTGCAGGCTCTGGAGACGCCAGCATCATAATGCCGGAGCACAAGAGCCACTGGACTTGTCCGTACCCACTTGACATGACTTGACGACTCTTTGCTAGAAACTTACAGGTCTAAGGGTGTAGAATGGAAGGTGATTTCACAGAACTTTGAAGAGCAAACCTTCAAGTCTGTGCTAGATTAAGCCGTGAAAGACAAAAGCTCAGAAGGGTAGAATCCTGTAGGGCAAACCTACACAACCCGAAGGGCAGATCTGTGAAGGGTAAGCCCACTAGCCCCTGAAGGGCAAACCCATTAGCCCCTGAAGGGCAAACCCACTAGCCCCTGAAGGGCAAACCCACTATCCCACAAGCCCCTGAAGGGCAAACCCACTAGCCCCTGAAGGGCAAACCCACTAGCCCATGAAGGGCAAACCCACAAGCCCCTGAAGGGCAAACCCACAAGCCCCTGAAGGGCAAACCCATAGCCCCTGAAGGGCAAACCCACAAGCCTCTGAAGGGCAAACCCACAAGCCCCTGAAGGGCAAACCCATAGCCCCTGAAAGGTAAACCCACAAGCCCCTGAGGGGCAAACCCATAGCCCCTGAAGGGCAAACCCATAGCCCCTGAAGGGCAAACCCACAAGCCCCTGAAGGGCAAACCCATTTGCCCCTGATGGGCAAACTCCTGGAAAAATCGTACATATAGGGTATATCCGGTGCAGATCCTGGCATTGTTACCCAAGGATCTACGGCATGCACATCCATTTTCTTATTCTACTGCGTGAGCCTGGCATTATTGCCCAGGAATTTGTGACATGGACATCAGTTTTCCGATTCCACTCGGTTGAATAGCAAAGTTGAGAGGAGCTTGACGGCTTTCATCTCAGAGAGGTGTCTGTTTGACCTCCCATCTCTGAAACCTTCAGGGATCAAATGCGATCAGAGCAGTGAGGACTGTGTTCTTCGTGGACATCTGCTATACGACATGCAGCAGGATATATGAAGAGGTAGTGAGGCAGTGACTCCTGCCATGCAACCACGACCTTGCACACTTCACAGGTAAGTTTGTACAGAGAAACAACCTGTCAACACGTGTGTGCACAATATTCAGGACACTGTCATCTGATCTCAAAACAAATATTGACCCTGAAGTTACAGGAAGTCTCAGTGATCACACATTTCAGCCTTTACTAGCAATCTCAACTGGAGCCAATCTTGGCGCCGACACTGATTTTGGTGTCCTGAAACGAGACATTTATCTGGGTGTCCTAAAATGGCCCAGCCTAAAAACTCTGGCACACAGTGCGCCTAAGGGGAAGGTGTCCTAAAATGGCACATACAGCCTAAAACCCCTGGCACACAGTGCTCCTAAGGGGAAGGTGTCCTAAAAAATTACCCAGCCTAAAACCCCTGGCACACAGTGCTCCTAAGGGGAAGATGTCCTAAAATGGTCCAGCCTAAAACCCCTGGCTTTCAGTGCTCCGAAGGGGAAGGGGAAGTAAAATGGCTTAGCCTAAAACCCCTGGCACACGGTGCTCCTAAGGGGAAGGTGTTCTAAAATGGCTCATGCAGCCTAAAACCCCTGGAACATAGTGCTCCTAAGGGGAAGGTGTCCTAAAATGGCTTAGCCTAAAACGTCTGGCACACAGTGCTCCTAAGGGGAAGCCTAAAACGCCTGCCATCAGTGCTCCTAAGGGGAAGGGGAAGTAAAATGGATCGGCCTAAAACCCCTGGCGCTCAGTGCTCCTAAGGGGAAGGTGTCCTAAAATGGCCCAGCCTAAACCCCCTGGCACTCAGTGCTCCTAAGGGGAAGGGACACATTTGGCCCCCAGACTTTCTTCAAGCATTCGCTGTAACTTCTAGGTCTCTTCCTTCTTGCTCTGATTCCTTAAGTCCTAGCGTAGATGTCAAAAGTCGTCATGTGGGTCATCTTAGTTCTGTGGCCTTGTCTCCCTCATCATGACTGTTGCATCAATCATGATCTCACAGAGGTAAGTACACCTTTTTTTTTTTTTTTGGGGGGGGGGGGGGGTTGGTTGTTAAGGGGTATTTTTTCAGAGAAGGGGGTTAATTTTTAGACTGTACTTATCGTAGTAGCACGGTAAAGCCATGAATTTATGCTGGGTATTTGTTTTTCCACATCTTACCCTAAGTAGACAAAACTTTCAGACTTATTTCAGTAAAACCTGGGATTTTCCCCTACTGAAATTGGCAAGCCCATTCGTTTAAAAAAATTGTGGACAGTGTTACAGGGTAAACATCCATAGAAATTTATTTTTATGACATGTAAAGAAAGAATATTAGCACATGAAGTTATTTTTCGATCCTAATTCATTTTCCAAAGGAACAGAATTGAATGGTTGGGAAAATCTAGATCGCTTAGTGATGGTATAGTGTTGCTATGGCTCTCTCTCTCCTCTCTTTCTCTTGGGGTTGCAAAAGCCGAGTGGTTAGAACATTGCGCTCCTGATTTGACTGCTCGGGATCAAACCACCACGGAGGTACCTGTCTCGGGGAGGGAGGGGGGGGGGATTTTTACCCTGGAGTTAACGTTGAGTACTGATTCCGCTCCCCCAAAAGTCCTTCGGATGAGACTGTGAATCAAGACCCCATGTGTGAACACACCTAGAACATCTTGCCCACACATTAAAAACCTGTATTTCCTTTTGAAAGAATAGGCCATTTCTTGCCAGGAGGAATGGATGACAAAATCTTTTTTTTTTAAACTGCATGCACACAGGTGTCGTATTTAGACACCATCCCCAGTCGGTATGTTGCTACCTTAGTGGTGGGTAAAAACTGGCATTCAAAAAATCTCAACAATGGTGAACCTGGAGCTCTAGTCGAGGAAAGAAAACAACTAAAAAAATTTTTTTTCAGACCCCACTGGTGCCATGGGAAAGTACACCAGTCAAGTCAACAATTCCTTGGAAGAAACGCCAGTCATCAAGTCAACGATTCCTTAGAAGATGCCAGTCAAGTCAACTATTCCTTGAAAGAACCGGTCAGCAATTCCATGGAAGACACCAGTTAAGTCAACGATTCCATAGAAGGTGCCAGTCAAGTCAACAATTCCTTGGAAGAACCAGTCAAGTCCACGATTCCTTAGAAGACACCATTCAAGTCAAGGATTCCTTGGAAGACATCAGTCAAGTCACAGTTGGATTTCTGCCACATCCTTTCAGGTAAAGAAATTAACCACAGGATTATTATGTTTTTCTGGCTTATCTTAGTGATATGTTGTATCTTGTTGTATTGCTTTGTGTTGTTTTGTAGTGTAATGTAATGTACTGCATTGACTCAGTCCAGGGCCCAGTGCTGAAATTAGTAAGCCCCTTCCTTTTACCAAGTCCAAGTGTGGTCAGTTTCTGCTATAATCAGCACCAGCTGGGATGGGCTGGGATGGAATGGATAGCAGCTGAGAGGAGCTGAAAGTGGGGGAAACTGACAGCTGTGATACCAGCGCTTTGATTTGTTTGCTTTGCAAGATTCATCGCTATACAAATTCCATATATTATTATTATTATACTATTAATTGTGGCAAATTTATCGGCATGATATTCAGGTTCCACCCCCTGGGGAGAGCACAGTGCCAAAAGAGCGGCCACCCATTCCTTAATTTGTACATTTGTTGCCCTAGGAATAGTGTACAACAGAATTTTGCCAGGGACAGCTCTCTCGTTGCTGTGGGTTCTTTTATGGGAGCTTAATGTGTGTTTTACAACGAACTTAGGTTTTTCATCCCATGCTAAAGACAAGCATCCAGACCACCGCTCTAGTGGATGGATGCGAAGATGTAACAGGAATGGAACCCACACTTCCCACTTTCTAGGTGGGTGTGTTACCTCTAAACCACCGAACAACCTGTGTGTGTGTGTGTGTGTGTGCATGCGATTGTGCCTGTTTATGTGCCTTTACTACTTTGCGTATTCGTCTCTCTTTTTAATGTCTGTCTGTGTCTTGTCTGTCTCTCTGCATCTGTCTCTATCATCCCCCCTCCCTCCTCCCCCCCCCCCCCCCCCTTCTGTTTGTCTCTGTGTCTGTCTCTGTGCATCTGTCTACATCCTCCCCCCTCTCTCCTTCCCTCTCTTCTTCTCTCGGTCTCTCTCTCTATATATACACACACACATGGCTCCCTCTCTTTCTGTGTGCACATGTATTGCACAGGCATTAAATTTCAAGATATCTCACTTTTTTGTGCAGAATCATTCCATCATCGAAGCTGTTCCCGTCCTAGGTACTTCAATGCCTGAGGATGAGGCACAAGCAAGTGGAAGCAGAGAAGAAGGTACTTTGTTATTTGTTGTTGTTGGTTCTCCAGCTAACATTCAGAGAGTCTTTAAGAAAATACCCTCTAGTCTCACATTATTGTGTGCACTTTAAAATATTCAGGGTTTCTGTGCCATGGACAATAAAAATAATAAATTTTAAGAAATCATCTCAGACATATATTTTAGATTTTGTTGCAATTTCATTTCAATGTGCCCAGCTCTGGATAGCTTACAACAGAATTTTGCCAGGGACAGCTGTCTTGTTGCTGTGGGTTCTTTTATGTGGGCATAACATGTGTTGTACAATGGACTTGAAAGTGTATTATCCCATACGATAAACAAGCATCCAAACCACCACTGGTGGACACAGGCAAAGATATGGCTCAGACAGTAATGGAACCCACATTTACCACTTTCTAGGCAGTTGTGATACCTCTAAACAAACAGTCCACCTGTGTGTGTGTGTGCGCGTGCTTGTACTTGTTTGCCCATTTATCTTTTTCTGTGTGTTTGTGTCTTGTCTGTCTCTGTATCTGTCTTGACCTTCTCTCTCTTCTCTCATATATATATATATATATATATATATATATAAAAATTTATCTTGATTTTTTTGTGCAGAATTATTTTGTCATCAAAGCTGTTTCAATCCTGTCGTCGAAGCTGTTCCCGTCCTAGGTACTTCAATGCCTGAGGATGCGGCACGAGCAAGTGGAAGCAGAGAACAAGGTACTTTAATTGATGTTGTTGGGTGTTCTCCAGCTTAACATTCAGAGTCTTTAAGAAAATACCCTCTAGTCTCACTTCCCTGTGTGTCTTAAAATATTCAGGGTTTCTGTACCATAAATGATAAAATTCATAAGTTTAAAGAAATCCTCTCCAGACAAATATTTTAGATTACATTGCAATTTCATTTCAGTGGGCCGGGTTCTGGATTCCTACCTACCTCTTTACACTCTGCATTTTTCACTGGTATTAGCTCTCCAGCATTGTGCAGTTAAGTTGACTTCTCTTGACTGTTTCAGGCATTGAGGCATTGAACTGAAATTGTTTAGGCATCGTTTTAAGGGTGCATTGCCTCTAAACCACGGATCCACCCGTGTGTGTGTGCATGCATCTGTACCTGTTTATGTTCCTGTACTTGTTTGCCTATTTGTCTCTCTTTTTGTCTGTTGGTTTAAAGAAATGTTTATTCCGAAAAAAAACATTGTTATTATACATGTAAACATTGTAAGCAACAAATAGCTAATGGCTTATAATGTGTGTCTTGTCTTTCTCTGTGCATCTGTCACTACCCTTCCCCTCTCATATATATATATATATATATATATATATATATATATATATATTTGTATCTGGCTCCCTCGCTTTCTGTGTGTGCACGTATGCACAGGCATTCAATTTCAAGATATCTCAATTTTTGTGCAGAATCCTTCCATCATCAAAGCTGTTCCCGCCCATCCTAGGTACTTCAATGCCTGAGGATGCGGCACGAGCAAGTGGAAGCAGACATCAAGGTACTGTTGTTTGTTGTTGGGTATTCTCCAGCTTAACATTTAGTCTCAAAGAAAATGCACTCTAGTCTCACATGCCTGCCTGTGCCAAAGTATTCAGGGCTGAAAGCCTTGAAACAATACTGTTCTTCAAAACGCCTTTCTTTTGAATTTGTCATACCCCAATAACAGTGAACGATGTGCTTAACATCTTACTCAAATAAAAACAGTCAGGATCAAGAGATTTTGACAAAATCGATAGTAAATTTTGTTTTTAATTGCTGCATATGCTATAACTGCAACTTAAGTTCTTGCAAGAGTTATTTCCCTTTAAATTTCAAAGGAAAAGTTAAACCTCTAAATAAATCAGGAAACCCAGCCAATCCCTCTATATACCTATATCCAATATCAATACTTTATAATCTCAATAAACAGAGAAATCACATGGGTTACAAGCCACGTTTTACAAAAAGGTGATCAACAGGAAAAAAAGTTGATTCTAAAAGTCGCAAACACAGAGGCAAACATACACACACGCACACAGAGCATGCTACACACATTGCAGAACAGAATGATGTCATACATACAATAAGAGCAAAATCAGTCGTGATGCTCTGTATTACACTAAAAGCATTAAACTCAGTGAATGAAATGCACGCCTAATTTGCTGAAAGCGTCCCATACTTTTAGTACTGTTTCTCTTACCTTCCCCTCCATCCCTCCCTGTGTGTGTGTGTGTAACAGGCATTTAGGTTTTTAAAGTCTTGGTTGTTTACACTAAATCATACATAACACATCTGCATTGTTTACATTTGTGTACTTGTACCTAATATGCACACACATGCTCACACACACATACATACATAATTTATTAATGCATTATTTTCATCATTATCATCACCATTGTCATTTTTAGTGTTATTATAAAACTTTTCTTTTTTAAGTTTTTAAAAGAATTAAATTATATTTTTTTAGTAGTCTTTATCAAGCAAATATTTACTGGTTTGTTTTGGGTTGTTTTGTTTTTGTAAACAGAAAAGACCTGCAGACTATCACCATGGAAAGGACCTTCAAAACCTCATTAAATATATCTTCAAAACCTCAACATGAAAATCTTCAAAACCAACATGCAATGTCCTCAAAACCTCAACATGGAAAAAATCTTCAAAACCTCGACATGGAAAGTATCTTCGAAACCACAACATGGAAAATATCTTCAAAACCTCAACATGGAAAACATCTTCAACACCTTCAACATGGAAAATATCTTCAAAACCTCAACATGGAAAACATCTTCAAAACCTCAACATGGAAAACACCTTCAAAACCTCAAATGGAAGATGCCTTCAAAACCTCAACATGAAAAATATCTTTGAAACCTCAACATGGAAAATACCTTCGAAACCTCAACATGGAAAATACCTTCAAAACCTCACATGGGAGACATCTTCAAAACCTCAACATGAAAAATATCTTCAAAACCTCAACATGGGAAACATCTTCGAAACCTCAACATGGAAAATATTGTCAAAACCTCAACACGGAAAACTTATTCAAAACCTCAGTATGGAAAATATCTTTGAAACCTCAACATGGAAAATGTCTTCAAAACCTCAACATGGAAAACTTATTCAAAACCTCAACATGGAAAATGCCTTCAAAACCTCAACACGGAAAACTTAGTCAAAACCTCAACATGGAAAATATCTTCAAAACCTCAACACGGAAAACATCTTCAAAACCTCAACATGGAACACCATCTTCAAAACATCACCAGGAAAAAATATCTGCAGACCTTGACATGGAAAATCTCTTAAAAAATCCACATGGAAATCTCTTCAAAACAGAGACACAGAAAATGTCTTCAAAATCTCAACATGAAAGATATCTTAAAAACCTTAACATGGATTTTAAAAAAATACTCCAAACCTCAACATTGAAAAATGTCTTCTAAACCTAACAAGAAAAATATCTTCAAAGTTTCAAAATGATAATAACCTTCAAAACCTCAATATTTGAAAGTATTCTCAAAACCTCAACATTGCAAAAAAAGTTCTAAAACTCAACATGGAAAAGTTTTTCAAGTCCTAAACATGGAAAGTCCTGTCAAACCTCAACATGATAAATATGTTGAGAACTTCAACATGGAAATTTTCAAAACTTCAACATGGAAATTATTTTCAAAACTTCAACATGGAAATATCTTCAAAACTTCACCATGGAAATTATTTTTTTAACTTTAAAATGGACATTATCTGCACAACCACTTGGAAACTAGCCAAAACTTCTACATGGAAATCATCTCCAAAATTTCCACATGGAAATTATCTTCAAAACCTCACATGGAAATTATCTTCAAAACTTCAACATGGAAAATATCTTACAACCACATGGAAGTTTTCTTTGAAACTTGAATGTGGAAATTATCTTCAAAACCACATAGCAGTCTTCTTCAAAACCACATCATGGAAAATATCTTCAAAACCATATCGTGGAAAATATCTTCCAAACCACACCGTGGAAATTATCTTCAAAACCACTACATGGAAATTATCTTCAAAAACACACCCTGGAAATTATCTTCAAAACCACATGCGTATTTTGAAAATAACTTCAAAAGTGTCAAACATAAGCAATGCAACACAGAAAAGATCTCAAAACCGCAACAGGGAAAAGTTCTTCAAAACTTCAACATGGAAAATGCCTCCAAAACCTCACCATGGAAAAAAGCTCTTCAAAACTTCAACGTGGAAAGAGCTCTTCAGAACTTCAACATGGAAGAAGCTCTTCAGAACTTCAACATGGAAGAAGCTCTTCAGAACTTCAACATGGAAGAAGCTCTTCAGAACTTCAACATGGAAGAAGCTCTTCAGAACTTCAACATGGAAAAAAGCTCTTCAGAACTTCAACATGGAAGAAGCTCTTCAGAACTTCAACATGGAAGAAGCTCTTCAGAACTTCAACATGGAAGAAGCTCTTCAGAACTTCAACATGGAAGAAGCTCTTCAAAACCTCAACATGGAAGAAGCTCTTCAAAACTTCAACGTGGAAGCTCTTCAGAACTTCAACGTGGAAGAAGCTCTTCAGAACTTCAACGTGGAAAAACCTCTTCAAAACCTCAACGTGGAAAAATCTCTTCAAAATCTCAATGTGGGAAAATCTCTTCAAAACCGTAACATGGAAAAATCTCTTCAAAACCTCAACGAGGAAGAAAACTAGAACTATACTTTTTAAATTAAAATTTTTAAAAAAAATTCTTTTATATCGAGGATAATGGAATAAGCCCTTATGTGCTTTTTTACGTCCAGTCCCCGTGTGTGTGCGGATTTGTGAATTCTGTCATCTGTTCCCACCGGCACACAGTGGCCTACTCTTATGAAAAGCGGAACAGGATTTAACATGTGCACAAGATGTTCTGCGTTCGTTCCCGTTCGCACACGGGTCCTCGGTTTATAGTCTCATCCAACTGTGTGTGTGTGTGTGTGTGTGTGTGTGTGCACGCGCCCGCGGGCACATGTGTGTGAAGGATCTTCAAAATCTCGACATGGAAAAAGATATGATTACAAGTTATGTTTTTGTGTAAACAAAGCAATGAAAACTATACTACAGCCCTCAAATCATTCAGCCCTGCCAGTTTTTTCTCTAGCTTTTTACCATAGCCTGCTCAGTTGTACCAGCTAAATGTTTGTAGCAAGTCCATGAAATTTTATAAACAGATTACATTCTTTTCTACATATTGAGGAAATAACTCATAGAAGACATTCCCAACAAATTTAGTGGCAACATGTAAAGCTGGTGACAAAGTCGGAATCTAAGTTAACGTCAGAATATAAAGCTAGTGTCCAAGTTAATATCAGAACTTAAAAGTTGGTGTGGAAGCATAAAGTAATGTAATATAGAATTTGTTAATATCAAAGAATAAGGTTATTCTTTAGATATTGAACTAGCTGAGGTCAAAAGATAAATGTGTCAATTTAGAACTTATTTTTGTAATATTGACTTAGTCAGTATCAATGATTAGAGTTGGGGTTTTTTCCCTCACATTTAGTTAGTTGTCAAGGTATGGAGTTCTTCCCCTCATATTCAGTCAGTAGCATGCTATAGAGATTTTTTCTTCATATTAAATAGCTATTTGATATCAAAAGTATCAAGGGGTTTTTTCCATTCATATTGATTCATTTGATAAATAATATGTCAAGATTTGTTTTTTTAAGTTGGTATCAAAGTATAAAGCTTTTCTTCATCCTTACTTGGTACCAAAATATAAATTCTGTCCTCAATATTGAGTTGCTTGATACCAAAAGCGTAAGAATGGTTGAGGTATAAATGTTATTTTTATATATGGTACCAACATTCTTTTCTTCATACTGAATTAGTTGAATCAAAGTCCTTTTCTTTGTATTGATTTGATATTGAAGTATACACTTTTTTATTTGCTTCTTAGTAAGTTGGTGCTTATACTCTTTCCTTCATGATTGAGTTGCTTTCAAAGCATAAAGTTCTTTCCTTCATAGCGAGTTATTTTGAATCAAAGTATAAAATTTTCTGTCATAGTGACATAGCATTCCTACCTTGTGAAATTCTGTGCAAGGGAGTCCCCTTTTCTGTCCCTCTCTTTGTTTCTGCTTTGTTTTTCATCATTTCACCACCTCTATTTGATTTGATTTGCTGCTTTACAAGATTAGTGCTATATAAATTCCATACATTATTTTTTTTTTTTCTGCCTTCTTGGTCCATTCTTTTGCCTTTTTTTCTGGAAAAAACTTAGAAGATAACAATTCTCTCCCATGCTGAAGTTAGATGTGCTGGGCCTGTCTGGTCAGGTGCCTGACAGCAATACAGCGCATTTTCGCTCGTGTGAGGACAGCAATAGTTGTTAGTTTTCAAGAAGAAGATTGCTTTGAAATAGAAATGGTCCAAAAAATGTTATCACTGGCTTTCAATGTTGTCATGGTATTGCACCTAGATGCAGAAAAATTCTAAATCTTTAGTTCCTGATCAGAAAATCTTGTACAAAACAGTCAAGCAATGAAGACGTCTGACTGGAAATGTAAAAATCTGAAGTTTCTGATGTTGCAAATCTTTGCAAAATTGCTACAGGTATATCATAGCCGCATATTTCACAGCAACAAATGAATATTTTGTCTTTGACTGCTGCAGTTTGCTTAAGAAGGAAGTGGAGCACAAGCTGAGTGCTGTATGTTTGAAGATGGAGCATTAGTTTTTCTAATAACTGCTTTTCCTCTGTAGTTATTGCTGTTCCCTTGTGCTGCTGTTAACACTTAACTCTAACCCCAGTTCTTGCCCCATACTGCAAACCCTCACACTTGACCATGTTGGTTCTAACCTTAACACTGACCTGACTGACTCAGTTCTGCGGTATGGGGACACAGCTGTATAAGGGAACAGCAGCAGCAAAGGGAAGGAGTGGTTTAGCAGATTTTATTCTGTTTATCATCGGGATGTGGTTTGTAAGAGAAATATGAGAAAAACAAAGCCAGTCTTAAGCTAACCCTTGATGGTAGGATCCCTGGGAAAAAGAAGTTTGCAGAAGGGTAGTCAAGCCACTGTACCTACACAATATCATTACAGATTTTGCAATGTTTCAAAATTTCTTGTTAATGAATTTGAGTACATTAGTCAACCTCAAGTGTGGCATGTAGATTTAACACCACCACTACCGTTCGATAGAAAGCCAGTGATAGGACCATTAGCACCTAGTGATAGGAGGACCTTTAGTACTTTAGCACCTAGTGATAAGAGGACCATTAGTGCTTTAGCACCTAGCGATAGGAGGACCTTTAGTACTTTAGCACCTAGTGATAGGAGGACCTTTAGCACCTAGTGATAGGAGGACCATTAGAACTAGTAATGGGAATTTTAGCATTTCAGTATCTAGGCATTGTCCATGCTCTGCAGAAGTATCCCTCTGTAGCAGCCTTTCATCAGTTCCTGTCTTGTGCCTCTCAAAGGCATATCACGACTGTATTTGGGAGGGGGGGGGGGGGGGGGGGGGGGGGAATTTGTTCCAAGGCTAGAGGTCCAAGGTTTACCATGGTGAGATTTTGAGTATGCGATCGTTTTTAATAATATATGGACATTTTATAGCAATAAATCTTGTACAGCAAATAAATCACTTTCCAGTCCACTCTGTTATTGTCTTCCCATCATTGTCTCTGTCTGCCTCTTTATCTCTCTCCTTGTACTGTTCCCTGGAAGTCAGTCTTGGCCTGTTCAAATCTTTGTGTGACATACCCGTACCACTTCAGATTGCATTTTCCCACTAAGTCAGGAACAGATATGGACAGTGTTTTCTTGATGTACAGCCTCATGGTTGCCCACAAAACTATGCCAAACTCTGTCAAATGCCTTCTTAAGGTCCGCAAAGATGTGGTCAAGATCTGCTGGTGATTGTAGGTACTTCTCACAGAGTATTCTTTCTACAGTTGAAAATTTGCTCTGTTGTGCTCTGAAACTTGCCTGTTCTTCTTTGATTTTTCTCTCAGCCTGTGGCTTCTAGGTAGAAGTAAAATGGATGCCTCTATGGAGGCTCAATCGCAGGCTGTCAGGTCACAAGAGCAACAACTCCCCACCCCACATGAGTTGGTGGAAACTGCATCTTGGCTGCCATTCTGTGCACTTTTTACAAATATTTTTTGGTAACATTTTCACTCTTTTTGCAATATGACCTATATTTGTCCATTTCATTTTAAGAGGGAACTTAGGACATCTGTTAGTCCTGTTCTTTTATTTTCTGCCCTCTTGGCATAGTGTTCTGTCTTATACTTTGACTTTGGTATTCTGTCTTATACTTTGGTATTCTGTCTTTGACTTTGGTAATCTGTCTTACACTTTGACTTTGGTATTCTGTCTGATATGACTTTGGTATTCTGCATTATACTTTGGTATTCTGCATTATACTTTGACTTTGGTATTTTGTCTGATACTTTGACTTTGGTATTTTGTCTGATACTTTGACTTTGGTATTTTGTCTGATACTTTGACTTTGGTATTCTGCATTATATTGGTATTCTGCATTATACTTTGCATTATACTTCGACTTTCAACAATTTTAATTTTAGGACTATCAGAGAGTAAGGTTTTCTCTGCACTCCATAAAATACTAGCACAGGAAACGGGATTGTTTTTGCACAAATTAGTGAAAGGGGCAGGCCATGGTTTATTAGGGAAAGAATGTGTTACGGGAAAGGAAGGAAGAGGAGGGCGTGTGTGTGTGTGTGTGTGTGTGAGAAGTCTTTTGAGAAGTTCTTGAACAAACTCCAAACTCTTTCTCTCGTGATGATTTTTTTCATGTTCTGATGGAATTAAAAAAAAAAAAAGTTTTATCAGTTTTCTTTAATTGAATAATCCTTGGTCAGAATTTTTTTTTTTTTTAATTAGTCTGTTGGAAATGTTCAGATCCAAAGTAGTAGTTTTGTTAGGCTTATTAGCTTTCATTTATATATTCATTCTAGTTTTATTCTGGGTTTTTTATTTATATAAAACTATTTAAAATCCGCAGATGGCACTTGATACAAGCAGGGCTAGGTGTTATTTGAGGGCTTGTTTCCCCATGTTCTGATTTAAAAATGGTTTTGAAATGATCCTTGAATGCTGGCAGAACTGCAGGGGATTTTGGTGTGATTTTTTTTCATATACTCATTTTGAAGTAGTGAACACAAAGTGAAGCAATTTATTGCTAACCTATTTTAAAATTTAAATTGTAGATGGTAGAATTTGGCTATCGTCAACTGCTGTGTTACCCAGTGTACCTTAGATCGTTATTCCAACATAGCCTGACATCATTTTTTGTTGAAAGTTTGTAGTCACTTTATGGTTTTGCTCATGAAGCATTGCCTGCCTTGGCTTATCTATTCCCCAGATGTAAGGGACATGTATGTGTGTGCAATTTCTCTTCCACCATTGGGTTGCTTGACTCGCATTTTTTCTTTTGCATAAACAGCAAGCATAATGATACTACTTATAGCAACCCAGTAAAACTTTTTCATCATTTTCTGCCAAACATAACATTGTCCTTTCTTAAATGAATGATGCAGTGCTTTTAAATGTACATGTTTTGGGTGAATTTGATGTTTAGATATTTATTTGGGGGGCTTGAACTTTCTATGCTCTGGGCAGTCCCGTGGTTGGTTTAGGTGCATCTAACCATTCCATGCCATGCCCACATTTTTTTTACCATCAAAAGGATGGTAGATGTGTGCAGCTTGTTGCCTGTATCACTTCTTGATCATAACAACCTGAAGGACATGGCACAAAGTCTTGTCTGTAACCTATCCTCAATATGTGAAATTCTTGGACAGGGGTTTTGTGAAGTAATGTTAGATAGGTTCTGCCTCCAATACTCTGCACTTTGTTTGTGGCCCCCTCTCTCTAGTTCCTATCATTCTAGAGTAAGAATTACAGTTGTACATACTTTATTTCAAAATATGTTGCAATTGAAGCTGCATTCCAATTGATTTCACTGCCATGAAAAGAAGGAAAATTTTCCTTTGGGATTGTAACTATTATCAGTGGTTTGCTTGCTCTATTGGTACGCTGTATGTTTGGTTTTTTAAAGATCCTCTTCACTCCCATGAAAGGGGGAGTTGATTTGTGTTTTATGTGTTTTTTTTGGTGTAACTATTACTAATGGTTTCCTTGCTCTGTTAGTACACTTTTTCTTAAAATCCTCTTTTGTCCTGAACCCAATTAAGCCTCTTGTAGAATCCCAACTGGAAATGTTCTATGGTTTGGATAAACTATTACAATTCAGTCTAATTACCAATATATGATAACATTCAAGCTTGTCCATCTGAATGATTGGAGAAAATGTTACATGTTACATGTTCCTTTAGAGGACCAGCAAAAAATGTTTGTTGTAACCAGTATTGCTTCCAATTTTCCTGTATTTTCATAACACCCATGTACCAAACTAGTTAATAGCTTAAAAAGTTTAAAATGTAGGTGGTGAGCACACACCACTGGAACTTGACTACCCAGCCGACTTTTCAACCTGAAAAAAATACAAGCTTTGCACAACACCCTCTTCTTTAAAACTTACAAGCTGATGTTTTGCGCTTATTCAGGGTATCTGTGCTTTCTGGCTGTAAAGAGAACATGGCTGGAACTGAGAAGCTTTTTGTCACTTCTGTGTTCATATTGGAAGCTGAGCAAAAGTCATGTAGTTAGTCATTGTGTCACTGCTGGTCAGAGCATTGCGAAAAGCCTACCTCCCCCTCTTCGGAGTAGGGTTGGGTAGCCGGCTCGCAGCTGAAATAAAACAAAATGAATTGGAAACTTCTGAGTGACATTTAAAAAACCTTGTCATAACTTGATGAAAACTTGATACATCTTAACAAAATTTCATAAAATAAAACAAAAACTTGGCCAGGGTCTTCATTCAGAGTTCAGTTCATGAATGACTGTGTTTACAAGAGTAGAGTATGTACAAAAGACCTCCATTGATGAATGACTGTGTTTACAAGTGTGCAGTGTGTGCACAAGATCTCCATTGATGAATGACTGTGTTTACAAGTGTACTGTGTTTACAAGTGTGCAGTGTGTGCACAAGATGTCCATTGATGAATGACTGTGTTTACAAGTGTGTAGTGTGTGCACAAGATCTTCATTGATGAATGACTGTGTTTACAAGTGTGCAGTGTGTGCACAAGATCTCCATTGATGAATGACTATATTTACAAGTGTGTAGTGTGTGCACAAGATCTCCATTGATGAATGACTGTGTGTTTACAAGTGTGCAGTGTGTGCACAAAATCTCCATTGATGAATGACTATATTTACAAGTGTGTAGTGTGTGCACAAGATCTCCATTGATAAATGACTGTTTGCAAGTGTGCAGTGTGCACATAATCTCCATCGATGAATGACTGTGTGTTTACAAGTGTGCAGTGTGTGCACAAGATCTCCATTGATGAATGACTATATTTACAAGTGTGCACAAGATCTCCATTGATAATGACTGTTTACAAGTGTGCAGTGTGTGCACAAGATCTCCATTGATGAATGACTGTGTTTACAAGTGTGTAGTGTGTGCACAAGATCTCCATCAATGAATCAAAGCTGAAGCCAACTTCCTAGAGCAGCTTTGACATTTTGTTTGGACTCGAGTTGCTACAAAACAGATGTAATGAAATTCATCACAACGGGTGCCTAACGCTCGGGCCTAAATAAAATTTACATGCTGATTTTGTAGAACATGATCAAGATGAGTGAATATTGTATTTGCATTTTCCACAGACAGATATTTCGTCTCAAGTGGGGCATTTCTTTTGCTGACTTATGTTTATCAGAAGATGCAGTATCCAACTTTATTAAGAGATAGTTATGAAGTTTGCAGATTTTTCTTTTTCTAAATAATTCTAAACTTGTACATAGTTTTTAAATAATTTTTACATGAAACCTACAACCCAGTTCCAGTGTAAACATACCATACAGCATGACCATAACGGTTCGAAATTAACTGATGTTAAGCCAAAAAGTATTTAAGAGAAATGATCTCACAACACACACACACACACAGTGCACAGCAAAGCAGAGGTCCCATGTGAGAATGCACACAGACCATCTTGTGCACATGCTAAAGCCTGTTCCGCTTTTTGCATTGAGTAGGCCATGGTGTGCCGGTGGAAACGGATGACAAAACTGACAAAACCACATGCACACCGGGACTGGATGTAAAAAAAGCACATGAGTGCTTATTCCATTATCCTCAAAATAAAATAAATACATTTTTTTAAAAACTCGGAGCTTTAATCAAGGAATATATATCTAGGAAAAACAATTTTCAATCTCTAACCCACCAACACACAATCTTCTGAGGCAGTTTGAATGCATCTGCATTAAGCACCTTCATTGAAAGACTTGCGATCACTGCAAACATCATGGATGAGGGGGTTTAGTCATCCGCCTTTCTATACGAGCCCCGAGTGTTATATAAACACACCTACATCTTCACATGAAAACCTCTCTCTCTCACACACAGATGCACACACGTAGAAAAAGCTAACAGCAAGGTAACTTAACATACACACAAAAAGACAGAAATCAATTAGGATGTCACTTGCCCAACTTAACTGTTATACACAACCATATTGAGGTAAAGGAATGAACGAATGAATGTACCTATGATTTATAAAGCGATCAAATTTCTCCACACACATTACATGATCACAGTGTTGGGGAGAGAAAAGAAACGAAAAGGTGGTGGGGTGGGGAAAAACAATAATTATGAAGTATCAACACAAGCAGAAGCACACAAAAGAAACGCAGTATACTTGCTAACACACACACACACACACACACACTGATTTGTACACAGAAAAGAAAAGGCTGTCTCTCACACACACACTTGCACACATGTGCACACAACCACTTCATACAGAGAAAAAAAAGGCTGTTTCTCATACACATACATGTGCACACACATACACACACACACACACACATTTGTAATAAAAGGAATGGACGAGTCCGAAACAGGCTGTGTCTGCATGATTTCCCAAGTTTCCAGAATGTCTATTTGGTTCTCCACAGCACAGTTTGGAGGGATTTCCCAGGCACAGTGATGTCCAAATAGCCAACATCCGGGTCATGCACCGACAACTTCACATCCGATGTATCCCTGAAAATCGAATTGACAACCATAAGCAAAAGGATGATCAGAAGCCTTCACTACAGTCGTCCTCTTCTTCTCTTGTTCGCTTTTTACCCCCGTCAGATCTGTTTGGGAGAAACGGTGGCAAGTCCTTTCCAGCTCCTCTCTTGGGCCGTTCAGCTTGGTTTGCAGGGTCATCTCCATCTTCATTACAGTTACTTTCACTCCCCCAACTTGGTGGTTATGGGGTGGTGCATCATCCACTTAGCGAGCAAGAAGCCTCTAGTTTGAACAAGAACTTTCTCCCATCTACTTGACCTTGAGAGGCGGTCTTGGTGCTTGTCTTTCAGATGAGAGGATAAACCAAGATCCTATGTACAATACACATCATAAAAGAAACAACAACAAACCCCCACAGCAACACACAAGTTGTTCCTGGGTAAAGCTGTAGACAGAAGCCATTCTCATAATGTAACAACCCCCTTAGTGGGAATGCGGCTCCCTTAATGATGGGTAAAAATGGCCACATATGCAAAATCTCACCATTGGTAATCCTTGGAGCTCTATCCGAGGAATGAAAAATAAATTAATAAAAATAGTGTAAGAAATACACAAGCAAAGAAGAAAAAAAAACCTCCCCCCTCAAAAAAAAAAAAGGAGAGTGATGTAGTTCTTGTGGTGGTGTGTTCTCCCTGGGGAAAGAAGTCCAAATTTCACAGAGAAGTTTTACTTGACTGAGAGTACAATACAATACAGTGCATACAATTCAGCAAGTACAATACCATAAAAGCACTACCATAAATACAAACACAACTCCATTTTAGAATCTTTTCAGCAATCATAAATGAGGGAATGAAGCCGAAAGTATTACTTCAGTTAGTTCGGTTATCAGTGCTTATTTTATAGCCAAAAAATATACAAGCAGATAGCAAACAAAAAAGTGCTTGTGTTTGTCGACTATATTAAAGCCCAAGTGAAGTTAAATTTAGGAAATATGTCAAAAATAATAATAGTATATGGAATTTATATAGTGCTGAATCTTGTAAAACAAACAAATTGAAGCGCTGTCAACCAACTACCACAGTCAAGCAGTCGTCTTGAAAATGAACAGAAAAAGACATGTTGGCACTAATTCATAGCAATGCATGTCCCCCATACAGGAGGCCTAGATTCTTTTAAAAAAAACCCAATCACTTCTATACGCAGAAATACTATGATACAGTAAATCTTTACCCACCTGTTAAGTAACACAAGGGCAAAGGTTCCATCTGGTCTTACAACAGCGGTGCTGTCGATGTTTGTCTTCTGTTTGCTGCTAAGCTCCACATACTTTGAACCAGGTACAAAGAATTTGCTGCAAACAAAACAAAACAGATTATAGTTCAAAATATTTCAACCGTTCAAAGAGATCCAGACTGATTAAGAAAAACACCACAGTTCACAGAAATCTAGAATACTGCGTTACTTGTTAATTTTGATTGTTTAATCACCTCGGTGACATGTGAGGTCAGACCTGTCGATTACATTACGAGTGGTATTTGAAATTCTATTTTCTACACACAACATTTCTCATGTACCTTTGTGTCCCAGAAATCTTTTTTTTTAAATAGGATAAACGCTAAAGAAAATACAAGAACCCCTTCGGAACCTACCCCCCCCCTCCCCCCATCTCTCTTTCTCTCTTTAAATCATAAGTAGAAATTTTGGTGGTGGTGGGGGGGGGGGGGGGGGTTGGATTTGTTTGCATTGTTTTGGCTTTTTTTTCCTTTTGTTTTGATAGTCCTAATCAGGGCAAGGGCCGGATAAAAAAAAATGTGAATGCTTATCTGTAAACCTTGAAAAATAAAGATTTTATTCATTCTCACACGCCTACACGCACACGCACACAATCACACACACACATACACCTTAACCACAGCACACACTTCCTCTCCACAATAACGTCAAACTCTCCATTCTGTCTTCCCGCAATCTTAAAAAAAAAAAAGGACACCATCTCTTGAAGAAGCCAGTGGCAACATTTGATATAAGCTGAACACAGCAAATGAAAAACAGACACTGATTACCACATCATTTCTCTGACAGTGTTCTCTTACTGTGAGCTTGAAACTTTTCAACAGCCACTCTCTCCTACTGTTGCCTACAATGATAAATATACAAACAACTATAATTATGCATACAAAAATTAAGCGACTGAATGTGAACAAACAAATATATACATCAGAAAATTTAGTGAAGCTACCCGATTCTGCAAGTTCAGATAATAAGTAAATAAATACAGGCAAACAAAGATACACTCAGAAAAAGAAGTAAGTTTTCTGTCTGACTCTGCAAGTTTACATAACAAAAAACAAAACAAAAAGTTCCTCGCAGTTTCCATACCATTCTCACTAGCTTACCTGGGAAGATTCTGATAGTGCATACTGGATGAGAAGTCTGCCTGTATGACTCTTTTTCAAGTAGCTCGCCACATTGGCAGCCATACTCTGACTTCAGAGGAATTTTTTCCTTCTTGAAAGGAGAGTACAGGTTGTTATGCTATGAGCTTATGATGGCCTCATCATACTATTTTACAGCATGACAACAGTGTAATGTAGCGCCTTGACACGGTGTTTACATCAATAACTGAATTGACTTAAAGTGGAATGAAAATAAACAACAAAAAAGCGCTGAATCTAGTTAGGCAAACAAATCAAAGCTTTTGCATTCAAATCATTCACACGCATGCGACTGTCCACAAATAAGATTAACAGATTCTGAATTTACACACATCTGTCGATCCTTAAATATATCACCTGAAATGCCCCATTGCATAAAACATGGGCTGCTTGTAGAATTGGCCGCTTGAAGCGTTGACAATGACGGGACTGTCCACAAAGTTCTTCACCCAGTTTGGACCTCCTTCCAGGTCCAGTGCCATATTCCAGTCCGTCCAACCTGTCACCCAGTGATTCAAGTCCTGAAATCCAAACCTCAAACAGTTATAAATAAATACACACATCAACAACGACAACAAAATTTGACGAAAAGTATCTTGTCTATATTTGATACTAATTCAGTAACTATCACACCAAAGTATGTTTAATTGTGAATATACAAATTAATAAAAACAATGATACACAAAACACATGCTTCCGTTACATAGCATATACTCCTCACAACCAAGCTCAATTAAAAAACAAAAAAATTCCAGAAAGCAACCATGCCCTGACCAGCACCTTACCCCAATGATGTCCTGAGCATATCTTTCCCCTCTGCTCCAGTCACCGAGGATGACCTTCTTTTCCCATGGTAGATCACCAATGCAAGCCTCTGTGCCAAAGATGAATTTCCCAGGTTGCAGGTTGTGGGTGAAATCCAGAACATTGATGGGCACTAAGCTGTCGAGATACCAGTGGACCGCTACTCCAGACACATACCGTAATGCTTCAGGATCATCGTAGATCTGTAACAAAGGGTTTTCTCTCATCACTGCTTGTCTACATTACTATCGTTACTTCTTAAAACAACATCTAAATACTTTGTTCCTGGGATCAGAAAGTTCTCCAAGATACTTCATTAAAGAGAAAAGCTTCTGTATTATCCATTTTACCACTGCTAAAGTCGCCACACTCTGGCTTTGTGGATGATGTATGACCATCACATCAAAGTGTACATCTTTATTATCATCCATTCCTACTGACAGGTGATGGCCTATTCTTCATCAAAACATGAAATGGCATTTCAAGAATGTACACGATAATCTACACTTAGGTTCATGCATATTTTTTATTCAAAGTTTCATCTGAAAGACTGGAAAGGGGCATGGTGTCTGCACAAATGTTGCCTTAGAAGTGAGCGTTTTTTCCAACCTGATGGCTAACTGTACAAACCAAGCCTATGGTCGAGATCTAATTTAAAAACCAAATAAAAAAATTCACAAAAAACCAAAATCTCCACTTTAGTCAGCTCTTTGGGTTTCACTCTCTTACTCAAGATAGCTGGAAAAAAACACTGTGAAGAGATCAATATCTAGTCAGAATAATCAGAAATGCTTGACTGTGCAGTAGCATGTGTATCAACACAGATGTAAAAATATGCACTTGTTTGTGCCATGTAAAGGAACTCAAAGCCTGATCAGAGTTTTTGGCAAAAAGTTGATCAAGATTGTACAAAGATGAGCTCCAGAGAGTCTTTGCCCTCACATTTACTTAAAACACTCTTCTTGTTAACGTAACATACTCTTCTTGCTAAGTAACTGTGAGAGCAAAGACTCCTCTTTTCATATTTTCTTTTCCCCAACTTCTATAAATAACAGATATGCTTCTACAAAGAATTCTGTGCACATTGATGTCTCTTGAAGACACTAAAACAGTATTTTTTCCAATTTTACAACTCTTCATTCTAAGTGATATTACACACACTGCTGTTGGTTTCCCCCACTTTCAGCTGCTCTCAGCTGCTGTCCATCCAATCCCATCCTAGCTGGCGCCAGCTGGTGCTAATTATAGCAGGAACTGACCACACTTGTACACGGTAAAAGAAAGGGGCGCACTAAATTTTGCACTCTTGACTGAGTGAAGCTGGATTTGTGGCCTGTGCACAGACACTGTGCCTGCATCTATGGACACACTCACAATTTTGGCCCAGTAAGGTAACAGCAGTCGCTGATCGTCCATTATCATCAGCTGGATGTTCTGCAGTTTGTTGTTATGAAGCGCCGGTCCAAGGTCTAACTTGACAAAGTCACGCTGCATCTGAGCAGTCCAGCCCATGGCTTGGAAAGGAAAGTTATAAATCCTGCCATCTGTCGGTTCATTCTGCGTGGTCAGCCCCCACATTGGGATTCTATGCTTGGCATATTCCTGGACAAACCTGCAGAACAAGTTTAACATCAGTGCCGACTTCACTGCCTCCAAAAGTCCTTAGGATGAGACTACAAACCAAGGTCCTGTGTGTGAGCGCCTGCAGAACGTCTTGCGCACACATTAAAATCCTGTTCCGTTTTTCATAAGAGTAGGCCATTGTGTGCCAGTGGGAACAGATGACAATTTACAAAACCGCATACACACGGGGACAGGATGTAAAAAAGCACATAAGTGCTTATTCCATTATCCTTGATATAAAAGAATAAAAATTTTAATTTAAAAAATAAAACTACTGTTCCAAGTTCACAATTTTTTTTTGTTTTTTATTTTATTCTTTGATTTCGAGAATAATGGAATAAGCACTCATGTGCTTTTTTATATCAGTCCCCATGTGTATGCAGTTTTGTCATCTGTTCCCACCAGCACACAATGGCCTACTCTTCTGAAAAGCGGAACGGGTTTTAATGTGTGCGCAAGATGTTCTGCAGGCGTTCGCACACAGGACCTTGGTTTATAGTCTCATCCTAAGGACTTTTGGAGGCAGTGGAGTCGGCACTGATGTTATCTCCAGATGATGAATGCAAGAAGCCTAATGCTCCCTAGACTAAACAATAAATGTAGATTCACCAGCAAAGCTGCAGAAATCACCTAATTATTCATGATGAACTAGAAAGTCTTCCTACACAATGACCAAGGGAAAGAAGCTTATTACATATACAATTTTACAATTCTACATTCAGGTTTACTAAATTATGTCATTCATGTTTGATGTTTGATTTTCAAAGGAGCAAATAAACAGCATAAACACTCACATTCACTAAAGCCATCTTTGAGATTTTTGGTTCTGCTCTTTTACTCAGACTTTAATATGGACTAGTACCTACTGTACTGATTTTTATATATTTTTTAATATCTAAGATGATCTTCGATACTATGATTTTACCTTAGTATAATGATAGAGTGAAAGAAATAGAGATGTGATTCTCCATGACTATTCTCCACAATTTTACATCCATTCACATGTTTTTAGAGTAGATTCCTCTGAACAAGGTGACCCAAACAAGTTCAGAATAGCATCCACAACAAAGAAACCAATATAAAGTCCACTGGATACAAAGGACGCACACACGCAGTGATGATGATAGAGGGAAGGTGGCAGGATGGTTAAGATGTTCGCCTGCCAACAAGTTAACCGTGAGGTTCTGGGTTCGATTCCCAGCCTCGCCCTTTCTTCCCAGTTTGACCAAAAAAATCAAACTGAATTTCAAAGTCCTTCAGATGAGACTATAAACCGAGCCCCCGTGTTCAAACACTTGCAGAACATCTTGAGCACACGTTAAATCCTATTACGCTTTTCGGAAGAGTAGGCCATTGTGTGCCAGTGGAAACAGATGACAAAATTTACAAAACCGCATACACATGGGGACTGGATGTAAAAAAGCACATGAGTGTTTATTCCATTATCCTCGATATAAAAGAATGAATAAAATAAAAATAAAATAAATGTATATCTATTAGAAAGCATAATTATATTCATCCTCAAAACTTTCAACATATTCCCCCCAAAAATATTGTTTCATGGTTGAGGTTGTAGTTGTTTTTTAAAATTTTTATCGTTAACACTACTGCCTGCCTGTTTATTATTCCCTGGTTCAAATTACAGCTTTTGTTCCCACCCCACCATCTACACCAGCACACGAACAATCACCCTTCTCCTTCGCACCTGACAAAGTAGTTGGCCCACGCTTTGAAGTACTTGCCCCCAGGCCGGCCGATGAGTGTGCCATTGCCCGTCATGTTTTTGTTGGTCTTCATCCAGGCTGGGGCACTCCAGGGACTCCCAAACATCCGCAACTTGTGGCCAGTCAGGTTGAGCGCCTGCTGAATGTAAGGAATCTGAAACAAGGTAAATGAAACAAGGCAAATGTCACAGCTGTCATTTCCCTTCACTTCCAGCTGCTCTCAGCGGCTATCCATTCCATCCCAACCCAGCCCAGTTGGGGCCAGCTGGTGCTAATTACAGCATGTAGGGGGGACGGGATAGCCTGGTGGTTAGAACATTGCGCTCGCAATCTGACGACCCGGGTTCGATTCCCGTTCAAGGGGGATATTTTCCCCTGGAGTTAACATCAGTGCAGACTCCACTCTTCCCAAAAGTCGTTCGGATGAGACTATAAACCGAGGCCCCGTGTGCGAACGCATGCAGAACATCCTGCGCACACGTTAAATCCTGTTTCGCTTTTCGGAAGAGTAGGCCATAGTGTGCCGGTGGGAACAGATGACAGAATTTACAAAAACTGCACACACACGGGGACTGGATGTAAACAAAAGTAAATAGTGCTTATTCCATTATCCCTGATGTAAAAGAATCAAATAAAAAAATAAATAAAATAAAATGAACTGACCACACTCGGACTAGGTAAATGGAAAAGGTGCACTAAAATTAGCACTCTTGACTGAGTGATGTTGGATTTGTGTGCTGTGATGTTTTGGGTTTAAACTGTATCTTTCACTTAATACAAGAACTGTATCACATGGACACGGGTGACATGAACTGACTTGATTTGACATCTCTCTTAATTCCCTGGTCAGGGCACTGCTGTAATTTTTTTTCCAGCACAGTGTCTTGGGCAGGTTGAACCTAACAGAACCCATCCCTCTCCAAGCTGTCAACACTAAACTGTGCTACTGCTTAGTACAAGGTGAAGGTAATGGTGATGTAAAGAATCGCTACTGCTTACTTTACTAAATATGCTTTTCAATACCATTCCAAAAACGGCAAAAACAACTTATCACCTGCCCCAACTTTGCGAAAACCACATTTTGGAAGAAAAGCTATTAATGATTTATAGAATTGCTATTGCTTAGTTTACTGTTAAAAATAATTTTGTGTTCTATGTTTCGTCCAACAAACCTTGAACTTGAGGTCCTCAGGGGCCAGAGCAAAGTGGGTCAGGTTGAGGTCTCCATCCACATCATCATAGGAGTATGGGTGAGTTGAAAAATCACAACTGGCCATAGGAATACGACCAATGTTATACTGCAAACCTGAAATGGATAAGGGTTGAGCATTTTTTTGGCTTCAATATGATTCCATTAATCAATTCATTTTTGTTTAATCCATACAGTGTCAATGTCTGTCAACATGGTAGGTTCCAGAGAAACTTCCATGTCTAGATGTTCATAACTGTTATCCTTTTATCATGGTTTTTGTCTAAACTGTCTGATCACTGCGGTGTGTATTTTATTGCTAGTGCTCCAGAGAGTTCTCCAAAGAATAAGAAGAATGTGAGCTTGTCAATGACTCTGAATCAGTAAATCATTTAACTAGTTAACATGTCAACTAGTCGATCATTTAAAAAGTCAACTGGGATTGTGTGTGTGTGTGTGCACTATAGATCCAGTAACCATACTGTATACACCAAATACCTCTGGATTTCTTTACTTGCTTTCATATACTTATTAGTTTTTAAGCTTGTTTCTCCTCTTTTGTTGTTGTTGTTCAGTTGCAATAATTCCAGCAAGAAAAAACAAACACACAATGACAAATATGATGGATCGGTGGTCTAGAGGTAACGCGCCTGTCTAGAAAGCGAAAAGTCCGGGTCTGAAGTGTGCGGCGGTTCGTACCCCGTTTGGACCGGAAATTTTTCCCCCATCCATTAGACCATGAGTGGTGGTCTGGGCGCTAGTCTTTCGGATGAGACGATAAACCGAGGTCCCGTGTGTTACACGTAATTATTTAGCGCACGTAAAAAAACCCACGGCAACAAGAGAGTTGTCCCTGGCAAAATTCTTAGAAAAAAGCCACTCTGATAGGGAAACAAATACAGCTGCAGAAAAAAAAAAAAAAAAAAAAAAAAAAAAAAAAAGGTGAAAGGGTGGCGCAGCGCTAAGTGGCGACGCGTTCTCCCGCTCTCCCCGGGGAGAGCAGCCCGAATTCAAATCTGAGCGCTTTGATTTGTTGCTTTACAAGATTCAGCGCTATATAAATTCCATACATTATTATTATTATTATTAAATAACAACACAGTATTGGGGATCACAATAAGTCACACCTATCCTTTGTCTTCATTGCTGCTGTCAACAGGAGGACCTCCACAATAGGCCACCAGAGTGCTCCATCTTTATCTATCACTGCTGAGTTCTACGATCTCCTGTAGCCATCCCATACCACTGATCTCAGTGATGTTGGTGATGTAGGATGTTGGTGGTCTACCTCTTTCCATTCTTCCCTCAACAAAATTTACAAAACTGCATGCACACTGCAGACTTGGTGCAAAAAAAAAATTTAAGCATAGGAGTGCTTATTCCCTTATCCTCAAAATATAAAAGATTTTTCAAAAACTTTGCTTTGGAGAACAGGCACCATCTAATTTGTTTGTGTACTTCTGTTTGCATTATCAATATATCACAGTCATGATTTCATAACTTACTACTACAACAAAATTATACTTTATCTGTACTTTATACATAATGATAATACTAAAGTACCACTAATTCACACAAAAAACAGAAGAAAAAGAGTACCAGTAATCAACAATATCTTTTAAAAAAAAATTATTCCAATCACTGAAAATTGTCAAGACAGCTTACCCTCTGGAGCAAAGTATGCTCTGATCAGCTTTTCTTGTGCGGCAGAGGGAAGGCTGGCGATGTTGATACCAGCAGCATCGGTGAAAGCTCCCCCAAAGCCAATGATGGTCTGTCTCGTTTTGTTCTTCACCACCTCAAGCACCACTGAAAACATAACACAAGCAAAGCAAATTTATTATAAATGGAAGCATCCACTAGGGATTTGTGAAATTGTTGCAATAGAAAACTGACTGTGTTGAACACTCTAGTGTAAAAAGTGTTTCATATATTTGTATAGTGCACAAACATATACGCAGACACAAGTGCACATGTGCCTGCAATTACAGACACACACACACACACACACACACACACACACACACACACACACACACACACACACACACATGCACACACTCTTTTTCTAGGTGTATATATTTGTCTTTCTTTCTCTCCATCACCTCAACTGCCTCGAACATCACCATATTATTGTATGCAACTGTATGCAATGATATTCAAATGTATCACTTTTTTCCATTATACAGCCAATACTTGCATAATAATCACATAATACTTACAACACTTATATCTATATATATATATATATTATAGTATATATATATAGTATATATATACACCAATACTTACATAATAATCACTATGGATGCACATTATAATTATACTTGTGTGTGTGTGTTGAGGAGGGGGGTAGGGGGTGAGCATCATGCATGTGTGTGTGTATGTGCAAGTGTGTGCATGCATGCGTACGTACATGCATGCGTGTGTGTATAGTGTGTCCGTGTGTGAGTCTGTGATGCACCAAAGACAACCTACCAACCCAAACAAACGGTTGAAATAAATCTACAAGCAATGAACATACCATCAGCAGACGAAGAAGACGCAACTTTACTGGTGGTCAAGGAAAACCGATGACCGCTCTGTGAGGAAGTGTACACAGCAAACATGCCAGATGACAACGTTGGCATATCAGGCACTGTGTCACAGTACGAGGAGTTACAGACACACACCACAGAGTCTGCAGAAAACTTTCGCGCAATGCATGGCTCACTTCCTGCACCTAAGGGGGGAAAAAGAAAGGAAAAAAAGTGTTTTTATTTTCCAGGTTTGATATAAATAAATACAATATATATTATAAGCAAACAACAGGTTTCAAATGCAGCCCCTCATAGTTCACTGATTGTATTTTGTGCATATTCTCATTATTCTGATCTCTCCGTATCCCCCCCCCCCCTCCACACACACACCCACTGATGTGAAGCTGACAAATCCCCAACACTGTTTGCCCTTGAATCACAAAAGATGGAAGAAAAAATGCTTGTATATTTATAGGCTGTAGTTGAGAGGGCCTTTGGTGAGTAAGGTATTGCAATATTATATTCCCAGAACTATATAAAAGACAACAGAAATATGATGACATGTGGAAGTTAAAGGAGGGAGTGTGTTCACATGACTGTGTGTGTGATGTTTTGTGTTGAGGTGCGTGTGCATGTGGTGTTGTGTTAAGTGTGTGTGTGCATGTGGCATTGTGTGTTGAGTGTGTGTGCATTGTGTTGTGTGTTGTTGTGTGTGTGTCATGCGTGCCTCTGCGAGTGTGTGTGTGGGCGTGTGCATCACTTTATGCATACATGCATCATTTCATGTACACGTGTGTTTGTGTACAAGTGTTTTCTCCCGCAAACAATTTCTAAATCGAGGTTTTAAGTTCATCTCAGAAAAAGTCAGCAGCAATCACCTCATGCTTCTAAATGTGTATGTGGTGTATTTGTATGAAAATCAAAGGCGACCCGAGTACTTCCGCATAAAAGAATGCGAGTGGGTGTGTCACTCTGTATTGCTGTGTCACTGTGTATACTATGTGTCATGTGTGTAAACAACAACAAAAATCTAACCGGAGAACTTCCGCTCGAAAATTTTGACTCTGTAACTTACCACAGTAAAAACAAACAGTTATCGAAAAATAAATAAAAATATGCTGGATCTTCTTCATTTTTGTTTTTCAATAATCAGGGTTTCATCAGAATGAATGCCAACAATCGTAAACTCTATGTTTTTAGCCTTCTTCTTTGTGCGCAAATCTACTTTCAACTTCGGACTGGCCTGTGTCGACAGAGTGCTTTTCCTTGACAGCGATAGGCTAGCCTCCCTTAGACCTAGCCTATGATGTTTTGATGGCCAGTTAGCATAGACGCCACGAAGCAGACTGAAGAATCGTCTACATTGAAATACGCAGAGAAACTCAGTCCAAAGAATAATAAGGAAAACGAAAATTTCTGAGAGTACAAGATTAAAAAAAATTTTTTTTACATCCAGCACTCACGTAAACAAATAATTATAAGTAAAGTGAGTCATAATAATCACAACAAAACAATAAAAACGTATACAAACACAACACACACACACACACACACACACACACAAAGAAGAGAAACGAAGACGGTACGAAAGAAAGAAAACGAACTGTGTGTGACAGGAACTGTTTATGACTGTGTGTGTGCTATAAGGGGGTATAAACAAAAAAATAAAAGAGCACACGAACGTGTATTCATCATTCTTGAAATAAAAGAGTTAGATTTGGTTTTGTATTTGACCTCTATCATCATTAAAAATAATAATGATGATGATGATGATAAAAAATGGAATTTATACAGCGCTATATCTTGCAAAAGATGTTAAAATGATGAATTGTGAATCATACCACACTACCTTCTTTTTTCCCCTGAATTTGGTTGCGAGTTGCTGGGGCATTGTGCTGGAGAGGTACTCATTGGTTTTAGTTTGATTGTAATAAAGTCCCACCGATCTATCTGATTTAGGGACTGCACCATCAATTAACCATCACCTTTGGATGCTCAATATGATTGGAACTTTACCTTTTGGAGAGGTGCTCACAATTGTCTCTATTTAAATCATTCTTGGGCCAGAGCCTCTCCCTAAATCTATCTAGCACAGTCTCTGTTTCTCTCTTTTTCTTTGTCTGTCTCTCTTTATCTCTCTTTCTGTCTCTGTCGTCTGTCTCTTTCATTACTGGAAGGATTAATCTGAATAATATAATATTGTGAATCATACCATCTTCTTCTTTTCCTTTTTGGGGGACAGGATAGCCTGGTGGTTAGAGTGATGCGCTCGTGATCTGCTTACTCGAGTTCGATTCCTGTTCAAGAGGATTTTTGCTCTGGAGTTAACATCAGTGCCGACTCCACTAAAAGTCCTTTGGATGAGACTATAATTAAACCGAAGTCCTGTGTGTTAACACACAGAGAACATCTTGCGCACACATTAAAATCTGTTCCGCTTTCCTGAACAGTAGGCCATTGTGTGCCTTTGGGAATGGATGACAATATTTACAAAACTGCATACACACGAGGACTGGATGAAGTAAAGTTCATGCGTGCTTATTCCATTATCCTTGAAATAAAAGAATAAATAATTAAATAACACAATTAAGGGAAGGGGGTGGGGCTTCATATTGAAAAGCTATTCACCAGTTTCGGATGTTGTATGCCAAAGCGCCATGTCTGCGGATGGTTTTCCTGTCCTTTGCATAACACTGTCTGTCCACTGGGTTTTGTTGTGGTTTTTTTTTTTACAAATTTTTCTATCTCTTCGTCTCCCTTCCCTGACAGTCCCTGAAGAGAGTTTTAGTGAAGCTATTATATATTGAGGCAAAGCCATATCAACACAGTTTTCTTTCTCTTTTAAAAAAAAAGTTGTTGTTTTGGGTGTTTTTGGGTGTTTTTTCAAAATCTGAAATCTGCTGATCTTTGGATGGGCTGACACATTGTCAGATGATTTGGCACAATTTTAAGTTGGTGATATGGTCACTGTGTGTGTGTGTGTGTGTAATACACCAGAGCATGCAGGAACCATTGCTTTTTTTCTTTTCATGGAAATGATGCATATATATTCATTTACAGTCCTGCAACACACAGCGCAAGTAGGGAGAATGGGAGGAAGATAAAGTAACAGGAGGAGATCTCAGGACTGGACAGGCATGAGGTTGGTTGAAGCATGGCAGTAGGCAGAAAAAGATGGAGCAGGCTGGTTGTCAAGTCATCCATGGTGCCCCCACCCCCTTCCCCCATGAATCCCCTCTCCAGGTGACTACATGATACGGAATATGATTTGTTGTTGTTGTTGTATTGGCATCCTTCAGTCTTGGAAGACTATGGAGCTGTGCTCTAGGTGTTTTAACTCTGGTACAGCATCGGTTGTGGCTTGCCAGTCCGATATGGGACTGGCGAGACCAGTCTGTGTCGGAATATGATGTAATGTAGTTAATGTAAGGGGATGTTCCTGTCCTTCCATACAAATTTCAGTCTGGGAATTGCTGTCATTGCTTTTGCTTCTCTTGGGAGATTGTCTGGTTTGAATCTCTTACTGCTGAGGATGGATCTTAGTTTCTGCCCATGGACATATTAATAGGTCAGTAGTGATGATGGAGTTGTGGCTGGTCACCAGCTTTTTGTTTTTGTTTTGGTGCTGTTATTGTTGGTGGGGTTTTTTGGGGGGAGGGGAATGGGAAGGGAAAGGGCACTTATTCCTGTGCCAAACCTTGTTAAAAAAACCCCAACAAACCCACCCTATCATGAGTTGTAATTATTAGTATTATTCATGAGTATGAGATTAATGCTGTCCTGCAATATGTGTGTGAATGTGCATGCACATGCACGCATGTGTGCATATGTGTGTGTGTGTTTTTTTAAAGAGACAGCTATTTATCGATGAATACATGAATCGATCAGTCAGTCAGTCAATCAATCAATACATCAACCAACCAATCAATCAATCAACAAAAACATAGACTTTAGAAGGAAATCAACATGTCTGTAAAATCATGACAGTTTAGAATTTAATGACAAGCTTCAAAGCTGGCAGATGATCTCAACATTGTTAGTGCCACAACAAAGGCATCACTATGACAATATCACCATTTGAACAATAATCTGCAACATATTCACCACAATGACAAACATGTCATCATACAGCAAAAGCCTTGAGACATACAGAAGACTAGAGAGAGAGAGAGAGAGAGAGAGAGAGAGAGAGAGAGAGAGAGAGAGAGAGAGAGAGAGAGAGAGAGAGACACACACACACACATAGAGACAGAGAGATATTGAAAGACAGAGGGACAGAGACTGTGGACAGAAAGAGGAGGGGAAAGGCAGAAGGCAGAAAAAAATGGAGGAGGAAATGGGGACAAACAGACAGACAG
>CM054147.1:34048477-34100977 GCA_028751875.1 Rapana venosa | reverse complement strand
TTTCACCACTTTGACAGTGGCCTCTGTGGCCAGAATGAACTTGTCTGGGTATTCCTGGTGAGTGTAGTCCAGAGCCACAACAGGTGAAAATTCGTCAATGTACCAGTGAATACCAATACCTGAGACATACTTAGCTGCTTCAGGGTCCGATAACACCTGCAATGACAGATCAAAATAGTTATAAAAAAGAAAAAGAAGAAATCAGACACAAAAGCAAACCAAAAAGAACCCCCCAAATCCCCCCCCCCCCCCCCCCCCCATCACATTTTCCTGTCTGTCCTACTTCATTTCTGTTTGTCAATGGCAAAATTATTAAATATGTTGGTCCTATTTATTTTCTATATATGTTGTGCTTCAACTGTGGAATAAGTGACTTTGTAAAACAGAGGAAAAAACCCCCAGTTTTGCCAAATGTATTCATTTGCTAATAGTTGTTTTTTTTGGTTCCTTCGCTAGATCTCCAAGGTGAGAGTTTGTGTCTGCAACTGTTTCTGCCCACCTTTAAGGTAGCCGCATTCTGACTTTCGGGATATTTGCTACATGAATTCTTGCACATTTGGCAAATAAATGCCTTTGCTGTGAAATCAGCAGTATTTTGCTGGATGTGTACTAAGAACTTTCAGACCTTGCCAATTTCATGGAATCAGCAAATAATTCCATGGTACCAGGTACATTCACAGTCATATTATTTTAGTGCTAAATAAAATCACAAGTGACCCTGATCAACTATTAAGTGCAGAGAGAAAAGAAACGCATCATTTGAAAAAAATAATATTTTAAAACAAGTTAAATCTTTGTGATTGTGAACCACAAAGCAGCTGACTTCAAAAGGAATGTATTCCCGATGTCGGAATGCGGTTACCTTCATGGTAAGCGAAAACAGTTGCATATGCAAAAACCTCACCATTGGTGAATCTCAGAGGTCTAGCCGAGGAATAACAAAAAAGAGGAATATTCTCTTAATATGCAATTTTTCATCCGCTGTAATAAAACAGTGTTTAACTTTTTCAGCGCTTCATACATATAAATCGCAACCCAAAACGTGAAAAAGACAGAAAGATTAAAAAAAGAACACAAAAGAGATAAAGAAAACAGAGGAAGAAATATACACACATACGTACACACACACACACACACACGCGCGTACAAACGACCACACACACAAACCATTTCTTACTTTTTCTGCCCAGTAAGGTAGAAGCAAACGATTATCATCCAGTATCATCAACTTCACGCCTTGAAAACCATTGCTGTGCAGAGCTGGACCGAGGTCCAGTTTGATGAAATCTCGCTGCTGTTCTGCAGTGAAACCCATGGCTTGGAAGAAATGCTTGTAGATGTAGCCATCAGTGGGCTCATTCTGAGCTGTCAAGCCCCAAAAGCTGATGTTGTGCTTCTGGTATTCCTGCAGAAACCTGCATGCAAGTCACAAACATAAATTGAGTTGGGCACACACACAGCCACTCACACATGCAGGCATGCATGCATGACACATGCACAACACACACACACACACAAACACACTGGGGGATGGGATAGCCTAGTGGTTAGAACATTGCCATCACAATTTGACGACCCGGGTTCAATTCCCGTTCAAGGGGATATCTTCCCCTAGAGTTAACATCAGTGCAGATTCCACTCTCCCCAAAAGTCCTCTGGATGAGACTATTAACTGAGGCCCCGTGTGCAAACACACGCAGAACATCTTGTGCACATTTTAAATCCTGTTCCGCTTTTCATAAGAGTAGGCCATTGTGTGCCAGTGGGAACAGACAACAGAATTTACAAAACTGCATACACACGGGTGACTAGATGTAAAAAAGCACATAAGTGCTTATTACATTATCCCCAAAAGAATAAAATAAAAAATAAAAAAAACAGACAGACACAGACAACAGACAGACAAACACACACACACACATCTGGAAATAAAACCATCTGGAAATAAAATTTTGATTTTACTTCACACACACACCACAACACACAAAACAAATACACCATACACACACACATCACAACACACAAAATACACAAACACCCTACACCCCCCTTCCCCTCGCACGCACACAACACACACACACACACACACACACAACACATACACCATACACACACACAGACCTGACAAAATAGTTGGCCCAGGTTTTGTAATAAGGGCCCCCAGGCCGGCCGATGAGTGTGCCATTGCCCGTCATGTTTTTGTTGGTCTTCATCCAGGCTGGGGCACTCCAGGGACTCCCGAACATCAGCACTCCTCTTTTGCTCATCGATATGGCCCGCTGGATGAACGGAATCTGGAAAACCACCGCAGAAGTTATCATCATTTTTTTCTTGAATTTTAGACACTTTAAAAAACTTTTGGGAACTGATCTTGATTGGACACAGAGAGAGAGAGAGAGAGAGAGAGAGAGAGAGAGAGAGAGAGAGAGAGAGAGAGAGAGAGACACACACAATTTTTGACACAATTTTATTGCTATTTAGCAATCAAGCCATATAGCGCTGCGGCGCGGTAACAACGATATCGAACGCGACGCGATTACAATGACATGGAAACCATGGCAGTGGTGGTATGTACATCAAGATTCAATACATTATTGTCTGTGTCTCAAGTGTCTCAATTTTCAAACCAGCCTTTCCTTTTCCAGTCTACAGCCAGCGAAGTCAGCCCATGTAAGACCGGATCAGGTCCCGAAGATGATGTAACTCCTGCTCAGCACTCGCCACCACTGTCTCTGTGTGTTGTGTGTTAGTACACTGTTTCCCTTTACGAAGTCTGGCAAGCCTGACACGTTCTTCTGGCAACATGTTTTTCTCTTCTTGCTTGATGTACCAGAACACACACTTAGATTCCTCGCCAGGATCTCCATTCCAAGAGTATTCCAGGATGATGTCATCTGATTCACACATCACAATGTTTTGATCAACGGAACTATGTACCACCACCTTTCGAAACCGTGTGTTTCTCTTGCTGTCCCTTAATCGACTCTGTACACGTTTGTCAGTTAGAGTAGACACATACTGTTTCACAATACCAGTATCAGTATCAGAGTCATCCACTGTGCAGCCAACTGTCAGCTCTTCCTGCACATCAGGCGCCTCAGAAGACACACCGATCTTGCTGTCTGTTGCTGGATCACACAGTAAATCAAGTGAATCTGGTGTGGCTGAGGCATTCAATTCACTGCTGACACACAGTTCTGTGTACACACTGGTTTGTTTTCCTTCTGTTTCCACATCGAGCAGGGAGTCAATGTTACACAAGACCGGCTCTTCCAAGACACTGTTATTGTCACATTGGCGACTTGCCTGTCTTTCTTGGTGTTGTCTACTTCTTTGAACATCGCGACGTCTTTGACAAGGGGGTTTCTTGCGATAGTACTGAACACGGGAGTTACGGTTCAGCACCGGGTCCGCCATTTCTGTTGACACTGGCTTGTCAGCTGGCTTCATTCGCAAGACCAACACAACACTGCCGCTCTCTCCCCCGCGACTTTCCAACTCGATACGACGTTGTCGATCAGCAGGGCGTTTAAAGTTGTTATTACAGTAGCTGGAAGGCCAGTAACTGACATTTTGAAGCTAAAATGCAAAAATTTGCAGCAGCTTACTAACAGCACACCCGTTCAGTTCTCGTCCCGTCACGTCGTCCCGAGAGAGAGCGAGAGAGAGAGAGAGAGAGAGAGAGAGAGAGAGAGAGCGAGAGAGAGAGCGAGAGAGAGAGAGAGAGAGAGAGAGAGGTGTGTGTGTGTGTGTGTGTGTGGGTGTGTGTGTGTGTGCGTGCGCATGTAAGAGAGAGCATGGATGCTTGTTTTTGAGATAGAATGCTTTGAAAAATGTACTTAATAACTGATCAGATAAATCTAGATAAGCCTAACTAAAACAAAAATGTAAGAAAAACAAAATGCAAAAAAGATTGAAAAACACTAAAAACATTCCATCAAAGAAGAGAAAAGACGATGCAGCATTAAGTCACACCAAAACAAAATAAAACAAACACAAATAAGCAAACTAATTCTACAAACAAAACCCAGGATCTTTCACAGTGCTAAAATCTCTCCTTAAAAAAGAAAGACAACTCAGCTACCTTGTACTTCAGGTCCTCAGGAGCAAGGGAGAAGTTCTTCAAAGCGAAGTCTCCATCAACGTCGTCATAGGAGTACTGATGGGTAGAGAAGTCGCAGCTAGCCATCGGTACCCTCCCAATGTTGTATTCAATGCCTGCACAACCCCAACATCCCTCTCTAAGAACTGCCATCTAAATGGACCAGTCAAAGAGAAGATAATCTAGTATGAAGCTACCTGATGCTGATGTGATGATTTAGATCTAAGAAAACAGCATGTTTCAGTCATGAATTAACCACAAGAAACTCTATAAGATACCATTGTTCCGTTACAAGTAGATACAATTCATACTGGCATAATCATTTTTTTTCTCTTTATATTCTACTTTAATATGTCTAAAAAAAACCAACAAAATAAATCAGGCGTACTTGCTTGTCACTTTGTTGTCTAATTTCAAAGAAATTTTTTTGTTTGTCACTAAAACCTATAAAGAAATGAAAATAATCTTTTACAATACATACACTACCATGCATACCTTCATAGTATTCACAAAAAGTCAAAACAAAATGTAATCTGTGCCCTTTCACTAGCCAATTCATTCAGTTTTTGTTATTCTGCATTCCGGCATCATGTTATACTGCTTCTGCCTTTTTTCCCTCTTCCTTCTGCTGCATAAGTACATTTTTTAAAGCTTTTTTTCACATTTAAGTGAATAAACCTTCCTAATTAACTTAGGGGCATATTTCTGAAATATGTGAAGAAACCCTTTCTATCCCACCAGAAAGAAAACCACACTACATCAAATTTCAATGAACTCGAAAGAAAAATTTTTTGATAAGAAACAAGTGAAATAGATTTTGGAAACAGAAACAAGAAGTTTGAAACAAACAGAGAAAATAACAGTAAGAAGGAATCCTAACCACCTCAGAGCAAGTTTTACAACTCCTTAGGTTCCAAAGTTGGAGGGATGAACAGTTGATGGGGAGGAGGGTGGGTGGTTGAGGGTTACTATTAACATATTTGCAAATTTGGGGTTATCTTCTAACCTTCAGGAGCAAAGTAGGCCCGAAGAAGCCTGTCCTGTGCTCCCCCTGGCAGACTGGCAATGTTGATGCCAGCAGAGTCTGTAAAGGCTCCTCCAAACCCAATGATGGTCTGCCTTGTTTTGGTCCTCAAAATTTCATACACCACTGAAACAAAAAAATTACACACAGTGTACGAAATGTAGACAGAGATTTATTTTATCTGCGATGAAAAGTTGAACGTGTGAAACTCAATGTTCTAAACAGTTATGTTTTTTTCAAGAGCTTCTTTTCATTTACCATTTGTAACCTCTTATTTCATTACCTCAGAGAATTGCAATCCTAAGTAAAACTCATGCATATATAATATGCACACATACACACACACATACTCTCTCTCTCTCTCTCACACACACACACCCACCTTCGGATGAGACTATAAACCAAGGCCCCGTGTGCGAATGCATGCAGAACATCTTGTGCACACGTTAAATCCTGTTCCGCTTTTCGAAAGAGTAGGCCATTGTGTGCCGGTGGGAACAGATGACAAAATTTATAAAACTGCATACACACGGGGACTGGATGTAAAAAAGCACACGAGTGCTTATTCCATTATCCTCAATATAAAAATATAAAAAAATAAATAGTATAAGAAATACACAAATAAAAATAAAACAAAAACAAGCAAACAAAAAAGAGAGCACTAAAAAAAGCAAACCCTCAACCAACCAAACAAAATGCCTTAACAAAGCATCAAAACAAACACTAACACATTAACAGTAACAAGCTACCATGGACATACATGTAGTCTATACAAACATGTATGCAATTACACATTAACTAATAAAGACACTTTTCCCCCAAAAGTTATTAAAATGATAATAACCAATCAATAAAATGACATAAAACAAAACCTATAACTCTTATAGTCTTAACCCCCCCCCCCCCCCCCCCCCCCCCCTCAATGAAATAAATCAACAACAAAATCCCACAGCGAAACAAAACACTGCAAACAAACAAGTGATGAAGAATGTTATAAGTACTACAAGCACAAACTGTATGACACATCATCTATCAAAACCCTGCCAAAAAAGAACATCAACGAATCAGCTATAGATCAAAAGAGAAAACTGAATGCATTAAGACAGTAACAGAAATTATAGGAAAAAGTCGCAGCCAAATGACACTAACATCCAGCAGAGGCGGTAGATGTGTTTGCAGCACTGTAGTTCAACCGATCTCCAGCCTGTGAAGATGTGTACACTGCCACCTGACCTGTAGCCAGCGCAGGCAGCGGAGGAACTGTGTCACAGTATGTGGAGTTGCACACGCACACTGAATTCCCCTCTCCAAAGTCCCGCACCTTGCATGGCAGACTGACACTGAGTGCACCTGCACAAAAAAGATAATGATCATGAATGAGAACAATTTCAACGAGAATAAAGTCCCTGACTCTGCCAGTTAGGGTTATAGAAATGTACTTTTATGTAGTCTAGTTGATCCAATCCAGGTGGCAGAAATTATTGATACAGGAACAGAAATAAGGTACAGGTAACAGAAATATATACTAATATAGCATAAGCAACAGAAACATGCATGCATGCATGCATGGATGTGTGTGTGTGTGTATATATATGTGTGTGTGTGTGTGTGTGTGTGTGTGTGTGTGTGTGTGTGTGTGTGTGTGTGTGTGTGTGTGTGTGTGTGTGTGAGGTGTGACTCAGACTCTGTGTGTGTGTGTGTGAGAGAGAGAGAGAGAGGAGGGAGGGAGAGAGAGAGAGAGAGAGAGATTCGGATTCGGAATGTTTATTCATGTAAAGGCCATTGCCCCTAATGAAGGGGTAGAGTACACAGGTAATATTAATGAAATCACTCGACATACACACACATTAACAAACTTAACTAAGTCAGCACTGATCGTAATTTGAATGCCTTATATAAGTAGATCGATACATTTCGGACAATATTTTCGTTCATAGATGACAAAAGTAAACACAGACGAAACTGGCAAGGGTATTTGTAAAATTTCAATGGTATATACCGTGCTCTTAGCTTACTGAGAATAGGGCAACACAACATGAAATGTATTTCATCCTCATTTCCAGTTTTACACAATGGACAAGTCAAATCCAATTCAGAATATGTTTTGTAGCGATTTTGGTGTGTACTAATTTCTGAAATGCCAAATCTAAACCTGGTCATAATAAATTTCAAATGTTTGTCTAGATCCATTTTCAGATATGTTTTCCTGTCATGAACACCGCAAAAAGTTCTATAGATGCTAAACCTCTCACTGTTGTTAACGTGGAAGTCCCATTCTTGCCATCTGCATAAGATCAATCTTTCTTTAAACTGGTATAAAAACTCTTTAACATTTTGAACACCTCCATTTTCCCATACATACCCAAAACCATTTTCATATAATCTACAACGAATATTTGATACCCAGTTTCTTTTGCCTCTTACATCCAACTCATATAGCATTTTATAAGCTTTCTTTGGTAATCTAACATCTTCCATCACTACTAATTTTAACCAATAACGAATACAGCGTATAACAGAGTTGATATAAATAGGATATCTGTTTGTTTCACCATAAACGAAGTCATTTGGGGTTCTCCTTTCAACCCCCAGAAACTTTTTCAATGCAAACAAATGTACTTGTTCACACTGACGAGCTGCATTATCCAGGCCCCAAAGTTCTGCCCCATACAAAGCAATAGGTGCAACCTGTGAATCAAACAGTTTTAAAAACAATTCTAAGCTGCTGTTATTCAGGGATCGAAGTTTTCTCATGATGCATATGACAGCATTCTTGGCTTTACTACTAAGGTCGTTACATGCTAATGTGAAGCTAAGTCTTGTAGAGAATAATATACCTAAATATTTGTATGCATTTACCACAGGCATTTCAACACCATTGTATTTCCATGTTTCCCTTGCTGAGAGATGGCCACCTTTTCTAAATACAATTATTTTACTTTTATCTAAGTTTACCGTCAAATCCATAGAATGTGCTGCTTTTTGTAAACTATTTAGTTGCGTTTGTAAACCAATAACTGTTTCAGCTAGTAAAACTATATCATCTGCTAAAAGCAAAATGAAGAGTTCAAGATAATCGTTATTAAATAAAGCCCCATGTCTTCCATTTTTAATAACCTCAGTAGCAATCTCATTGATGAATAAGGAAAATAGAATTGGACTACAAACGTCACCTTGTTTTACACCATAAGTACAACTAATTAAATCTGTCAGTTTTGAACCACATCTAACTTTAACTTTAACACTATTGTACATACTTTTGATACAGTTAAACATTTTACCCGTTATTCCATTTTTTATGAGAATCTGCCAAAGAATACCCCTATTTAAAGAATCAAAAGCCTTCTCAAAATCTATGAAGGCTACATATAATTTCCTGTTACAAGAGAACAAGAGAGAGAGAGAGAGAGAGAGAGAGAGAGAGAGAGAGAGAGAGAGAGAGAGAGAGAGAGAGAGAGAGAGAGAGAGAGAGAGAGAGAGACAGACAGACAGACAGGAAGACAGACAGACACTGAGACAGAGACAATCTGGTTAGGCTGTTTATTGGTAGAAGTATGAAAATTAACCTCACCTTTCAATTCCAGAACAATTGCTAAAATGATAAGTGCACAACAATGAAAACATCCCGATCCAAGCCAAATCATGTCTATGATTAACAGATACACTAAATCAAACACGAAACAGTAGTCGATGTCAACAAGCTATTAACTGAACAAAATTTAATAAGATATGCTGCGACAGCGTCTAAATTTCTCAGCAGTCAACTTATCTCGAGTTATTAGTATATAGGCCAACAAGAAAACTCAGATTTCATATCTTCTTCTTCTCCAGATAATGAATGTTGCGTCTGACTCGAGTGGTCAACGGTGGTCGTGACCCGAAAGCTCTGATAACCAAATTTATCAACAAAGCAAAACAGTGTCGGCAGTCATGTGAAGTTTCGCTTTCCTAATACAAGGGCAGATAATGCTTGTTGGCTCGATACTCTTTCATGAGGAAGTCAACTTTAATTACGGTCATCTGACCATAGATGCGGGCACTTTGAAATCAGCAATGTGGCCTACATCACTCTGAGAGCGAAATCAAAACATGTTGACAGCAAAACTAATTGACAGTGTGGCAGCTGAGGATCTAAAGTAAGATTCATTGTATAATACTAGCACTATCGTAATCGGACCAAGAAGTTTGAAAGAAATATATAAATATGTTATTGTATACTTTACGATCGTTACTTGAGACTGAGTTGCTCCCCTTGTATTTACTATGCACTTGATGAAAATAATAGAAGAGTTCTATTGTTGGCAGCGCACACATTTCGTTACGTTTCGAGTTGTGGTCCTTAAATCGGAAATCCCCGCAGGAATACATGTATGCATCACAATAACACTTATTAACAGCAAAAGGCTAGTACTGATGGTGCTGCAGAATGAAAAGCTTGTGATTGAATTACCATAGTAACAAGCAGCATCAACACTAACTTAGCAACAGCAGTATCAAACTTATTCAAAGGCGGAAGTCTCTGCTGGGACGTATTTAATCAACTGCCGTAACCATGCAGACTATGTACATTGAAGTTCATCAGATAATCAGACTTCTTTTGGTGTGCTGGCATGCCTGGTGCATGGGCATGCAATATCTGAAAGTTATGATTCATATGATCCAATTTTTGGACTATGTCCTTGCTGCAGCAGTTTTAATTAAAACATCACTATCATCAAATCAATGTTCTCTGCACAACCATTCTCAACACAGTAGCAATCAAGAACCATGATAAAGTGTACTGGCATTTGCACTCCCTCACCTCATTGATAATTTCTGCACAAGTGAATGCCTTATATTCATTGGGAGGCATCCGTTCTGTGTTCTGTTAAGTCCTGATTTCAATATTTGCTTATGCAGTTAATGCAGTATCCAATCTTTTGTCCCATTTCATTCCATCCCTCCCCTTTTAGCTTGTCTCCTTTCATTTACAGTCATTAATTACAGGTAACATGAAGTGATAATCAAATGTTGAATGTATTTATTTTCCTTTAGTTTATTTGCAATGCACTATTTGTGGGAAAGACCTAATTTATAGCATACACTTGCTCTTCTGTATATTTCCTGCTAAGAAATATTCTAAATAATGGCTATTGCATTTAATCTAATAATCATGTTGATGCCAAGATTGAGAAATTTGCTGTCCTTTGCTGTGACTGCTTTGTGTCATTTGCAAGCCTTGATTAGTTCAGTATATATAGCATAAAATGTCAAATATTTTATCAGACTACAAAACTGTAATGACAGTACTGGATTTTACAAGCATAAATTATGGCGGGATAGACGTATGACTGATATCGGATGAGACTATAAACCGAGGCCCTGTGTGCAAACGCATGCAGAACATCTTGTGCACATGTTAAATCCTGTTCTGCTTTTTGAAAGAGTAGGCCATTGTGTGCCGGTGGGAACAGATGACAAAATTTACAAAACCGCATACACACGGGGACTAGATGTAAAAAAAAAAAAGCACCTGAGTAAAAAAAAAAATCATGTCATCTGAGCGCTTTGATTTGTTGCTTTACAATATTCAGCACTATATAAATTCCATGCATAATTATTGTTGTTGTTGTTATTATTATTATTATTATTATTATTATTATATCACACATCAGCAGACTTAAAATTTGAAAGAGACTGCTGGAGCCAACAGCTATTATTAGTATTAAGATATAAGACAACAAGAAGAACCTGCAAGAAAATACTTTTCTGATTGAACAAAATATTGTTCTACAGATCCTGTATACAGTCATTCTCATCACCACTAGGTTAATCCAGCACCCTAAGTTGGCTTCAGCCAGTGAGAATGACCAAACTGAAATATTTTGAACATTACTTAAATAAATGTTAACATACCCAAAGTGTATGCAGAGCTGTTGGTATATTCAGTTTTTCACACTATCATATTATTTTCAGGGCTGCTGCAGAATACCTAGAGGAAGGAGCAAACCCCAACACAGTGAGTGTGGATGGAGCAACAGCCATGCACATTGCAGCGGGGGTGGGAGCAGATGCTGTTAGACTTATGCTGGCCCATGGCGGAGATCCTAATGTCAGGTACATACATATATATATAGTCCTTTACACCCCCCCCCCCCCCCCAACCCCCATTCTTCCGATAAAAACAACCATTACAAATTTCTAATTTTCTTTATTTTTTGTTTACTCTACTTATGTGAGATTTTTGTAATTGTATGCGGTCCTTTTCATCCAGCCATAAAAAAATGCAGCATTCTCATTCTGTTTTCTTCTTCTTCTTCTTCTCATTCTGTTTTAGAGGATATGAAAATCTGTGAATTATATTTTAAAATTCGCTTTTTGATATATTTTTTCTCTCCCAATAGAAAAAAAAGTGTATATGTGTGTGTGTGTGTGTGTGTGTGTGTGTGTGTGTGTGTGTGTGTGTGTGTGTGTGTGTGTGTGTGTGTGTGTGTGTGTGTGTAACTCATGAATATCTTTTATTCCTGCCCTTTTCCCATTCCCACCACCTTTTTAATGTCATTTTCCCATCCCCCAACCCCACTCCACTCATGCACACAAACACACATACTGACATACATACTTGCACGCACATTTATGCACACACACATGCACACAAAAACACACGCACACACACAAACACACACCCACACACACACACTTTCTCTCTCTCTCTCTCTCTCTCTCTCACACAAACAAACACACAAACAAACGCACACACACAATGATACATGCACAAAAGTTGACTGCATTAATGCAGCTGGTTCTTTCAGTATTCGCAGTTTTACACTGTGTGTTCAGGTCAGTGGATGGCTCTACACCTCTCCATGTCGCTGCAGCCTGGGGAGACAGAGACATTCTGAGACTACTGCTTCACAACGGAGCCAACCCTAACATCAGGGACCATGTAATGTACATTCACATTTTTGATAGTTCGGGACATACATGCATAAAACTTTTCATCGTTTTGAAGAATGTTCACTCCAGCTTTAGAAGCTGCCTTTTGCAGGAATTTCTATTTTCAGTCATGTTTAAAATTTTGAAAAACTCACATTGTGTTATGAAGTCTGTATAGTTTGCTTACCTACTGCTGTGTAGATAGAATCCACACTCATCAGTCAACAAAGCAGGAAACTGTGATGCTGTTTATTCCCTGATGTGCTGTATCTTATTCATTTATTTGAAAATGAACATATAACTTGGCTTTGTAGGGCTCTAATTCTTGGCTGCTTCAGAAATGTTAACTTTTGTGTTACATTTTCATTTTTGACAGGTTTCACTCATGGATGCATGTAACTATTAGGAGTTTGGTGTGTGTTGCTATCAGCAGTATCAGGTCAACAATATTTTATTATCTCAGGAAAAAAGGTTAAACATACACATAAGTTTCACTGTTTGCTAAGAATACTCTTCAGATATACAAGCTAAAAAAGTTCAGTTTAGTTCAAACTTACATAAATTACACACCACACTCTCTCTCTCTCTCTCTCTCTCTCTCTCTCTCTCTCTCTCTCTCTCTCTCTCTCTCTCTCTCTCTCTCTCTCTTAATGGTGATGATCATTATGATGCAGGAAGGTCAGAGAGCAGTAGATGTGGCCAGGAGTGAAGAGCATGCTGCCTGTGTGGATTTTCTTAAGTATTACACCATGCTTGTGACTGTGGGTGATGAAGAGGAAAGCCCTATGTACACATGTAAGAACCTTGGTTAGATGTTTGGCATGTTGATATAATTTACTAGTTTAGTGAAAATCACATGAGGGATCTTGGTTTTCTGGGGAAACTTTTTTTTGTGTATAGAATTTCATGTCTGAAGACTCTTGAGTCTCTGAGTAATTGAAGATATTTACATCATGCCCAAATGTTTGTTTTCTCAGAGTGGTTTAGAAAGTACAGTTCATAACTCACTGAAATATTGTTGAGAAAGGGAAGTTTGAAGTTCATTGTAGATATGTAATAATCTTTTTCTTCCATTGAATTTTTTTTATAGTGTATTTACAAAACAACAAATTATGCAGTCTCACTGCTGTTGTTTGATTTTCTTCTATTTCTTATTCATTTACAAGGGAATGCTAGAGTTGCATAAAAACTGATGGTGAATTGATGTAAGAATGAAGTCACTTTGATATGAAATAGATTTAATTTTTAGAATTGGTTTCCCAGCTTTGATTGCTCTGTTTTCTAAAGCCAGCTTTCATTTGAAAGTATACATTACTTGTTATTTGATCTATTTTGTTTCTGATAGCCTCGGTTCTGTGGTGTGTATAACACCTGCAAGCAAAGTTCTGCACTGTTAAGGTGATATTGTACAATATTTTAGATTCCATGATCAAGATTGCAAAATTATTGTCCCATTCAGAGTGTCGTTAATATTGCTGCCACATTGCTACATGTGATGTGCTTTAAATTCTAACTGCACAAGTGGGAGTACACAGCTCAAAACAGAGAGAGATGGAGAAGGCTCATCAATGTCAAACCTCCCTTGAGAGAAACATGACAAAGAAGGAAGAAGAAGAAGTGGGAGTACACATGTATGTGTGTTTATTTATTTACTTTTATTCTTTTATATCGGGGATAATGGAATAAGCACTCATGTGCTTTTTTACATCTAGTCCCCATGTGTATGCGGTTTTGTAAATTCTGTCATCTGTTCCCACCGGCACACAAAGGCCCACTCTTACGAAAAGCGGAACAGGATTTAACATGTGCGCAAGATGTTCTGTGTGCGTTCGCACACGGGGCCTCGGTTTATAGTCTCATCCGAAGGACTTTTGGGGAGAGTGGAGTCTGCACTGATGTTAACTCCAGGGGAAAAATATCCCCTTGAACGGGAATCGAACCCGGGTCATCAGATTGCGAGCACAGTGTTTTAACCACTAGGCTATCCTGTCCCGAGTGTGTGTGTGTGTGTGTGTATGTGTGTGTGTGTGTGTGTGTGTGTGTGTGTGTGTGTGTGTGTGTGTGTGTGTGTGTTCTGATAGAGGTGGAACTGTAGATAGTACAACCCCCTCCCCCTCCCCCCCAAAAAAAAAACCTGACCCAAAATAAGCATGGCATTTTTTTTTGGTTTGTTTCAGCTGAACTGATTGATCCATCCCATACGGGTAACCCTGCTGACTTTTGCATAGACAGTCCTTCACGCAACATCCAGTTTTACAACCACCCTGCACACTACTACTCGGATGAAGAGGATCCTGTCAATTTGTCTGACCAATATTCAGAGGCACTGTCACGCCGCCTCAGCCATCTGTTGACTGACGGGGATGGTGCCTGTCTGGATGTCACTTCACCTGACTGCCCCTACATTGGGGAAAAGCAAGACAGAGGTTGTGGTAGCGGGGACAGGACTTTACTGGCTGAAAACACAGGTGCTCGTTTGCCTTGCCTCTCTGACTCTGAGTCCAGTGACAATGAAGCAGCTGTTTGTGAAGGGGGTAACCACAGCTGTCGATGTCACAGCAACCACTGCTGCACTCATGATCAACCCGGTCAAGTAACTTTGGGCACAGCTCGAGAAACACCAGGGCGATATTTTGATGGTCCAGAATCTTCAGCATATTGTGACCCAAGGACAACGTACGCCAGAAATGTGGAAATGAAAATGAAACGAAAATACTTCCCAGACTTTGGTGGAGATATTCAAGTTTCACAGAGAGACAGGGAACTTGGCCGTCAAAGCGGATTTGTCAGTAATGCCTTGGAACGCTGCAGCCCTAAATCTTGGAACCAGTCTCCACAGAAAAAGCTATATGACCATGAAGACAGAGTTGGGTGTGTGTCTCCAAATGCAGCATGCTGTACAGAGAGGCTGTCTAGATCTGGAGGGAAAGGTGTGCTTGATGAGACTGGTTGCTGTAAGAAGGTTGATTACTCTTCTGTCCATTATGCAGGCAGGTCATCACCTTGTTCTTGTCCTCATCATGTAACAAAACACTCATGTTCACCAAGTAGAGGAGACTACCAAATGAGGTACAAAGATTTAGATTCATATTCATGCGTAAAGCAGTCAGATTTGTCATTCACCGGTAGTGTATCTCGGAGAGATGTTGCCCAGAAACAGGCATGTTCTCCTAAAAGTGGTAAAGTTCACTGCACACAAAGGTTATTTCACTCACCTACTCGCACAGGGGGGTGTCAGTCTGAGCATGGAAGTTCGCCACGCCACTGTGAAACATCTCACCATTGCAGTTCTCATCAACATCCTACAGGCTGTTTCGATAATGTGTCCAGGTCACCAAATGGTCAGGGGAGAGAACTGCGCCAATCTGTATCACGTCCTGGTTTGTATCATTCACTGAGTGATTGCAACAGACAAGAATGTCACAGTGAAGGACATCATCACCGCGCAGCAAACAAGCCACTCAGAAAGCAGACAACCTACCCACCAGCTGAAAAGTCGCACTTTCCTGCATGTGCCACCAGGTCTCCAGTCATCATGCATGTCCAGAATGAGCGTTCTTCTCCTCCCCCTGGCATATTTCAACATGCCCCTCACCTTCCTTTCACGCCATCCAGCCCAAAACAGGGTCAAGCTGGGTTCACTTCAACCCCCGGTAGTGGTAAAAAAGAAGTTTTTGTGGCTGGCTCATGCAGTAGTCATTCTGTTGACAGTGGATTCTATGAAAAATACACTTCTAAGCAGCATCTTGGAGCAGATGATCAGAGGCACCAACCCAGATCCTTAAGATACAGAAATCAGAAGCATGCAGCACCTACAGCATACAATGAAAGGAGTATTCTGAATGTTAGGGACAGTAAGAAGAAAGTGAAGGACTGTGAAAGTTCACATCAGCTTGACATGAATACAAAGTATGATGGAGAGGATTTGCTTCAGTCAGCCTCAGATAAGTTGGAGAGTGTGACAACTTTTGAAGATAACTTCAATATCGTATCATCTAATTTGAGAGGAAGCAGCTCCAAGTCTAACCCTTCTAGACAATCTAAACATGTGCACTCAGTGTGTGAGAAGGACGATAAGAAGAGGACAAGAATGGAAGCACCCAGACAAGAAGCTACTAGAGCAGATGGGTCTGATTCATCCTCTGACAGTTTTCAGACATGTGAAGAAGCATCAGTGCAAGAAAATACTCATGATATGAATACAGAACACAAAACACAGAGGCCAAAACCACACCTGTATTCCCAACATCAATGTGACAGCAAGAAATATGCTACTGTTTCAACGCAAGATTGTGCGGCTGATGTTAAAAATCAAGAGGAAAAGCTTAACACGGCAAGTTTGGGCTTCAATGTACCTGAGAGAGATGAAAACCAGCATAACCAAAACTCTTTCAGGAAAAAAGGCACATCTTTGCTTTGCAACTTCTCTTCAACCTCACAAGAAACAAAACGGCCAGACTGTAAAAATGTGGATGGTGCTTCAAGACAAAGAGGCTTGTTGCCACCAAAGAATGACATTGACAGTCAGTGTAGAGATCATTACAAAGCCTGGCTTCCCCCATCAGCCCCTTTGCCTGATGACAGTGACCTTCTGACCTCAGATGAAAGTTTTATGACAAGGACAGGAAACCAGTTCATGAAAAAGCCTTCCATGCAGGCCAACAATGTATCCAGATGGTTGCAGAACGTTCCTCTAAATGCAGCCCATGCAAAACTTGCGGGTGCAAAACATGGAGGAAGTGCAGCCAACAAACGCATATCTGATGAGAGTGTTGTCAGTATTGCATCCTCTGTCCAAGAATACATCTATCGTGACAAAGAGAACGGCATTGCTCTGATCGAGCGCCACATTCCTTCAGATTTCAGCGGCAGCAGTGGCCGACCTTCCTTGGAAAATGGTGTCAGTCTGGACACAGATGGGACAGTCAGTTATGACTGGAGTGATTTTTCCATCCACAGTCATGATGCCTCATCACTTCTTCCTCCTTTGACATCACTGCTGGCCACACCATGAATTCCCAAAACACTATCAAAGCCGGGGGCTCTAACAGCTGCGATGAACACTGCAGCAATGGAAGTGACGATCAAACGGAAGGAGATGGGAATGATAACGAACAAAACAATGAAGATGGAGAAAAGAGTACCAAAAAGAACAGAAATGGTGAGGAAGCTCAGCAGATGCCAGAAAGAGACACCAACAAAATAAAGAACACAAGCGCCCAGCAGACAGACACCCAGGCTGATTCTGGGGTGTCTGATGTCATCAGTGTTTCTCCTGAATTGGCGTCTCTGTCCAATGAGGCCATCTACCAGAGTTTGAAGGATCTGGGAGAAGATCCGGGACCAGTGCTACCTTCTACCCGACAGACCTACCTGCAGTTGCTGGCCAGTCTGCAAAGTGGGAAGAGTCGTCTGTGCTTGACTTCTTCGCAGCCAGGTTAGTAACAGTGTGTCTCGTGATTTGAGGTGTTGTTTTTTTTGTCTACACAGGTGTTATGAAAAGTCAGAAAGTTTTAGAATTTTGTTTCTGAGGTTTACTGATGTGTGCTAAAGAAATTGTGTCGGTGCTGGTTTGTAGGAGGTTGTGTTAGTGTTTCTTCAATGTTAAACTGAATTATTTGCAGTTATGTTGATTCTAAGTAAATGTATGAATGCTAATTGACTAAATGAGGGGAGAGAAACCTTCTGGACTCTTTTTCTTTATACTACAAACATTTTTATCATCAAGTTATTGAATGTATTCACTTTATATCTGTTCACTACTGAGACAACAAAGAAACTGAATTGATCATGTTTGCTAATTACTCCCCTGAATACTTGTCATCAGGGAAAAGGGGTTTCTTTGGTCTCTGATTTTATCAGATTTGTGCACAATTGCAGGGTACTCTTCAGAACTGAACCGCATGCTGTCAGGGTGTTTGGACGTGGAAGATCTGGCCAAAGCAGAGCTGTCCATGGTGGCCCAGTTTCAAACCCCAGATGGTCGTACTTGGCGTGAAGGAACCGTCAAATCTTGCTTCAACTACCTGTTGCTTGATCCGAGGGTCACAAAGAATCTGCCTCTTAGGGCAAAAAACCTAAGTGAGTGTGTGATAAAAGCTTTTTGCTTTTTTCCCCTACTGTTTCTCGTTTGTGCCTAGCATTTGTATGAAGTGGAAAGGGATATGGGGATGTTCACCTCAAAGGATGTTGAATCAGCCTCACATTTCAGTGAACTTCATGCTTGTAATGAAACTGAAAGAAGAAGACTAGTGATAACCGATTACACTCAGAATTTTTCTTCTCATCATTGGGAAAAACTGCATGTTCATTGTACACGTTTTGCCTGTGTGGAGAGAGACTAAAGATAACTCGTGACAGTAAGTGTACTGCCATATTGTTATATGCTAAAATAGTTTGTATATTTTCATCATCATAAGAAATTGTTTCTCTAAAGACGATGTTCAGAAGAATCAACTGCACTTCTCTAAACTTTGGTGCATATGCCTCTGGTATTCTTTATCTGACATAATACTCATACATTGTTTCAGCGTCTGATTTTCTCATATGTAAGTAGATCTTGATTCTCACAGTTTTACCAATGATGACCAGAAGAACTAAGAGACAGTTTAAAATATTTTATTTAACACAGTTCTACTTAGTTTCTGTCGTGTGATAAAGGTGACAACGAGGCATTCAAGATCTTCCTGTCAGCTGTCTTCTACATCGGCAAAGGCAAGCGCTCCCGACCTTACTGTCACCTGTATGAGGCCATTTCTCACCAGAATGCTCCAAAACCTAAGGTAAGACAGAATAATTCAAGCAGCATGGAAATAAATGTTAGTTTGTTAAATTTGCCAGCTAGTGTGGTTTAAACAGAATTCTATTAGGTCAAAGTAACATAGCCACAACACATGAAGTATGAATATAACAAACAGAAGCTTATGAAAAGTACTCTAGTGTCTTGTATCTTATATTAGTATTCTTGTTTAGAAGCAGTTATATTGCTTTCTTTTTGACCATATATGGCACAAGGGGATGTCATTTGCTTTCTGTGTGGCTAAACACCGACCCCCCCCCCCCCCCCCCCCCCCCCCAAAAAAAAAGCTCCTACCTTATCTCTACAAGTTTTTTTCATAGTGTCACCCATCTCAACTCCAATCAGCTAACTATTTCTTTTTGGTTTATGGGCCATGAGATTAAAAAAAACAGCATTATAAGTATTATGTGTTCCATAACATGCGTGTATGTGTGTTGTTTATGCTTTAACAGTTGATTTCTCTTTCCATACCTTTGTTTATCCCACATTTTTCTTTCCCACCTGTATATTCTTGTCCTTCACCTAAAGTCTTCTTGTTTTGTAAAGCTGCAATCATGCGTGTGGGTGAGGAAATTGTTATGCACTTTTCAAGACCGTCATTCATCCGTATGTTTGTTTTCCTGTTTCCTCATGACTAGCTGAAGGGTATGACATGCTATAGTGAGCTGAGAGACTCCAGCCTGACATGGGAAGAGGCCAAGACCCTTGCCAGAGACAGGAGAAGGTGGAGGGACGCTGTTGAGGCCCTATGCTCCGCTAGGAGCTGTAAGGAATAAGGAAGGAAGGATGACATGCTATGTTGTGTGTGCAGGTGGGCCAGAAGGTGGAGAAGATCCTGGCCATTTGGGCAGCCGGCCTGGGCGTGGTGTCCCTGCACTGCTTCCAAAATGTCATCCCAGTAGAGGCCTACACCAGAGAAGCCTGCATGGTCGATGCCATGGGTACAGTTGCCTCTTTTCATTTTTCCTTTTCACCACACTGCACCGTACTGCACCACAACATCACATCACACCACATCTCACCACACCACACCACACCACACCACACTACACTACCCTGCTCTCCACTGCACTACACTGGTAAATGTGGGATGATGACTGATAGCAGCTTTGTTTTGTTAAAAGCATGAACTTAAGGATTTCTGTTTTGTTTTGTTTTATGTTTTAAGTATGGGATCAAAATAAGTCCTAAAGAAGCAAATAATTTGTTTCATTTCTTTGTTTATAGTTTGTTGGGTTTCTTGGTCTTAAGGAAAAGAAAGAAAGGTTGGGGACCCAGATACAACAGTATGTTTTTCTTCTTCGCATATGAGTGTTGACCATTAGTGGCGATTTCTAGTATACAGCAGAATGATTCTTTTGTGGTTGAAAGCAATGGAGACTGCGTTAATAAGTATGGAGAAAGTTTTGAATATGTTGATTGTGGTTGGAATCAGTGGATATGTGTAAACTGCTGGCTATGGTTGTGTAACATTAATAGACCAAGCCTGGTTGTAGCTGTGGATGGTATGAGCAACATGGTGAAGTGATGATGGGAGGTCAGAATATGATCATGCAGAAACAGGATGAAAATGGTGGTGGTTGGGGGTGGGGGATGTGTATCAATGTGATTGTCCCTATAAAGTTTTCCAGAATTAAAAACCAGCTCATCGGTAATTGAATTTGCATAAGGGCGAAAATTATAATAGCAAATAGTATGTAGAGTACCTAACCTCATGAATACAAAAGCTTTAGGATTTACACTGTGGTTATGCAATTGTTTTTGAAAGAGCAGGCCACCAGATTTATCTGTTTTGACAGAATACACCACACTGCACAATACAACACAACACAGTGCAGCATTACACCATGGCATAAAACAAAGAAATAAGATATAACAGTGAATACAACAATCAGTACAAAACAGTGGTACACCAAAGGATTTTAATTTAATTAAAAACAGATAAACATTTCTAAAAACTCCATCACATTATTTTATTTGGTTTTGTCCATTACAGGTCTAGCTAAGCTGACCAATGTGAAGAAAGGAGACTACTATGGAGTTGCTTCCACCTGGCCTGCCACAAGGCGGCGTTGTATGGGCGCTTACCTGCTGCGTAAAACTTTCCAGATTTTCCTTTCAGAGGGAGAACGACAGATCTGCCCCCTTGACATTCAGAAAGGAAAATGATAGGATTGGTGCATACCTCGAGAAAGGACAATGCTTTTGAATCAGGTTTTTAAGAAATGTTATTGTTACACTGTTTCAGTTATAGTTTTTGTCAAAAGTGTCCCATTTTGTTCGTTGGATGGCATTTTGTTTCACTGGTTGATGTTGGTTTGGGTGGGGGATGTTTGTTTTTGTCTGTTAGAATTTATGTCAGTTTGTTTTACTTGAATTTCCAGATCACACCTGTTATTTTTAAAGTTTGCTGTTTGAAAAAAAAAGTTTTTAGTTTTTGCATGGTTTTGTATTGGAAAAGACATAGAGAAAAACATACCAGTACTGCAACATGAATGTTTGATTTTGCATGTAAGTGCCTGCTGGAATTGTTTTATTTCTTTTACTGCTAATTGTGAATCTTGTTCAGATTTAATTTCTTGTTCCATGTGAAGAGGGTTTGAAATTTTAGTCTTGTAAACTATGGTTTCTTTGTCTATTGTTTGTTGCACATTATTTGTTGATGTGGTTTTTTTACAAGCTGACAATGTGCCATACTGCAACCAAGGTTTTGAGAAATCCATATGAAAGAAAAACTTTTGAATGCTAGTTACTGTATGGCTTTGATTTTTGTGGCTGTAAGTTTATTGTTTTTAAACAAAGAAGAAATTGTGAAACCTGCTTGTGGTAGACGACTTGTTTTTGTTTTATCCTTAAAGATAAGTTTGAAAGTGGATGTTAGTATGAGAATGTCATTACAAACATCTGTTTAACATGATGTTTTCTTTTCTTATTTATATTTGTTCATAAGTTCACCAGCTTCTTCACAGCAGCATTCTCATGGTTAGAGCGTTGTGTTCCCAATTTGACAGCCTGGGATAGAGCGACCACCATGATACCCATTCAAGGGGAGTTAACATCAGTATCAACTCCACTTCCCCTGAAGTCCTTCACCTGAGACTATACACCAAGGCCCTGTGTGCAAACACATAGAAAACATCTTGCACACACTTAAAAACCTGTTCTGCTCTTCAGAAAAGTAAGCCATTCATGCCGGTAGGAATGGTTGACAAAAATGTATTTTAAAAATGCATGCATAGTGGTGTCGTGTTTACACATCATCCCTGAAGTCAGAATGTGGCTACCCTAATGGAGGGCTATAATGGTCGCATAAGCAAAAACCTCACCACTGGTGAACTTTGGAGCTCTAGCCGAGGAACACACTAGAAAAAAATCCCACATAAAGAGTAAACTCTTCCTGAGCACAAGATGTAGACAAAGATTTGATGTGTATGATCTTCTTCTGCATTCCCAAAATATGCATGATCTGAAACAGATGCGGATGTGCCGTTGACTTTTGAATCTGCATACTCCGATGAGCTTTTTGAAGAGGAAACTTAAGGGAGAACTCAGAAAGAATGATGAGTTTTGTATTTTGTAAGCAGCAGAAGCTCTATGTTCACTCCCGATAGCAATAAAATTAAAATGATCATATGCACAGTCAAATCCCCTCTCCAAATACAGGGTCCTTGTACCCAACTGGAGGTTCACCATTCCTTCCATTCATAGATTTCATTCCATTCAGATCTCATATTTTATCTAAATGTTAATGCTGACCAAGATGCTTGTTAATTTTTATATCTGAACCAAAATTGTTGAACATAGCTCCCAATGTACTTGAACAGATCAGTTCAGTGATCACAGAAGTGATTGCATTGAACACAGCTATTGTTGATGTTCTTAATCACCTAACAGCCTTTAAGACATATCAGAACTGTCTCAGTTGTCACCTTGTTGAGCTTGTGAAATTTGATAACTAACTGTATCATTCAGATGTATCAGTGACATTAAATTCTACATTCTCATTGACATTAAATTCTACATTCTCATTGACAAAGATCTATGAGAAAGTATGCAATAATAGTACGTAGTAGCCAAAGTATAATCTGCCTGGCAACATTGGCTCACTTTATCTTTGTCATTGTATTTTGGGTTAATATTCCTTCCCTTCATACCAGTGAGAAAGCCAAGTCATCACTTACCAGACTAAAAGAACATCCTTCTTAACAGCTGTGTGATAATAAGTAGGGACTTTCCACACAAAATTTCTTTCAATTTGTACACAAATCATAAACTGAAGGGACTTCCTGTTCAAAATTTCTTTAAATATGTACACAAATCTTGACAACTTAAGCTGTTAACTCCAAATCGGAGAAGTATGCAAAGAGCTCTGCTTCTGAGCAGAAAGATAGGATGTGAGCTACAAGACAAATATTGGGAAATATAACCTTTGCATCATGTGAAGCATGAAATAGACATACATATATATGTGACCCATTTTTAACACAGCACTCAATAAAGGTCTCAAGGATGGGATTACATTCGTGGTAGAATTCGGTGTCAACTCTGCAAATAATGAAATGCTTTTATTGCAGAAATTGCTTTTTATGAAATATCACTGCAAAGCTTTGGACCAGAAAGCCCCACACACACACTCATGTGTGTGGGCATGAATGCACGTACACACACATTGTAGTAACATGATAATCCTACTTATCAAGCTTTCATCTGACTTCATATGCATTTGAATTTCATTAATGATCTCATAGAAAGTAAGATGTGAATGTGCAAAGCTTAATGATGTTTAAAATCTTACCAAAAATTAATTTTAAATCTGACATATTTTTGATAATGCTCAAGCCCAAAGATTGTATATAAATATGTTCTTTTGTTTTAAAATTGAAATAAAGTTGCAATTCTAGCTTGTTTGCAATTATTTTCTTCTTTGAGTGTGCAGTCTGTGCTTTTGAACACCAGTATTAAAAGGAGCTTCTAAATAAGGTAAAAAAGAGACTTCACTTTTCTCATGCATACATGTCTAAAGTATACTGCTATTGTAATGTCGGACTATATTGTGGGGTGTTTTTTTGCCAGTTTCTTTCTGCAAGTGATCAAGAAAAACAAAATGAATATGACATTTTCACAATGCCCTCAGCTAAAAATAAACATTCTGGAAGACACCTATCCCTCCCTCCCTGTGTGCATGATTCATGGATTTATAGCGCAAGAAATTAAGATAGATGCATTTTTGCTTGTATGTTGTGGTGGTTTTTGTTAGTTTGTTGCTGTTTGGGTTTGTTTTTGTTGTGTGGTTTTTTGTTGTTTTTTTTTTTTTTTTGGGGGGGGTGCTTGTTAAATGTAAAGGAATAATTGTGATTCTACTAAAAAAAAAAAAAAGCAAAAAAAAGCTGAGGGGGTAGGAAGGGGGAGGGAAGGATACTTTTTGGTCTCTTTCTTTTCATTTTTAAAAAACTTATGCATTTTATTTTACAGCTCATCTCCAATGAGCCAGTTAAATCAAACAACAAAACAATACTGAAGAGGTTTTTTTTTATATATATTTGTGATGCTCCACCACAAAATGGGTCACACTGTACTTGACCCATTTTTCTGCCAGGAGCCATTATAGGCAGGTGGGGTCAGGTTGTTGATTTTGATTGATTATGAAACTATAGCCATTCTTCTACCTGGTACTGAAGTATTATCAAAGCATGATTTTGTTTTATTTTGCTTTGAAAGCACATTTTAAAACACCCCATCCCTCATTCTGACCACCAATTAAAGCACTAAACTTGTCAATTTCTCATTTTGTCACTTCCTACAGTCTATCAATTTAATTTGAAATAACTGTTCATTGAACTGTCCGATTTTCAATCTGTTTTCTGTATTGAATAGCCTTTGTATTGTAGATTGATAACGTGTTAACAACTAAAAATTTACCTCTGGTGCAATGCGACTCATGATGTGGTGGAGTGTCACATTTCATTATCTATAAAATAAAACAGTGAACAGTATACCATGCCAAGACATGTTTAAACAAATACACACTGAAACACAGATAAGTAAAGCAAATTTTACTTCATGATTAAAGCACAGTCCATGATCATAAATCAAAAACATAAAAGAAAGGAATATATCCACCATTTTCTAGCTGAAAAAGTATCAAAAGATAAATGTTCAAACCATTCAATCAAAAGGCATTGTCTGTTACAGAAGTTGTATGAGATTTAATGATCAATAAAAGTCAAAGCTACAGAACAATTTTTGTGAATATTGAGAACCACTCTTCTAAGTGCAAAATCTGACATCTTCAAAGCCATTTATATCTTTTTCATCTTAAGTCTAATACCAGACAGAAAATTCAGAAAGAAGGCCAAAAGAATGTTCAATATATAATTTACTGAATAAAACAGTCTGCAGTCATTTCAATTCTGTAGTATTTTCTGGAACTGAATTCTGTTTTGAATTTATGTACTTAACAGAGAAATTATTTTCAGATGATCAAGCAGGATTAAATACATGAAGACATCTTTTACATAAGTTACACAGCATCTACTTATTGGTAGAAAAAGGAAGACAAAAAAGATACAGATGCAAGTAAAGATACAGATGCAAGTAAAATCTTTTTACACAACTTATACAAATGCTTGAACCAAGGCATAAATAATATAACTCCCTGTAAAACCTGTAGTACACCGTCATGTTTAATCTTTAATCCATGTTGACATCACACAGATTTGTAGTCATCCCCTTTTATGAATATTAAACAAGAAGTAAGCATTCATAAACTTGATGACAAAATAATCAGCAAAGCAGGTAAGTTGCTTCTGACATGGATCAGGAATGTTGATTTTTAGAAACGACAAAATATGGTTTAAACACATTTACTGATAGGCAGAAAACTAACATCGTACTCAGTGATACTGACAGGTGAGCGCACTGAAACAGTATAATCAGTAAGAATATAAAACTGAATATCAAGAATAGCCAAGACAATTTGAATCTTGCGATTTTTTTCTGTTTACTAAAATTCACATAATTAAAATATAAACCTGGAATTATACAAACTAATGAAAATTACATTACAATTACTTTAAGATAAAATGTAGACTGATAACAAACTGTAGCACATCCAATAAGAAAAGCTTTGCTTACTGACACTAATTGAACAATTTTAAGCTATATTCAATTTTTAAAAAAAAATCTGAATTATGAACTGAAATGAATATATGTTCAATCTTATGTTTTAAATAATATTCCCTGTGTCTCAACTTTTGGATAGTTTCTTTAAAACACAAACAAAACCCCCACTGCTGATTGTTTAAAGTTTTCACATAATAAATTATCCTTAAAATAAACTGGTAATTTGAATACCACTCTTGCAAAAATACTTTTGATGCAACTCTGTCACATAACCGTAATTTAGGACAATCACTATTGCTTCTCTGTAGCTGCAAAACTTCAGCTTTCCCACAGAAATATAGACAAAAGACATCTGTCTCCATCCTTGACATAGATATACACAGCAAGAAATGCTTTTTAAAAAAATCTATGGAGATGGGATAGCTCAGTGATTAGAGCACTCACTTTCCCAAAGCTAAGGTTGGGCAGCATTGAGCATAGTTACCAAGTGAATGGGTGACCGTTTGCATGCCTTGACTTCAGTAATCCCCCCAGCTGTAAATGGGTACCTGCCCTCTTTAAGGTCAGGGAAGGTAAAGCAGCAAGGGAGAGGAGATGGGCACTTCCCTCAAATGTGCTGTTGCCTGGACAAGCTGAGGTCTCTGACATCTCACTCCCCAATGACCACACAGGTTATGGGAACACTTTTTTCTTTTTTAAACCTTTTACCACCATTAGTGTTTCACTGCACTAACACTCACAAATAAATGGTCAACTAAATGAAAGTACCCAATCAGATTTCAACCAGTCAGTTCACTATATTCAGAAGCTGAAAACTGTAAGCTGCCCATAGTGCAAAAAAACCAACAACAAGCCAAAAGGTCATTCTGTGATATTGCCAATATGATTTCTCAATTTCTAAACATCACAATGGCGGAGTAAAAAATAATAGCATCAGTTTCCATGATCAGCTCAAAGAATAGATGTGAGCAGTGTGGTCAGGATGAAAAGGATTTCACCAGCTGGTCAATGTCCTCTATCATTTTCTGTACAACTCTATCCTGGTCTTCTGTCCCATCAATGTACACTGAAACACACACACACAGACTCCTTTTTACTTTGACAAGTTTACAATAGCTTAGTAGAACATGCACACTACAGAACTGTTTGATTTTAACACTGTAAGCAAATGCAAGCGATTTGTTTTTGAAGGTAAATTTCACAAGTCAATTTTTTTTTTTTAAACAAACAATAGGGGGTCAGGATGGCCTAGTGGTAAGAGCGTTGCCCTCATGATGTAACATCCTGGGATTGAGACACCCATTCAAGGGGATTTTTCCCCCTGAGTTAACACCAATACTGACTCCATTTCCCCGCATGTCCTACAGATACTGAGGTCCTGTATTTGAACACACGCAGAACATTTTGCACACACGTTAAAACCCATTCTGCCTTTCAGAAGAGTAGGCCACTGCCTGCCGGTAGGAACAGAAGACAGAATTTTAAAAACTGCATGCACGCTGGTGTTGTGTTTAGGCATCACCTCTACAGCTGGAATGTGGCTACCTTCACGGTGGGGAAAAAACTCGCAAAATCTCACCATTGGTGAACCTCAGGGCTCTAGCCAAGGAACAAAAAAAGGACAAAAAACAGATTTTGTTTTTACTCAAAATTTAAAGGTGTCACCATTTTCTGATGACTTCGCTTTCAAAGAGATGACAGTGAACAACCATATCTGATTGTTGTTTTTTTTAAACACTTATCTACAGCTTTGTTGAACTGTTTGGTATAAGCAATGTGTTTACTGTGCAGCTCTCTGCCTCATTTCATTACTTGAAAAGTCACCAGAATGAGAAACATTTCAACAAGTGAGTTCACACAACCTGATATATTACAAAGAAAGGCTCATGCTTTGTTCAACAGCAAAGACTGCCTAGTATCCTGTCTCAACCTTAGTTTTAAAAAAAGTGATTTCTCATTACTTCAACAGGAAAAAAAATCAACAACAAAAGTGTGCCAAGGTAAGTACATGCAAATATTGACAAGGATGTTTCATAAAAGCGGATAAAAGAATCTACTTATTCTGATCCTGATTTTTTATATGGTATGCTAAATAAGTTGATTAAGTGCAAGAATACTCCATGCTGTCAACGCGAAATCACAGGCCTACCTATGTCATTCTGAATGGCGTCCATCTCCTGTTTGTTAAGCAGGTACATTGGCCACACCACTTTCTCAAAGTACCCAGGCTTGTCTGGGGGGTCGTAAGTCCGGTTTCTCATTGAAATTAAAAAAAACAAAAAACATGCAAGAATATGTCAGCATGCACACATACTGAAATACATGTATACATGCGTGTAAATGCACACACATGCACACCAACACATGGACGTTCATGTTCAAACACTACACATGTACGTGTGAGTGCGCGCACGCACACACACACACTGCTTCTTCAATGTACCATATGAAAACAAAAAATTTGACATCACACACATACACACTGGCCACACAATGTCAAATTTTAAAAGTGCAGAAAGTTTGAAGAGTGATCCGCCCCTCCCCAGAAAACCAGACACCTTCCCACTCCCTTCTGATCAATCTCTTTGCTTTCAAGTCTGTAAGTCAAACAGAGTACTAGCATATTTAAAGCTTTATCAGTTTAAGCCTGTGATGTCAGACTTAAGCCTTTTCTCCTCTTGCTCTTGATGAGCCTTGACCTCAAATAGTAAAATACCAATGCATAATTTTGTGAAGAGCTGTCAACAACAGTTCCAGCATACTCTACAGTAGTCATTCTCACCAGGTCTTATTTCACCTTATTTTTTGGCTGGGATGAATCTGAGAGTGAAACCAAAGTACTGACTTTACCTAAGAAGTGCAATTCTGAATATAGTTAACCATTTATTAATTTCAACAGGTGCTTAACTTGACTCTAGGTCCTCCAAAAGACAAAGTTAAAAGCAAGGGAGAGTATGATTTTGTTCTTGGGTGGCATCAAACTTGGACCCTGCATGATGTACTTGTATGGATATAAACTGCAGATGCTATCCTCCAAATGATTATCAAAACGATAAAAGGAAAGCTTTAAAATAATGTAACCTTCCTCACTTAGTAACTGATCTCTTTGTCCAGTGGGTTAATGAAACAAAGGTTACCCAACATGCACATCCCTAAATATCTGAATGCAAAGAATGGCTGCCTAAAGAAAAAAGTTTTAAATAAAAACAAACAAACCCAGTGATATGCATATGAGCTGATTACACAGGTGCTAAAACAACGAAATTATATATATATATGAGCATATCACTGGGTTTGTTACACACACACATACAACATGGACATTTCAATCTGATTGTGGAGATGGCTGCCAAAAGAGAATGATTAGAAATAATCAGATACATATGAGCTCAGTACACAGATGCTAAGATTAGTCATATACATAGGGGGCAGGAAAGCCTAGTGATTAGAACATTGGGCTTGTGATCTAAAAGACAAAGTTTGAGCCATAACGGAGGCACCCATTCGAAGGATTTCTTCCAACTCCACTTCCCTGAAAGTCCTTCCAAATGAGACTGTGAACCAAGGTCCTATGAGAGAACACATGCAGAATGTTTTGTGCAGACATTCAAAAACCAGTTCTGCCTTTCAGAAGAGTAGGCCATTGTACTGTATTGTATACCACTTTCAGTTACAGCAGAATTCTCTTCGTGAAATTCGAGCTGCTCACCCTGAGGAAAAGTGCATTGCCACAAGAGCTGCGCCACCCTTTTTTTTCTTCTTTTTCCTGTCTGCAAATGTATTTCTTTCCCTATCAGAGTGGCTTTTTTCTTCAGAATTTTGCCAGGGACAGCTCTCTTATTACCGTGGGTTCTTTTACGTGCACTGAATATGTGTAACACGTGGTTTATCATCTCATCCAGAAGACTAGCTCCCAGACCACCACTCATGGACGGGGAAAAGGTTTCAGGCCCACATGGGGATCGAACCACCACGCACTTTGAACCCAGAATTTTCACTTTCTAGGCAGACGCATTACCTCTAGACCACCGACCACTGTGTGTCGGTAGGAACACATGACAAATGTCAAAAACTCATGCACACTGGTGTTGTGTTTAGACATCATCCTTCGGATGAGACTATAAACCGAGGCCCCGTGTTCGAACGCATGCAGAGCTTCTTGCGCACACGTTAAATCCTGTTTCGCTTTTCGGAAGAGTAGGCCATTGTGTGCCAGTGGAAACAGATGACAAAAATTTACAAAACCGTATACACAGGGGGACTGGATGGAAAAAAGCACATGAGTGCTTATTCCATTATCCTCGATATAAAAGAATAAATAAAATAAAATAAATGATAACAAGTGGTTTCCAAATGGTAGACGAAAACAGTCACATACACAAGATCTCACCACAGGTGAACCTTAGAGCTCTAGCCGTGGAATGGAAAATTAAAAGTTAGACACATATCAGCCAAATGCACAGAAGTTGCCACCAAACACAGAATGTAGAGGAATAAAAAAAGAACGAATCTGCATATATAACCAAAAAGACTTGCAGCTAGTAGTTAAGTAGAAGTTGCACGTTAGCATCACAATAAACATCGTTTTTTTTGTCTTTTGGGGAAAAAAAAACCCGAAAAGAAAAAAATATATACCTTCTCCTTTCATCACACACGTCTTTATCAATGGTCAGGAAATACTTCTTGTGAAAGTAATTTGTCAGTGTACTGAAAAAAAACACAACAGAATTTGTCAGTGTACTGAAAGAAACCCACAACAGAATTATTACATTTGTGAACATGAATTGCAGACTAAAATACTCAAAATATTTTCAGAGCAAACGATGCATATATCTGTAACATATTTTGCAAAATTTGAATTAAAAGGGATTTTATGTCAACAATACATCATATTAGTACAATACTCATATGAAACAATTTGATAAGTGCGCGCGTAACCACACACACACACACACACACAGAGTTACACACATAACTGTTAGTGAAGTTGTAAATCCATGCACAGTTTTCATTTTCTTATGAGTACTGAGCACTTTAAAAAAAAAAAAAAGATACAGAAAATTCAAGCAGTCTAATGGTCATTAACACTACAGTCATTCCAACCAGCTAGAACCAGAATGGAAAAAAAACCCCTGTTTCTACCCCAGTTGTGTGTGCATCATGGAGCATCATCATATGTATACATAGTGTGTGTGTGTGTGTGTGTGTGTGTGTGTGTGTGTGTGTGTGTGTGTGTGTGTGTGTGTGTGTGTGTGTGTGTGTGTGTGGTGTGTGTGTGTGGGCGCGTGTGGTGTGGTGTATGTGTGTGTGTGTGTGTGTGTGTACATGTTTGTGTGTGCATGCATGTGTGCACTGGCAACACCAGAAACTCCAGAGGTTGTATAAAATCATACAAAGCAATCTTTGATATTATGCCCCAGAAATACATATTGAGCTTATTCTTTTAAAAAGTGCCAACCAAAGACTCACCCTACCTGTCTTTTTAAAAAAATATTAAAAATTAACGCATTGATGAATGCATTCTAATACCATTTTAATTATCTATCTGCATTTGTACTTGAAGTTACATGTTGTCAAGTGCTCATGGCTGTGCTTGTCTATGCTTCATGTATGAAAGCACTAACCTGTGGTTAAAGATGAGGAACCCTTCAATGATGAGGATTGGCACAGAATGACAATGTTCCGCCAAGTGCCGTTCCTTCCATTTCTCAATATCCTTAATCATACGATCCATGTCCATGGCACCTAGTTCTGTAATTTCATAAAGATTTTGATAAATACTGATGTCAATAAACAAGCCGATTCAAAAAATATATGAAGGAAAAGACTGGAGGCACCTCTCCTCCAGATTTGTAAGACTTGGTGAGATTTATAATCACAAACACTGCAAAAAGAAAGAAAAAAGTTAAACTGTTCTAGTCCTCAACATTTATGGTAAAGTACAGTTGGGTTTTTTTTTTTTAAATTTCAAGACAAAAAGGTATCTTCCCTTATCTACTTGTGCTGTTCTTTTCATAATAATCATTTACCCTTTCCTTTCCTTTTCTTGGTTTGATGACAACAAAAAGTGTAATCAGCTGCCTCAGTTGCTGAATGTTTTCCCAGGTCATAGGTGACATATATGACAATTTTCACCAAGAATTCAATACATTTTCTTTGCTTGTGCAGAAGTGGACTTTCTGGATAGCTTTCCAGATTGACAAAGTTTTCTGTCAAACAATATCACAAAAATAATTATTGAAAGAACCCTATGGTTGCTTGAAAAACTGTATTAAACCATCACCAGTTTGAGTTATTTGATGACTTACTACACTTAGCTACAATTGATTATCACCATGCATTATGCATTTTATAAAAGGCTTTATCAAAGACAAAGAGTGTAACATGACAAATGAAACACAAATGTAATGAACTTACGTTCCCAATTGCAGTGGTCAACCTCAGGGATATAGTGTGCTTCCAGTCTTTTGTCACCGATGTCCTGAACACAAAAGTATGAAAGCTTACACTTCATTGATTTTGTCATTAACAGTAAGTGAATAACACCCTCAACATGAAGGATAAATGCTAACACTCTAACCCTAACAGTCACTAACACTTTATTTTGATATCTGCCTTCTGAACAAAGAATGCCATGGGAAAAAATCAGTGTTTACACATTTGAAGCTAAGCTAAAATAAGATGAAATAGTTCTATACTTTGGGTTCTTGATACTAATAAGTTGATTTAAAAAAATTATTTAAGAATCTACTTATACTGTGTTTTAGTCATATTTTTCCACCATTGGACAGTCATATTCTGCTAAGCACCAATAATGACATAAATACTAAATTACAGATTTTTCAGACTTCATGGATTCTTATGCCACAGGATTCAGTGATGTTGCCAAAGAGAGAAACTGGTGGTCTGCCTTTTTTCAATTTTGCTGCGGTCTTGCCTTGAAAGAGTGTCTTCATGAGATCTAAATCTTGGTTTCCGTAGCACATGGCCTGCATATCTTAATTTTCTTCATTCATTATTGTTGAAGTTTTCTAGTTGTTCCCAGTTCATGAAGTATGCTTTTATTTGTTCTTCTATCTGCCCAACTGACTCTGAGCAGCCTTCTAAAAACAAACAAACAACACACACATCTCAGCTGCTTCAATTCTTTTTTTCATTATCTTTTCTTTGTATCCAGGATTCACAGTTATATGCTATAGCATGACAGGCCATACTAAGCCTTTCACTATTTTCATTTTCACCTGGTAAGGAATGCTGCGATCTTTCTAGATATACATGTATTTAGCTTGGGTAATGCAGTAACAATAATAATGATAACAACAGCAGTGACAAAATACTGCATTACCCTGGTGCAAGTAACCAGATAAAAACTGCTGTCTAGTTTCTGACTCACCAGGAAATAATTATCTTGACACACTGTTTGAGCTTCTGGGAAATGCTTCCTTAACTTGGCTACCACTGAAGTCTTTCCTGAGTTGGTTGTCCTGAAACATTCACACCACTTGCTTATTACAATATCTTCTGTAAATTAGGTATCTTATCAAATACAAACATAGATATATGCATAAATAATAAAGTTATGATAAATGAATAAAAAGAAAACTCCTGAATACATGATTTACCAATATCATTGATTAATGATGGTCCTAGCCTACCTAGGTCTTCCTGAATTTCTTTTTAAATTGAGAAAATCAAAATGTTTGAGACACAAAAGCAAAGGACACTGATGAACCGTTATTGTAATTATTTAATATTTATTGAGTTTTAAGTGCTTTGTTTGTAATACTTATTTATTTATTATATATTTAAGTTATAACTTGGCTAAAGCAACTGTACATTCATCATTTTCATGTGACATTGGTTAGTTAAAGCATAGGACTCAGGATGTAAATCACTAAATGGCACAGGTTTGATATATATATATATAATTATATAATATATATATAATATATATCATATATATATATAAATAAATATTAAACATTATAATATATCCATGGTTTTTATTAAAATGAAAATTTTTTCCCAATAGTTATTGGAGCTGACTTAGTGACTATGTACAACCACCTGCAAGATATATGTAATTTTTAGGAGATATGTACAATCTCATGTCCAAATGCCAGACCAATAATTTATATTCTCCACTTCTTGCAGTTTACTGAAACTGTGACATATAGTGATATAACATGACATAGTGATGTACATGTAACATGGTGAGATGTGCATGCATCCTGGTAGCCATTGCCATTGCGCATGCTTCCAGCAGTCACACTGGCCACAGGCAAGAAATTTCCATGTTCTGCGTTAATTTGTTGATAATTGGCGACATCTGGATTGACAGGTCAGTTGTTTATAATTATAATGCAAGATGACACACACACAGACACGGACGCAGACAGACAGACGCACACACAAACAAATGTATACACACACACTCTCTCTCTCTCCCCAATTCATGATACACTGATATATTATATAGAGGTTAGAACTAGAAGAGATATTACTAATATTAGGCTATTTGATTGTGGGATATGAAGGATTAGGATTGCTATAAGTATAAGTATAAATTTATAATACAAACTGAAATTTAGTGAAAATTGAACTCAACATTGTTTCATGAAATGATCAATTTACTTATTGTTTAGCACAGCATACCCAGCAGATGGCTAGTATCTATACCATTAACAATAGGACAAAAATAAAACACAATAAAAATTAAAACAAGAGTTTAAATAGCAATTTAAACAATCCTCTTGCTCCATCTCTCTAAGTCTGTCTTATTCTCTCTCTCTGGTCCCCCCCCCCCCCCCCTCTCTCTCTAGTCTCTCTCCTCTATCTCTCTGTGACAGTGTGTGTGTGTGTGTGTGTGTGTGTGTGTGTGTGTGTGTGTGTGTGTGTTCTCTCTCTCACACACACATGAAAATAGAGCATAAAAATTGCTTTAAAAGTAAAACAAAAGTTGAGCAATGATTTGAATGAACACTGCTTTCACACACAAAAGATTTTTTCTTCTCTAATCAATACTCTCATTACTACTGTACTAATTAGCTTCAATTCCCCTTTATCATCTTTATAATACATTAATTAATAGTTGCTAATTTAATGAATTCACAAAACAAACTTACCCACTAATGCCAATGATGATACATTTATTTTTGTCATCCATTCTTGAATACTTGATCAATACTTCTAATGCTTTCTTTAATTTAGTATCTTGTCACTGTGTCAGTGTCAGTTGTCACAACTCCACCTCCAATGTGAGATGAATGACAGGACAGCCGTTCACAAACTTGCCAAAATTCCAAAAGATCACAAAGTTAGCAATATCATTCAGTCAGTGTAAATAATCAGTCTTTAAAATTATTTTCGTCTGACTCAGCCTTGGTCTGTTCTGAGCACTCTGGTTGTGTATGAGCTGAAGATTGTATGCCAAAGGCCACTGAATTATCAGCTGTATTCAAGCGGTCCAAAAAAGCTGATAACAATTTTTTGTTCAAGTGATCGGTCTGCGTCAGTTTTCGTTCAGCAGCAGCTGGATCTTCACTCTCTTCGTTTACACTTTGATCACGCTCTATGCTCTTGATTTCGTTATTTATCTTGTCTAGTTCAATCGTACGCGCATTGTCATCTCCCACAACAAACCCGTCGTCTGCCATTCTGGTATCAAACAGGAAGAAGGAAGTAATGACTTCTTACCACAATACATCAAACTAAAAGAAATGATCATACACCACATAGACCTAGCCTACCAATGTGTTTCTCTCTCTCTCTCTCTCTCTCTCTCTCTCTCTCTCTCTCTCTCTCTCAAGGTAGATAAAATACTTCAATCTGTTCACAATCCACAGGATTTCTGGAAAGAAATGAAGGTTTATAAACATAACACTCATGTGACAAATAACATATCTAAAGAAAAATGGTTTAATCATTTCAATTCATTATTGAATGAGAGTAATTATGATACATTGAGTGATGTCTCCTCTAATGCAGTATTTGATGAAATGCCCGACAATACTGAAGATAACACTGATAATATAAATGATGAAATTAGTGAAACGGAAGTTAAGAACGCAATAAGGCATGCAAAACCAAGAAAAGCCGCTGGGCCAGATAACATAATAAATGAAGTCCTTAAATCAACAGATGTTATTGCCCCTTTCCTTGTAAAACTGTTCAACACATTGTTTACCAAGGGACTTTATCCCAAAGAATGGTGTAAAGCTATAATTGTTCCTCTCTTCAAAAAGGGAGATCCAGAAAATCCAGGAAATTATCGCGGCATTACCTTGCTAAGCTGTGTCAGTAAATTATATACTCATATTCTTAACACCCGACAAACAACATGGGCTGAAAGCAGCAACAAAATTTTAGAATCAAAAGCAGGGTTTCGGAAAGACTATAGAACTACCGACCATATTTTCACTCTATATGCAATCGTACAAAAATATCTATTCCAAAAGAAAAAAAAGTATATGTAGCTTTTGTGGACTTCCAAAAGGCCTTCGTCACAGTGAATAGAAATGTCTTGTGGAAAATCTTAATAAAGGTAGGTGTGAATGGAAAAATGCTAAAGGCCATACAAGCTATGTACTCGTCAGTGTTGTGCTGCATCCGTTCATCTGCAGGATATTCCGATTACTTTGAATGCCTTCAGGGCCTCAAACAGGGTTGTCTTGCTTCACCAATTTTATTTTCCCCTTTGATAAACGATCTTGCAACATATATCATAAGCAATGGAAATCACGGAATTCAGCTAAGTCAAAATGCCACCGAAATGTTCCTCCTAATGTTTGCAAATGACCTGTTACTTTTCTCATACTCCCCTGTAGGCTTGCAAAACCAGCTAAACAATTTACATCATATTGCTAATAAATTTGGATTAAAGGTAAATCTTGAAAAAACTAAAATTATTGTATTTCGGAATGGTGGACACTTATCAAAATATGAACACTGGCACTTTGGACATCAAAAGTTGGAAGTTGTGAACTCATATAAGTACCTTGGCCTTATTTTCACAACCCGCTTGAGTTTGAATGTTGCCACTGAAAGCTTGACGACAAAAGCTAAAATATGTGTTATAGAAATATGTAGGACACTACGTAAACTGGATTGCTTTTCTTCCAAGATCTTCTTTAAACTTTTTGATGCACGTGTTGCTCCTATACTACTGTATGCAGCTGAGGTGTGGGGTGTGCAGGAATTTAATCAGATTGAAAAAGTCCATATTTTTGCATGTAAACGTTTTTTTAAATGTTAGTCTACACACACCAAACTACATGGTGTATGGAGAATTAGGCCCGTTACCCTCTCCTCGTTTTGTCAGCTGTCAGAACTGTTTCCTACTGGCTACGTTTGTGTTCCTTACCTAGCCAGAGATATGCTAGCATGGCTTACCATATGTTAAATTTGTTAGATGAAAAAGGTCATATAACTTGGGTTACACACATCAGAAATCTTCTCTGCTCCTCTGGATTTGGCTACGTGTGGCTTTTTCAAGGAGTCGGAAATCATAAAGCTTTTTTACGTGAATTCAAGCAAAGAATGATCGATTGCTTCAGACAACAATGGTCTGAAAAAATAACCACTAGACCCCGCTATAATCTGTACAGTTCCTTCAAAAGTTTATTAGAACCAGAAAAGTACATGGACTTAATCACTTCCAGGTATATACGTACTATGTTCATACGATTCAGACTGGGAGTAACAGAATTAAAAAGCAATAAATTTAGATGTACACCAGATAATTGTTCCCTAGCTTGTCCAAATTGTAATCGTGCTCCTGAAGATGAAATTCACTTTCTTTTCTACTGCCCGGCATACACTGAATTGCGGAAAACTTATCTAAGCAAGATTAATCTCGAATATTTCAGAAACGAGAGGCTATCTCTATTAGAGTCACAGGAACCTGAGCAAGTTGTACATCTGGCAAAGTTTATATTCTATGCCTTTAAAAGCAGAAAATCTCAACCTATTTAGCAGCTAAGACATCTTCCAATTAGACGTTTTTGCATACCACATAAACTTGTGCTTATTCGGCAAGGCCAAAGACCTGTCTGTCTGTCTGTCTTTCTGTATGTATGTATGTCTACATCTGTCTGTTGTTTGGATTTTTTTTTTTGGGGGGGAGGGGGGGGGGGGGGGGTTGTTTGGGTTTTCTTTGGGGTAGTTTTTGTTTTTGTTTGTTTGTTGTTGTTGTTGTTTTTTTCCCTTTTTTGTTGTTTTTTTCCCGTTTTTTTCCCCCGTTTTTTCTTTCTTTTTCTTAAGGAGCTAGTTACTTGAAAAGGTTTGTGAACTTTATGAATTGCTGCAGATGTTTGCATCTATCCATTCCCCCTTGTTTATGGACTCCCAAGTCTGAACAATAAAATCATTTGTCATTGTCATTCTTTTCCTCCTCTCTCTCTCTCTCTCCATCTCATCTCTCTCTCTCTCTCTCTCTCTCTCCTCTCTCTGTTTTTTTCTTGTTTTTTGTTTGTTTATTTGGAAGGTGTTTTTGTCTGCTTTTTTGTTGTTGTTGTTTTTTTTTTTGTTTTTTTTTTCTTTTTTTTTTTCTTTCTTTTTTCTTTTTTTTGTTTGTTTGTTTGCTTGGTTTTTTTTTTTTTTTGTTTTGTTTGTTTTTTTTTTTGGGGGGGGGGGGTTCTGGGTATGTTTTGTCTTTTGCTCGTCTGGGGTTTGTTTGTTTGTTTGTTTGTTGTTTGTTTTTTTTCTTCTCTCTTTTTCTTTAAAAAAAGTTTTTTCCCTTTGCTTCTTCTGCTTGAAAGTATGAGTACTGAGTGCATTTTTAAATGTGACCCCATGGGCGGGGACTGGATGTAAAAAAGAACATGAATACTTATTCATTATCCTGGAAAAAAAAATTTGTTTCTATTACTTACAATGTGTAGATGTTCTTTTTATGACTTTATTGGCTTTTCCCCCCCTCTTTATTATGAGAGTGTATGGTTATTGCTCTTTTTTATTACCATGACATTCAATTTGCATGAACATAATTAAAAAGTGTTTGTGTTGATCGTGTGCTATGTGAGTATTACATATTTAGTATTATCCCTGAAACCCCCCCCCCCCCCCCCCCCCCCCCCCCCACCCCCACCACACACACACTCAACACACACAACACACACACACACACACACACACACACACGCGCGCGCGCTCAACACACACACCACACACACACACACCACACACACCACCACACACACAACACACCACACAACATACCACTCACTACAAACCACACTTCATATTCTCTCCCTAAACGACTGTATAGTTTTTAATTTCTTCTTGGTTTGTTTCTTGTTTTTATTGTGTGGATGTATGGGTATTAAATTTATTTCATTATCATGACATATAATTTGAAACGAGTATAATCTAAAATGAGTGTTGATGGGATCGCATACTGTTTTGGGATTTATATATTGGATATTATCTCTGAAATACACACACACACACTCTCTGTCTCTGTCTCTCTCTCTCTCACCTTTTATCGTCCTGCTTATAGTCATAGTAATATCCTGATGAAGGATTCATATTTTTATATTTTCAATACTTTATTGGACTTGCCTCTGTACTTAAGTTTTAATGAGTGCCCTATTTCAATATCTTATAATTATGTGTAACAAGTATGTGTACCATTGACAATGTGTAGATGTTTATCTTTATGACTTATTAATTTGGTTGTGTTATTTTTCTTGGCTTTGTTGTTGCTCTTGTTCTTGTTGTTGTTGTTTGTCTGTTTTTTCTCTCTTTTTTATCATCTTTTGTTGGTTTGGTTTTTTCCTTCTCTTTTGTTTGTTTGTTTGTTTTGGTTAGGGTTTTTTGGGGGTGGGGTAGGGGTGGGGTACTCTTAGGATTTCTTTATTACTTGCTTTTGGGGGGGGGGGGGGGGGAGGGTTGTTGGGGGGGAGCTGTTTTGAAAAGGGTTATTTCCCTTGTTTTTTATTGCGAGACTGATATAAGTATTGGGTTATTATTATTAAGATGTATCCCTAACGGGGCGGGGACTGGATGTAAAAAAGCACATGTGTGCTTATTCATTATCCTCGAAATAAAAGAAAATTTTTCATTGTCATTGTCATTGTCATTGTCATTGTCTCTCTCTCTCTTCTCTCTCTCTCTCTCTCTCCTTCTCATCTCTCTCTCCATGTCTCTCCGCCTCTCTCTCTCTCTCTCTCGTTTTGTTATCAGTCTTAATTCTCTCTCTGAGTCTGTCTGTCTGCTGTCTGTCTGTCTCTCCTCTCTCTCTGTCTCTCTCTCTCTGTCTCTCTCTCATTCTCCATTCCTTATTCATATCCTCGAAATATAAGAATTTGTGGCGGGACTGGATGTAAAAAGCACATGAGTGCTTATTCATTATCCTCGAATAAAAGAATTTGTCATTGTCATTGTCATTGTCATTCTCTCCTCTCCACTCTCTCTCCTCCTCTCCCTCACTTCTCTCACCTCTCACTCCTCTCTCTCCTCCTCCTCTCTCTCTAGTCTTCTCCCTCTCCTCCTCACTCTCCTCTCATCTCCCTCTCTCTCTCTCTCCTCTCTCCTCTCTCTCTCTCTCTTCCTCTCGACGGGTTAGCCTGGTGGTTAGAGTGATGTATTCGTGATCTGCTCCGGTTCGAATCTCGTTCAAGAGGACTTTTTCCTCTGGAGTTAACATCAGTGCGGACTCCACTCTCCCCAAAAGTCCTCCAGATGAGACTGTAAACCGAGGGCCCGTGTGCCAACGCACGCAGAACGTCTTAATCACACGTTAAAACCCGTTCCGCTTTTCGGAAGAGTAGGCCAGTGTGTGCCGATGGGAACGGATGACAAAATGTACAAAACTGCATACACACGGGGACTGGGTGAAAAAAACCACTTGATTGCTTATTCCATTATCCTCGAAATAAAATAATAAATCAACCAAGCAATCAATCAATAAACAAATAAATACATAAATATCTCTCTGTATTATTATATTCTCTATCTTAACATGCGTGTCGAGCGTAATTGATTAAAAAAAAAATTAATCCTTTATCTAATGATCGTTTTGTTCCTGAGCGGAATAACTTATCCATCATAATGCTGATAATTATGGTTATGTCTATTGTGTGTGACTGTAATCACAAGATTGATTATATCAGAGTCCAAGAATGTGTCCAAAGCTATGTGCATTACACTATAATTATGGTTTTCTCTCTCTGTCTCTCAGCGGAAAAATTCCTCTTATGTTCCGTTATATAATTTTACTTGAATAGAAGGCTTATAATTCCCTCGCATGAAGCCTATTGATGAAGTCCCCACGCACCTTTGTGTGTGTGTGGTGTGTGTGTGTGTGTGTTGTGTGTGTGTGTGTGTGGTTTGTGTGTGTGTGTGATGCCATTATTTTGTTTAAATGTTATGCATATTTTTCTTTTCTTTTGAATCTGGGACATATAATTATTTTATGTAGTTTGCTATTGGTTAGTACTACCTCTTCCCCATGATGATGATATTGGTTGTTTCTTCCTCCCCTTTTACTACAATATTATGATTTATATGATTTATTTTGTTGATGGATGGTGGTGGGATACTGTTTTCAGTTGCTTGACTCGTATGTTTTCTTGTTTGCTACTTGCTTATTCCCCCCCCCTCCCCCCCCCCCCCCCTTTAAAAAAAAATCAGTATGATAATTGATTGTTATTTTGTATTTTTTTCGATCTCTCTGAGTGCTGTTTTTTACGTTATCATGTCTTTCTGTCTTGTTTCTTTTTGTCCGTTTGTTATTGTTGTTTTTACCTCCTTTTTTGTTTGGTTTGTTTGTTTATTATTATTATTTTTATTATTGTTGTTCTTGTTCTTTTTTTAAATTAGTCTTTTTTCCTATATTGATGTTATCCCGATAAGGGTGGGGGACTGGATGTAAAAAAAAAAGCAAATGAGTGCTTATTCATTATCCTCGAAATAAAAGAATTTGAGTTGACTGGACTATTTTGTCTTACATGGGAAAGCTACATAAGTGTTTGATTGATCTTCCAATGTAGGAATGTTCTTTGAAAAACTACCATTTATGTTCACTATGGTGGGAACATATCTATTACATTTCTTTTCAGTGTCTGATACTTATGTTCAGAGGTTTCATTTTTAGTTGTTGCTCTTTTGTTCTTTGGTGCTGCCTCATCTTCTGTGACGTTCCTGTCCTGCTGTTTCCATGCCGATCATCTTGATTTCTCTGCCCCAGCCCTACCTAGACTCCTCATGTTGCCTCCTCAGGGTCAGAAATCCATGGGGAGCTATTATTGGTGGGGCACTGTGAGCTCACCAACCTGAAGGGCCCTGCACTGCTGCTGGGTCACTTTGGTGGTGTTCAGTGGTACCTGTTCTGAGGGCCCACATAGCACAACTGCACCAAGTTTAGTTGCTGAGCCTGACCGAGTAAGGCAGCTACCTGGGGTAGCCACCACCATGACGTCCTTCCATTGACCTCCCATGAACTTCCAGCCCTAAAAGCTTCCATCAACACCAATCCAGGGTGGCCACACCTAAAAATAAAGTTCAGTACACATATCTCTACAGCCGGTACCCTATAGATCTAGTGGAACCATTTGCCTATTAGTCGCGGAACGACATTCAACATAAATAATTTTTACAGTCCCAAAAGTCTCCATGTTTAAAACGTGTTCCAAAATGTTCAGAACAATGCTTCGGCGTCAAAACAAGACAAGGTCTTTTCAATTTAGGCTAACCCCATTTTGCCGCGCTTGTTAGCCTACCAAAGTCGTCACATCGATTGAACTGACGTCATTCTACCAGAGTCCATTGGGTCTGCAAAGTAAAAGAAAACACAACATCCCACAGATTTGCCGCCAGCATGTCTCAGGTTTGTTCAGGAAACAACAGGCTTTGTCCACAGAAAAACAAGGGTTTGTTTTAGTTGGATAAAGTGCTGTTATTATCGACCAGGGCATGTGTTTAGGCTAACACAATAACATTATTTCTGGGTTAAGTGCTGCTGGTATACCAAAAGCTGAACCCTTTTCTGGATAATGTAGATCTATGTGATCCGCCATTTATATATAGATTCACGTGATAAAAACGATAAATGAGTGTTCGGACTCTTCATCTCTGTAGAGGTCAGTATATTTGAACTATAATTCCCTCTTTCATGAGTAGGCCTACTGGTATTCTATATCAAAATTAATTTACTTCATGTCCCATGATAAAAAATGGCTTTTGTGTGTGTCTATATACATTGAATTGAGATTTAAAAAAAAATCTAAATCATTCGATCTACATATGAATTGATTTTAAAAAACAAACATGTTTTGCTCGTTTAGGAAAGTCCATTTACCTGATTTTGCTCCTACTTCTTTTGTAAAGCAGTTTTCAGTCAGGCTTCTCAGCACATTTTTAGCTTGCAAGAGTTGCCAGTTGTCATATCGTCAGCATCATCAATCTCTCTTGACCAAGATGGTCGTCGGGGAGACAGGTGGGGATGCGTTGGTCGATAATTGACTCCACCTTGGTCTGTCTTCAGCTCTTTTGCAGCAACAGAGCCATGCCAAGGCTGGGTCCAGTCATTGATGTTCTGCCTCATCCAGTTCTTCATCTGTCTGCCCCTGCCTCTTCTTTCCTTAGTTCTTCCTTGTAGGATGGTCTTGGCAAGAGAGCTATGATGTGTGACGAGACCATGCCATGCCAGTGTCCTCCTCTTTGCAAGAGCCAGAAGGGGTTCTTGAGGGCCCAGCTATCTTAGTCACCTCTTGCCACACCGACTTGTTGATTCTGGGGTCCTGTGGGGCCAAGATATTTGAAGGAGTGTATTGTACTTCTTCATGCTGGTGACCATTCATGAGGACACTAATTGTAACATCACTGGTGCTGTTTACCATCACTTTTGATTTATAAAAAAAAAGTTAAATACACCAACAAACATAGGATGGCAACAAAAAATTTGACATCAATATAGTAGACATTTTTGGGATTAAAGATTAGCAAATGATTACAAAATGATAAATTACTTTCAAATTCCACATTGGAGGGCGGGATAGCCTTGTGGTTAGAGCGTTTCGCTAGCGATTTGACAGCCTGGGATCGAGCCCAGGTTCGTACCGTGACATCACTGAGACGGCTATCTGAGGGGATTTTTTCCCCCCTGGAGTTAACATATGTTGAGTTCTGACTGCTCTCCCCCGAAGTAAGTCCTTCGGATGATTCTATAAGCCGGAGTCTCAAGTGCAAACGCACGCGGCGAGTCTTGCGCTCACGTTAAAACCCGTTCTTCCTTTCTGAAGAGTAGGCCATTTGTGCCGGTGAGAACAAAATGTCAAAAATGAAAAAGCATGCACATTGTTGTCGTGTTTAGACATCATCCCGAAGTCGGAATGCCACTGCCGTAATGGGGGGGGGGGGGGGGGGGGGGGGGGGGGGGGGGGGGGGGGGGGGGAGGAGAACGTCGCATAGGCAAAAATCTCACCATTGGTGACTCTCGGAGCTCTGCTCTAGCCGAGGAACGAAAACAAATACCACTTCTTTCCTTCTTAAAGAAAAAAGCAAAACAACAACAAAACCCATGTGGAGATGTTTGTTTTAAAAAAAAAGACTAAACTAGGCCTACACACTTAGGCTTATAGAATGAACAAGTTGATTTTTGCCAAGTCGAATGAACAGCATTTATCCAAACAAGGGAAACAAGCATATAATTATTATGAGCTATATAGTACAGTAGGCATGGGAACCATCATCACCAGACGACGGTGGAAGTGGATTGGGCACATCCTCCGAAGAGACCCACAGTCAATCACAAGAACAGCATTGCACTGGACCCCAGAAGGAAGGAGAAAGAAAGGAAGACCAAAAGCAACGTGGAGGAGAACTGTAGAAAGTGAGATGAAGGCCATGCAGCACTCTTGGGGATCAGTGACTAGGTTGGCCCAGGATAGGCAGGAGTGGTAGGGCTTTGTTGCTGCCCTACACACCACTGGGTGTAATGGTTAATGATGATGATGATGATCAGGGGAAAAATCTCCTCGAACGGGTGTTTCAATGAAAGCTCGAACCCGGGCTGTCAGATTGTGAACTCATCGCTCTAACTTACAAAGGCTCTCTCTCTCTCTCTCTCTCTCTCTCTCTCTCTCTCTCTCTCTCTCTCTCTCTCTCTCTCTCTCTCTCTCTCCGGGATAGCCTAGCAGTTAGAACATTGCGCTCGCAATCTGACGACCCGGGTTCGATTCCCGTACAAGGGGATATTTTCTCCTGGAGTTAACATCAGTGCAGAATCCACTCTCCCCTAAACATCGTCGGATGAGACTATAAACCGAGGCCCCGTGTGTGCGAACGCACGCAGAACATCTTGCGCACACGTTAAATCCTGTTCCGCTTTTAGTAAGAGTAGGCCATTGTGTGCCGGTGGGAGCAGATAACATGATTTACAAAACTGCATGCAGACGGGGACTGGATGTAAAAAAGCACATATGCTTATTCCATTATCCTCGATATGAAAGAATAAATTTATAAAAAAAATCTTTCTCTCCAACCCTCCCCCCCCCCCCCCCCACCTTCCCTTGCAATTGCACTTTAAAATCAGCGGGCTCACTGTCACCAAAGAAGGGAACAAGCATTAATACCAGGTTTGATATAATTGTATAAATTGCACTTTAAAATCAATGCATTCACCATTTTCATACATTTAGAGTTTTTTCCCCTCTTTTTTTTCTCCTTTTTCTCCTTCATTTGAATCGCTCAGAGTAAAACTGCACTCTAAGGTGATGTTTTGCCCCTAAAATCACTATTTTTCATGATTTTTATTGATTTTCTGTTTTTTGCTTTTTTGTCAACTTGAATGTGTGTTTTGTCAGATATGTAAGTCATTTTGTCTCCAAACATGTCATTTATTGCAATAAAAAATATTTTTCACACCTACCCTACGTGTTTCTTTGCTGAAAAAAAGAAATCGATCAAAAATGAGTGCTTATTCCATTATCCTCGATATAAAAGAATAAATAAATAAACAATCACTCACACACAATCTCACACACACAATCACTCACATCCAATCTCTCTCTCACATGGGCATTCACTTGAATATGTATGCATGTGTGTGCGTACGTGTCTGAGAGTGGATTTTTTAAATTATCTTGAACTATGTTTGTTTGCTCTTTAAGGCATTGGCATGGTGTATGGTTGCGCTTGCGTTTTGTTCTGTTAAAGTAGAAAAAATTGGATTTGTGAGTAGTGTCATTTTGGATGATATATATTAATTGGAATGGGTATTGATTTGATTCATATGCATGTGTGAGTTGTTTGTGCCTGCATGTGTGTGTGTGCGTGCGTCCGTACGTGCGTGTGTGTGTGTGCTGTGTTTGTAAACTGATGACTGTGGAAAGAGAGCTGTTACATCATTTACTTTCATTGCAATAACTGATGTAAGGATGAGTTGTTTCCATTTTCGTCTCAGACTTTAAAAAAAAAAGTTGGGCTGATTGCTTCGTTAGGTCGTTGGAATGCATGGGTGTGCCAGTGTGGATGGTGGTAGTGTGAATGTATCTTTATGTGTGAGGGAAATTTTGATGAGTATAGACATGAAATTAGTCAAGTTGTATTGATTAGCTGGCTTAGTATACAATTTAATGTTAATGTGAGTAGTTGATTGCAAGTATAACTAAGTGATTAAGTTTATTGTCAGCTTCATCGTGTACATGCTATGCATTTCTTCATGTTTGTTTGAGTTTTGTTTTTTGTCTTTATTTTTTTCTTGAGGACCTGGTGTAAAGAAGACCCTGGCTTATCCAATTATCCTCATTAAAACATTTGAGTTTGAGGGTTTTCTCTCTCTCTCTCCTCTCTCTTTTCTCTCTCTCTCTCTCTCTCTCTTCTCTCTCTCTCTCTCTCTCTCGTATTTCATATCGTAAATTTCGTATTTCTCTGTCTGTCTGTCTCTCTCTCTGTCTCTCGCCCCCCCCCCTCTCTCTCACACACACACGTATACACACACACACACACACACACACACACACACACACACACACACACACACACACACACACACACACACACACACACCAAAACTATCACATTAAAAAAGCAATCAGTTGCGGCAGATCATTATTGGTCTATTTGTCAAGATCTTGAGGGCCCAATTACCATGATTTAAACGTACTTGACGGGGTGATGGTTTTGAGACAACCAGAACTGGGTCTCTGCACTGTTATCTAAGCGTAAAGAAGCAGACTGTATGGTGCAACTTTGACACTTATACCATCACCTCATTAATTGTGTACTGTGTTTGCTGGCAAAACCTGGCACCGTGCTAGGGAGCTTTCTCTAATTTTTTTTAAACGGTAGAGCTGGAGATGGTGTTGGAAAGAGGGAGGATAGAAACCCTAAAGCATGAAATGCGCGCGCACACGCACGCACACACGCGCGCGCGCACACACACACACACACAGTACACACTGTACACACACAGCAGCAAGAAAACCACCAGCACGGCCACCACCACCCATAAAAAGATAAAAAGTTAAACAACCATAGCAGCAATAAACCCAACCACCACCACCACCACCACCACCAATAATAACAAGATCAACGCCAAAGAATAACCCCAAACAAAAGCAATCTTTGGATTTTCACGATTGCACTTAAAAGTCGCATTATCATTCACACTTTCATCAAACAACGCGCGGATGAACGTCCGCGTGGTCTTGCTCGAACTCAATTTTTTTTTTGGTGATAGATTATTTTCAAAGGAGATGACTAGATCAGAGTAATTCAGTAGATGCCCTGTCACTCTGACCCTCTTGATCACAAAGGATCGGGAATAAATCCCAAACAAAATCAACAACAACAACCAAGAATGCATCAGACATAGCCATCACAAACAGTGTAAAGATTAAAAAAAATAGTAGAAAAGTTCTCTCTCATGTGACAGACAACAATAGTTGCTGTCTGAGCGTTCGACGAAGAAGACGAAACAAAAGAAAAAAGTATATGATGATGCTGGCGCTACAAGACAATAGGCTTTGAGGGTTATTTTCTATGAGCTTGCGACCAGACACTCTGTGTGTGTGTGTGTGTGTGTGTGTGTGTGTGTGGTCTGAAAATTATAAGAATAATAATAAATGGAATTTATATAGCCCTATATCTTGTAAAAACAAATCAAAGCGCTTGCATTCAACACAATTTTACACATACAACCAATGACAACAATGTTAACAAATTCAAATGTACATGCACGCGCGCACACACAGAGATGGGAGACGGGATAGCCTAGTGGTTAGAACATTGCGCCCGCAATCTGACGACCCGGGTTCGATTCCCGTTCAAGGAGATAACTTCCTCTGGAGTTACGTCAGTGCAGACTCCACTCTCCCCAAAAGTCCTTCGGATGAGACTATAAACCGAGGCCACGTGTGCGAACGCACGCAGAACATCTTGCGCACAGGTTAAATCCTGTTCCGCTTTTCGTAAGAGTAGGCCATTGTGTGCCGGTGGGAACAGATGACAAAATTTACAAATTGCATACACACGGGGACTGGATGTAAAAAAGCACAAGTGCTTATTCCATTAACCTCGATATAAAAGAATTTTTAAAAAAAATTAAAAACCCACACACACGAGCCCATAAAGGTTGTACACTTTGGCAGGGTGATGGGGATTTCAGCTGTTGAAGGCAAGGACAGATGTGAGATGAAACAGGAGGGGAAAGTCTTAGGTTTGAAAAAGTTATGTCTTGGGGCTGGATTTAAAAGTGTCGTAAGTAGTCTTTTGGCGAAGGGAGACAGGGTGGTCAATTGGATCGGACATGTCCTAAGAAAGGACAGGAGTGACGACTGTGCTGTTTCCCTCGGATGGACACTTGAAGGGAGAAGGAAAAGGGGACCCCCAAAAACAACATGGCGACGAATGGTAGAAGTAGAGCGGAACGGCGCAGGCTGGAGCACGTGGAACGCCGCACGACGCACAGCTGCAGACCGGAACCAGTGGAGGAATGATGTTCGAGCCTTGTGTGCCTCCTGGCACAGAATTAAGGTAAGGACAGGACGGTCATTCCAGATCACCGGACCAGAGAAAGAGCAACAGCCAACGGTGGACTGGTTGAATCTCGGTATTAGCAAACACAAGGTATCTGCAGCAGAGTGGAGGCAACGAGGAGTGTAGGAGGGAGCTGTTTTGTGGAGACACTTGTTACAGAGGGTACTGATCTTTTAGTTTATTCTCTGTTGTACAGGCAGCCAGTGGAGAGATTGCAAGAAAGGAGTTATGTGTTCAGATGTTTTTCTTTCTGAGGATTAGTCGAGCTGCAGAATTTTGTATACGTTGGAGGGAGTGGATTGATGATGCTGGAAGACCAGCCAAAAGAGAATTGCAATAGTCCAGACCTGAAAGATTGAGGGACGTGACTAGTTTGGATGTTGCATCAGTGGAAAGGTACTTTCGAATGGCACTAATACGCCGTAATTGATAGTAGCATGACTGGCAGGTCTGGGTGATGAATTTTTGCATGGAGAGTGTGTTGTCGTTAACAACCTCAAGATACTTCACAGCAATGATAAAGGAACTGACGACATGTCGGCAAAGGACTTGAATTTGTATCGTTATGCTTCTGTCTCTTTCTGAATAAAATATGATATTTATGCATTGTAAAGTGTTTTTCAAGTGATGGTTTTTGTTGGATGGTTTTCGTTTTTAAGCCTAGGAAAAGTGAATTGTTGTTTGCTTTGTAGTCGTTTATAGTGTTTGCCTTTTAACTTAAAAAAATAAACAAAATGATTTTCTCATTTATTCATCCATTTTTATTTTATTATCTTATCAACTTTTACCTTTTCCTTGATCCTGCATCCTAAGTCTGTTGCATTATTCGTCTGTGTTTATAAACTTTTTATTATCATATTGTGGTATCTTTTGGCGAAGGGAGATGGGGAGGTCATTCCAGATCACCGGACCAGAAACAGAGAAAGAGCAACAGCCAACGGTGGATTGGCTGAATCTCGGTATTCGTAAACACAAGGTATCTGCAGCAGAGAGAGAAACATGGCAAAAGAAATACACCAGCATAGGCTTCGGTGGTGATTTGTTTTGGTGCTCGAACCCCAGACTGAACACTTTACTGTACTAACCAGTATGTCAGGGCTGCTGGAGGCGAAGACACTTTTGCTAATGTGCTTACCTTAGTTTTTCTCAGTTTGTTTATTTTTGTTTGTTTGTTTGTTGTATTGGTCTCTGTTCATTTCTTTTATTCTTTGCTTCTTTTGTTCGTTTCTTTTGATTGGTCAGTGGATTCTTCCTTTATTACACATATTTTTAAACCATCTTTTTTTCTGGTCTCTTGTCTGTATTTCTAGTTGGTTGACCCCCCCTCCCCCCCCCCTTCCTCGTGTCTATCCCCACCCAACACCCTTTTTTCTCCTATCTTCAGCTTGATGTGATAGGATTTATAAAAAAAAGGCTTTGTGCATGGAACGTCGAACCCTGATAAAACTTCTGTTAAAAGCGCTCAGTTCAACAAATCACCACCACTTCCACAATCAACACCACCGCCACTACCACCACCACCACCACGAACAATAACATCAAAAGTGATTTTAAGAAGCAAAAGTGACTTAAAGAATAATAATTCAACAGTGCACTTCATTGTTGTAACTGTTGAACCAAATCGGGGAACAAAAGAGATTCCTGTCATTGTTTGGTAACAAGAAACAACATTGTCTTGGAAGCAAGAGGTCTTTAGTTCAAATCATACTTCAAACTGAACCCAGTGTCAGTCAGTCAGTCACAGCCCTCTCCAGTCCCCCCACCCCCACCCCTCAGAGACTTGATGCAGCCGAGGAGCTAGTCTTTCAGATGAAATGATGAAACTGACATCCTGTGTACACATTTACAAAAAAATACATGGCAATAAGACTTGTTCCTGGTAAAATTCTGGGGGGAAAAGAAAATACCCTCACATACAAAGAATCCTATACTCTGAGAAAGGAAAGAAGAAGAAAACCCACCTGGGAGACATTGCTCAGTGGGGGTGTACTTTGTAGAAAGAAAGTAGTCCCATGTTTACACAGAGAAATTTGTGAAACAAGAGGATAGATACAATAAGAATACAGTACACACACACTCTCACTCAGTCCCATGTCCCAAAGGACGTAGGGGGGAACATGAGAGAAGACGCAACAGAGATCTTTTTCCATGCTTCACGATCCTGTATGGCCAGTTGAAGGGGTTGGGCGGTCCAGTCTTTGATGTTGTCAACCCATGATTTCTTTTGGCGGCCTCTTCCTTTACAGTACAAGGCAGTTTAAAAGACCAACATAATACCAGAACAGTATAGTACTACATCACTGTACAAAACAGTACAGTACAAAACAGTATACACACACACACACACACACACACACACACACACACACACAACACACACACATCAATATATATATATATATATATATATATATATATATATATATATATATATATATATATATATATAATATATCTGTGTGTATGTGTTAAAGTATAATGCAGCACATCAAAGAAAAGAGTACAATTGTAAATGAGTGAGTATAACGTACAGTGTATACACTGTACTACACTACTCTGCGCTACACTACACTACTCTACGCTATACTTCACTACACTTATTACACTTCACTATACCACACCACACTAAGCCACACCGGGTTCAAAGATGAACATTGTAATATTCAACTGGACTTCCCTCACAAACAACAGACACTACACTACACTGCACCACACTCCCCCCCCCCCCCCCCCCCCCACACTACACCGAACCACACCATCCCACACTACACTACACTACACTGAAATTCACTTTGATTCAGTCAAAAGCAATATAAAATTCTTTTGAAGAAAGGGTTTTGAGAGGAACTATCCCGCTATCATAGAGAAAACATCAAGCTTGATGCTCTTTTCAAGATAAGAGAAAGTTTGATCTGGTTTCATAACCCTCGCATTTCCTGACTGTTGTAGATATCCATTCACTTGATTCTTTGGCTTACACATACGAATAATTGTGCAGAGAGAGACAGAGAGTAGCCGATGAGGATAAGTGAATATGTGGAGAGGGAGGGTGAGAGAGAAAGAGAGAAGACCTATTGAGTAACGATTCAGCAGCAGCAGCTACAACAACAACAGCAGCTGAGCAACAACATGATCGGAACCAATAACAAGCATAATTATCGACAAAAGCAACAACAACAATAAAAGCAGTAAGTGGAAGATCATGTACAACAACAACAACAAACACAACTCAGAAACAGAACAGCACTGGTATAAAAACTGCCGTTGAAGCTGTCAAGTCAACTTTTTATTTCCAGATGGTACATTGAATAAGCAAAGCATTTGCTTTTTTTCATCAAGCCATCTATCTAGGAACAAAAACAACTTGATCAATAATATCTAACTACACTAGTGTGTGTGTGCGTGTGTGTGTGTGTGTGTGTGTGTGTGTGTGTGTGTGTGTGTGTTCGTTCTTTTATTTGGAGGATAATGGAATAAGCACTTACGTGCTTTTTTAAACACCCAGTCCCCGTGTGTATGCAGTTTTGTTTATTTTGTCATCCGTTCCCACCGGCACAC
>CM054147.1:34018477-34035977 GCA_028751875.1 Rapana venosa | reverse complement strand
TGTGTGTGTGTGTGTGTGTGTGTGTGTGTGTAGCATGCGTGTGTGTGTCAAGTCAAGTCAAGCCAAGTCAAGTCAAAATTTTATTTCCAGATGGTACATTGAATAATGTGTGTGTGTGTGCATGCATGTGTATATGTGAGTGTGCATGTGTGTGTGTGTGTGTGTGCGTGTGTGTGCGCGCGCGCGCGTGTACGCACGCGTGCGTGGGTGCGTGGGTGTACATCCGAGCGTGAATGAATATGTGTGGGTGCGTGTGTGTGTGCATCCATGCGTGATGCATATGTGTGTGCGCGCGCGTGCATATGCGTGCGTTCGTGCGCGTGTGTGTTTGTGTGTGCGTTCGTATGCGCGCGCGCGCGTGTGTGTACCGACAGATCTCATTGTCAGAAAGGACAATTTGTGAATTGAATGGTATTTTCTTCATTAAAGCTGAATGGGCAAGCTCTGCTATTTTCCTGTCCTTTCAAAAGCGTTTTCCCACGGGTCTTCTCTCGAAAGGTGAACCATGAAAATCTGGGATAAAGCACAAAATAAAATAAAATAAATCCTAGACATAAAGAAGGAAATAAACAATATATTTTTTTAAAAAACCCACACATACTAATGCCCGAATTCTTTTACCTTTTCAATAAACGTTTCGCAGTGAAAGGAAAAATTAGCACTTTAAAGCAATTCGAGACCGTTTCTCTTCATTTCTCATGAAACACTTTTCAAAGCATTAAAGAGAATCGAAGTTTACATCTTATGTAAATGTATAGAGACAGAGAGAGAGCGACAGAGAGAGAGAGAGAGAGAGAGAGAGAGAGAGGAGAGAGAGAGAGAGAGAGAGAGAGAGAGAGAGAGAGAGAGGAGAGAGTTGGAAACTTTTTATTCAAAGAGGGTAATAGAATAAGCAGCAGTTGCTTTTTTTTTTTTTTTTTTTACTCCAGCCCTCTGGCAGGAGAGAGAGAGAGAGAGAGAGAGAGAGAGAGGAGAGAGAGAGAGAGAGAGAGAGGAGTGAGGAGAGAGTGAGTGAGGAGGAGAGAGAGAGTGAGTGAGAGAGTGAGTGAGAGAGAGAGAGTGGTGAAGAGTGAGGAGAGAGAGAAGTGAGAGAGAGAGAGAGAGAGAGAGAGGAGAGGGAGAGAGAGAGAGAGTGGAGAGAGAGATGATGTGAGAGAGGGTGAGAGAGAGTAGAGAGAGTGTTTAGAGAGAGAGAGATGTAGAGATTTTGAGAGTGGAGAGAGAGAGAGAGAGAGAGAGAGAGAGAGAGAGAGAGAGAGAGGAGAGAGAGGAGAGAGGAGAGAGTAGAGAGAGAGAGAGAGAGGAGAGAGAGAGAGAGAGAGAGAGAGAGAGGAGAGAGAGAGACGCTCAATGTTTAGCTGGAAGGTTGGAATATGTGCATGCTTATAACCAAGATGCATGTCTTCTAACACACAACTTCAGTGAGAGAGAGAGAGCAATGAGAGAAGATGGAATGATAGAGAAGTATGAGAAGAGAGAAGGAGCAGGCTAATTAATCCGGAAAGGTACAATGATGAGTTATACACAGAGATGGTTTGTCAGTTTCTAACACCAACTTCGAGAGAGATGAAGATGAGAAGAGAGAGAGAGAGAAGAGAGGAGAGAGAGAGAGAGAGAGAGAGAGAGAGAGAGAGAGAGACAATGAATACCTTTGGAAAGTAAGTGAATGCATCCATTCACAAGATGCTCTTCTGCCATTTCAACACAACTCGGAGAGAGATTTGATGATTAGTTAAGAACGAATTTTTGACAAGGTGCTAAACCCATCTCACTGCAACTGTACATACCACATACTTACAACGGTTTGTTTTTTGAAAAGCTACTCATACTCCAATGTCAAGGTAACTGCCACAGACCACGTTTCTAAGATCTGTTCTCTTCACATCTGACTACTTGCCTGACTTTACTGGTGTTGCTGATTTGAGTCGCACAGTATTTGAAGGCCGCTTTTGTAGGATTGTACTGAATGGTTCAGCACAGGTCCCATTTTTTGGACGATTTCAGTGCTCATTCCAAGAAAAACAATGCTTGCGCTCTTCTCTCCTCCCTCCCCCTGCGACACCATTTGTCTGACTCCTCTATATGACGTTGTGATTCATAAGGCACCATTTAGGCTATTTAGTAAATTCAAGCTTTTTGTGAAGCCATACATATGTTCTGACAAGGATTAGAGAGTATAGAGAGAGAGAGAGGGGGGGGGGGAGGAGAGGGCTTATGTGCGAAATGGACATTGCTGAACCAGTGGCACTGTCCTTTATACAGTTCGGTGAGGGAGGTTAGAGAGAGAGAGAGAGAGAGAGGAGGGGGGGGGGGGGGGGAGGGGGAGAGGGAGGGTCACGTGGTCAGAACGTCTGGTTCATGACCTGACAGGTACCTGAGGACTGAGGGTTCGAATCTCTGCGGATGGAGCCTGCTTCTAGGGACTTATTATTATTATTATCTGGAGCTGACATTTGTTCCAGTTCAGTTTGTTTCCATACAAGTCATGCCAAAGGCATACTGCTGTGTCGCACAGGCGTTAAGAAACCATCCATCTTTCATGGGCTGGTTACGACAGATGGGATGGATTAGAAGAATATAATCTAGTTTGCAATCTTCCACGTGGAGAGGGATGGGCTATGCCAGAAGGGTTCAACATATCTCAGATACATAGCCTGTACATTCATTTTTAGCACAGTCTCTCTGTGATTCATAAAAGGAGTAAAAAGAGAAGTCACATCACATAACACAGATTAGGGCTGTAAGGATGCTTTATCACCCTAATGTAACTTGCCAACACAGAACAGAATTCCAATGAAAAAGAAACATCCAGTTACGGATGGTAAAGTAATGAGCTTTACAGTATAAATGAACGTTGCGCTCGTGATCTGACTGCTCGTAATCGAGCCACCACGGAGGCACCCGTTTTAGGTGAACTTTACCCCGGAGTTAACATTAGTACTGACTCCACTCCCTCAAAAGTCCTTTGGGTGAGACTATATACCGATGCCCCGTTTGCGAACGCGTGCAGAACATCTTGCGCATAGGTTAAAACTTGCCGTCCTACCTTTCGAAAGTGTAGGCCCTTGCGTGCTGGTAGGAACCAATGACAAAAACAAAACAAAAAACAAACACCCAACAACAACCCAAAAAGCAAAAAACCCATGCACATAGGTGTCGTGTTTAGACACCATTCCCGAAATTTAAATGCGGCCACTTTAATGGTGGGTAAAAACGATGGCATATGCGAAATCTCACCATTGGTGAACCGGGAGCTCCAGCCCTGGAATGACACCCCCCACCCAATATTACAAAAAACAAAACAAAACAACCCCCCCCCCCAAGAAAACCAAAAAAAAACCCCAAACAACAGCCCCCCCAAAAAAAAACAACCAAAAACCAACAAAAGAACAAAGCAAAACACGAACGAACCAGCCACAACAAAAGAAACACTGCAATGAGGCTGTGCAGCAGACATACCTTTTTGTTAATGAAATTTCTAAAAACATAGACAAAGATGCTAAATAATAATTTTGTAACACCGACGTCGATTGCAATGGATGTTTAGGACACAGTGATTTTAATGCAATTTTATAACAATATTAAGTGTTGTCATGAAGTTTCGAACACAGACCAGGATTTAATGGCCCGTTACAACATAGGCAAGGAGGGTCATGAAGCTTTTAAAAAAAACGAATGAGGACTGAAATGGAAGGTAATGAAATACTCAAAGACCAGAGCTCAGGGCAGTGACACAGTTAGAAATTTTAATGAAGCTTTGTGTCCCCAATAAGTTTTTCGATAAATTTATGCATGGACATATTATATCGTAATGGAGTATCATATCGATTTTAATGGCTCTTTACACACAAAAAGTCAATGGCGCTTTGTGACGATGACCGGGTTTTTAATGGAGATGTTTGAAACAGGTGAGAACCAATGAAACTTCCTGATTTCCTGATACACGCACAATATGGAAATGAGTGTTATAGCACAGGATTGGATCTTGATGGATGTCTAACTCAGATAAGACCATCACCACCACCACCACCACACTCATCATCATCATCATCACCACCACAACCACAATCAATAACAGGCATTCCTGGATGGCTAAAGCATCGTGGACTTTGCGTTGAAAAGTTTATCAAGTGACCCATTTTTCAAATAATGTGAAACGAAATAAAGTGATGGGGAAACTTATTGTCTTTAACGAATCATTGCACGCATTGTTGAATATTTAGAAAGCAAATTAACAATTACACCATGTCAGTTATACAAATTATGACAGCTTCTGTGTGTATCGAATTTTCTTTTTTAAAATAATGGTGTTAAGAGAAACCATGCTATCTGGTATCAATCCTCGTCTTCAGTCTGTCACGATAGAGTGACAAGAAATCATAACATCTATTCATTCTTTTCTTTCTATTCATTGAATTCTTTTATTTCGAGAATGATGGAATCAACAGTCATTGCTTTTTCTTTTACATCCAGTCCTCGTGTGTATGCAGTTCGTAAATTTTGTCACCCGTTCCCACAGGCACACAATGGCCTACTCATCAGGAAAGCGGAACGGGTTTTAACGCGCGCGCAAGATGTTCTGCGTGCGTTTGCACACGGGGACCTCGGTTTAGAGTCTCATCCGCAAAAACTTTGTGAGTGGAGTGGAGTCGGCGCTGATGTTAACTCCAGAGAAAAAAATCCTCTTGAAAGAGATTCGAACCCGGGTCAGCAGATCACGAACGCATCACTCTAACCACCAGGCTATCCCGTCCCCGTCTGAAATCAATCTTAGCCTGCAGTCCGTAACGACAGAGCTATATAACCTTGCTACTATACTGCTCAATGTTTGCCTTCACATGATTATTCCTGAACAGCTCAAGGATAGGGCTGGTTTGAGATTGCTTGGTTGCCTAGTTTCTGAATGCGATCAGCTGCACTTTTCGATCTGTACACACCAGGTGGCGATCTATTGACACACCTTGATTAAGCCACGAAGTCGTTAGGGTTTGTGCTACCTGCAATTTCCGTTGGTTTGACAGCTGGGTTTGTTTGGAAGAGCATTTGGCAGTTAAGATTTAGCAGTGCTGAGAGACTGGCGTAGAGGTATAGATCTTGAAAGAACATTGTGAGTGGGAGAGGGGGGTGGGGAGATGCAATCTGTAGGTTCATGGTGGCAGGAAACTGGCACTAAAGCTGTGCAGTTATGGTAACTGGTCTGCATGGTGTCTTTATAGGGTAGTGCTACAGTGGTGGATTACAAGTATGGATTCAAAGCAAAATTATTTTCTGTCAGCTTATGTGCAAAGCTGCTGATGCCTTATTTCATTTGGGTACATATACATTATTTAATATCAAGTGTAACAGAGTGTAGAGAGATTATTTTTCATCTCTACAACAAACTCCAAACTATAAAGCATGATCAGACAGATGGAGAATGTGGCCCCCTAAAGAGAGGCCATGTGAAATGTACAATCCCCATGGAGGCAATGTGTACGTTAGGAGAAGTCGGAATTACCACCTAAGGAAAACAAAAAGCCTCCCAGCTGTGTCGCTCAATTTGGTAACATAGCGTTGAGCTCCTCCACTTCCCACAAGGGAGGCAATCATGATTAACCCATCACATCTCCCACCACTCAAATCGCACTTCGTCCTTGAAAAAGAGTGGAAGGCTGACTATTGATGCTCAAGCCAGTAGCCCCGAATGATATATAGCCAGAGGCTGACCCACCAGTTGTGTTCCAACGCACCCTTGCCAGGATCAGCTTCTTTGTAGTGTCATTTGGGATGAGCTGAAAAGTCAATGTACATCCAGGCAGGACAGGGAACGTATGGAGCAATAAACAGCAAGCAACCAGGCCATAGAAGACAGGTAGCAGTGGTCACTCCGTACTCAGCCCTCGTCATGACACTGGTGGTGCAGGGGATGCTGCCTATCCATCCTGACCACCCTCTTATAATCATACAGTGGGAAAAGATGACAGAATTTACAAAAACGCATACACACGGGGGACTAGATGTAAAAAAGCACATACGTGCTTATTCCATTATCCTTGATATAAAAGAAGAAAAAAAATAAAATAAAATACACACACTCACACACACATACACACGCACACACACACACACACACACACACACACACACACACACACACACACACACACACACACACACACACACACACACACACACACACACACTACGCGGGCTGCAAAGACAACAACGTGATACTGGGGGGGAGGGAGGGGGGGGGGGGGGGTTGATGCCCTCAAAGGAGTAAATGTTGTGTTTATTCAGGCAGCTTCAACAGTGATTATCTTGTCTGAAAACTTACTATGTTGTATATTTAAAAAAAAACCCAGAAAGGAAAACACAAGAATAATTGAGAATATACACTTTTACATTTTACCCAACATTCACTTGGTTACTAGGGATTAGCAATGAAATCCTTAGAATAAACCCACTTGTAACGATCTCAAATTATAACTTTCAGCATTAAAAAGACTTCAGATCTAATAAAATAGAATATTAATTTTATGACTGAGAGCAAAAAACATAATCCAACGTTCGGGTTTTTGTTTTGTTTTACATGAATATACACATTATTAAATAAGGCTACTCCTGATAGGGAATATGCCTAAATACATAGTGATGCAAAACAACAACAACAACAACAACAACAACAAACAATGCGTGACTCCATCACTCTGTCTTCTCCACAGTTTACCCGAAAGTTTATGTAAGCAAAACCTTGAACGATCTCTCAAATAAAAGAAATGGTATTGATACTTTCCAGTCTTACACTAGTTCACATTTAACTAAAGGACATCTTAGATAAGTTCTTTTGTAGATGTATTTTCAGCTGATTCAAATGCGTACACAGGGAAAGGGGGAGACTGGGGGGCTTGTGGCTAAAGCATTGAGCTCGGGATTTGACATTACAGGTTCAAGCTACCATCAAGACGCCTGTCTGAGAGGTCCCCCCCCCCCCCCCTTGCATTTAACATAATACCGATAAAAAAGATCAAAACTAAATTTAAATAAACACCCAAACAAACAAAACCCATCAATACGGATCAAACGTCACTCCCCCCGAAAGTCTCTCAGATAATAATAATAATAATAATAATGATAATAATGATAATAATAATAATAATAGTAATAATAATAAATGGAATTTCAGTAGCGCTATATCTTGCAAAAACATACAGATGAGACTATAAACCAAGGCCCCCATGTGCAAACGCACGCAGAACGTTTTGTACATACGCCAAAACCCATTCTCCTATGCCTTTCGGAAGACTAAGCCATTATGCGGCGGTAGGAACAGAGGAAATGTTAAAAACTAAACCTGGCACACACACTGGTGTCGTGTTTAGATAACACCAAAGCAAAAACCGACATGTAATTGACTGCACACACATAGCCAGTCTGCCATGTTACATGTGCAGCACCACCGCTCCCCACCCCCCCCCCAACCACCACTCACACACCACACCCCCACACACACACACAACACACACCACACACACACACACACACACACACACACACACACACACACACACACACCACACACACCCACAACACCGTCATACACACTAAACAGAACAACACACACACACACACACACACACACCACACACACACACAACAACACACACACAACAAACACACACACACACACACACACACACACACACACACACACACGTGTTCACTGATCTCATAATCTATTGTAAACTTTTGGATGGGTGGTCATGGTGGGTCATCGGGCGGTCTCGAAGTAAAGCACTTGCCTAGGAAGTAAGAACTGCGGTTTTGACCCACACTTAAACCCCAAACTTCCTCCCCCCTCCCTCCACTAGACCCTGAGTGGTGGTCTGGGTGCTAGTCTTTCGAATGAGACGATAAACCGAGGTCCTGTGAGCAACACGCATTCAGCGCATGTGAAAGAACCCACAGCACCAAGAATGTTGGCCCTGGAAAAATTCTGTACAAAAAAATCCATTTTGCTATGGAAACAAAAATACGCGTGCAGACAGGAAAATAATAATGGGTGGCGCTGTTCCTGTGGCGATGTGCTTTCCTCAAAGAGCTCCGGGGAGCATCCCGAATTTCACGCAGATAAATCTGCTGTGATAAAGTTTTATTTAAATAATTTCACTACCCCTACTACTTTCATTCATCATCTGACACACCTTTGTGCTGTCGTAACAAGTTGTTGCATTGATAAAACTCTATAAAGCACTGAAGACAAGTGTAATTTAAAAAATATTTTTAGACACACACTCATACAAGGCACTGGCTCATATACAAGAGCGCGCGCACCCCCCCCCCTCCCCCCCATCACACACACACAGAGTCCTTCGGATGAGACTATAAACCGAGGTCCCGTGTGCGAACGCACGTAGAACATCTTGCGCACACGTTAAATCCTGTTCCGCTTTTCGTAAGAGTAGGCCATTGTGTGCCGGTGGGAACAGATGACAGATTCACAAATCCGCATACACACGGGGACTGGATGTAAAAAAAAGCACATAAGTGCTTATTCCATTATCCTCTATAGAAAAGAATTTTTTTTTAAAATAAATAAAACACACACACACTCTCTCTCTCTCATCCATTTTCTGGGTCAATTCCATAAGAATATGATAGGTATGGTATCTGATAGTGTGTGTGTGTGTGTTTGTGTTTGTGTGGTGTGTGTGTGTGTGTTTGTGTGTGTGTGTGTGTGTGTGTGTGTGTGTGTGTGTGTGTGTGTGTGTGTGTGCATGTGTGTGTATACATGCGTGCGCACGTGTGGCTATGTGGTGTGTGTGTGTGTGTGTGTGTGTGTGTGTGTGTGTGCTTTCTACTCGCACGAGTGCAAGTGTGTACAAACTCTCCCATTTGTGTGCATACCGGTGCACGTGCGTGCCTACGTCCCTGTTTACGAGCTTGTATGCAGGCAGAACTACTATTTCTCATTAAGATTTTTTAATGAATTGCAAGGTGCATCTTGTACACAGTCCCGAAAGCCCCATACAGAATCCTTAGTGGTTGGTTGGGTGGTAGTTCTGGGGTGAGTTCAACCAGACATTACGGTTTCATACTGCTGGATGTATTTTTTGATGCAAGAAGCCGTTTAGCTTGCTTCTGGTACCAAGTCTGGCATGATTTTTTTTGGTAGTATATCTTGAACATGCTTCTCAGGAACACAGAAGGGGAGTTAAACAGGATAGCTCAGTGGTCGGAGCACTCGCTTTCCCCCAGCCAAGTTAAGCAGTGTCGAGAGTGGTTACCAGTTGGATGGGTGACCGTTTGCGCGCCTTGGCTTCAGTACAGTTCCCCCAGTTCCCCCAGCTGTAAATGGGTACCTGCCCTCTTTAGGGTCAGGGAAGGTAAAGCAGCGAGGGAGAGGAGATGGGCACCGCCCTCATTATGCTGGCCCTAGAGAAGTGAGGTCTCTGACGCCTCGCTCCCCTACGACCTTATAGGTTATGGGACTCCTTTACCTTTACGTTTTTACCTAGATATACAATGTAGTATCATAATTAGACTTGTGAGTAAACAAAGCGTGGATTTAATTACCGGACTCGAGAAAACGTGACTGATGTGAATGACTGGCTGCATGCAGCAACAAATTATGACAAGGTAACAAAATTACGTACAATTTTATCATTCAGAAATCAGGATGGTTAGAATTTTTTTTTAATTCAACGATTTCTTTTTTTTCTATTTAAAAAAAAATCTTCTACTATAAATTTTAAAAGTAGAAAGTACATTTTTATGATTTTTATCTTAAGCACAGAGTATATTCCCTAAAAGTAACCCAGAATGCATGCTATCTTACTTATTTTACCATTGCAAAGTAAACACTGGATGAAGAGTTTGTTTGCATAACTTGTTTTTAAATATCTTGCCATGTAGAAAAGCAACCAAACTCCGACTTCAGAGGATTTTTGTTCACCTTCTATCGAAGACTACACGTTATCATACTAGGAGTTTGTCGTAGTAGAAGACAATCAGTACATAACATTTCAAAGTATAGCAACGTTTGAATGTAGGACTGGGGTTTTGCCTGCATCGAAAGCTGACACAGCTTTATGCCTGAGCCACTGGGAAGGCATCACTAGTGCAAACACAGCGACTTACAAGACATGTTTAGACCAGTCCTTGAGCATACTTACCCATCTGGGAACTGACCTACCAGAAAGTATGTCAGCGTTTGAGAAAATGCGACGTAGAGCTGCGTGCGCATCTCCAACAAAAATTGTATTCAACCATTCTTGCCACCTACGCCAAATTGACTGAATCGAGATCCCCTAGAGGAACGTAGAATTTAAGACTGCCCCACAATGCTCCACAATATCACAGGATCATGGTGGTAACAAGAACATAGACATGTATGTCCCAAAGAATCAGAGCAGTCAGAGACTTTGCAAGTGAACCAGCTCCCTTCAGATGCTTCCTTCCCAAGGACAATGCACTGGTGGAACAAGCTGCTACCTAGATTTCATGATTCTGCGTTGTTGAAATCCCTCCACGCCACTTCATTCAGACAGCACATTGGCTCTGATGCTAGAGAGAGAGGGAGAGAGAGAGAGAGAGAGAGAGAGAGAGAGAGAGAGAGAGAGAGAGAGAGAGAGAGAGAGAGGGGTTTCTATCCATGCTACCCTTAGGGTTTAGAAGACTATGGGATATGTAATGATGTAATTTCTTCTTCTTCTTCTTCAAGTGTCCGGTCTGGTCCTGCAGACATCAACGTCATGGCTCTTCATTCTTCCCTTTTCTCGTCCCTCTCATGAGCTCATTGTTGGTGCCCTCTTTATTCGTTGCGAATTTGTTTAAGCTGTCTGTGAATTTTGTGCGTTGTCTTCCTCTGCTCTTGTTTCCACATATTTTGCCACTCTATAACAGTTTCTCTAGTCCGTCAGCCCTGATTATATGGCCGAAAAATTTGAGCTGTCTTTCTCTGATGGTGTTGAGAAGGGATCTCTTGTAGCCAAATTATAACAGTACAAGAACCAAAAGTACCAGTTTTGACATTTTTTCTGATGAGTTTGTGGTAGACTGTCTCAATTAGAAACAGCTCCATTCTATAAATGCTTAATGTTAATCAGAATCCACCCTTTACTCGATGGGAGGAAGAAGGGGGAGGAGGAGTTATTTGAAAACTGTTTAACATGTTTTATGAGGTTTGCCTATTAAGTAGCTGTACAATTTTTCAAGACAATTCATTCTTAAAAGAAGAAGAAGAATGAGGAGGAGGAGGAAGAGGGGGAGGATGATACTTTGTTTAATACAAGTTAACCGTTTGCACATGTTTGATAGGTTTTTTCCCTCTAAGTAGCAGTAAAATTTCTCAAAACAATTATGTAATTATTGAAGAAGAAGAAGAAGAAGAAGAAGAAGAAGAAGAAGAAGAAGAAGAAGAAGAAGAAGAAGAAGAAGAGACAAGACAAACATCAAGACAAGTACAAACAACAAGACGAAAGTCAGCATCAGTCCATTTTAAATTAAACGGAGGAGATGCGTATTAATTTTACTAGAGCACTTGACCATACATTCTAAACTATTTCTTTCTCATCCCCTCCATTAAAAAAACCCTAACATCAAAATGTTATCGAGAGTTGGGCTGGCTGAACCAGCTAGTTACCGCACCGATTTTGATCTTAAGGTCCCACTGTGTGTAGCTGAACAACTCTTTGCAGTGTTGTGGTTGGGAAAAGTAAATGATATTGCTCGTAGGCCTGCCTTCCAGTCTTTGACGCCACGACACGTGTCGGTGCGGGTATGGTCAGCGTGGTCAGTGAACCAGGATTTACACTCTCCTTGGCATTGGACGGCTGCAGTTAGGAAACCTCAGAGGCCTGCATCCCAGTCGGTAAGGTAGGATCTCTTCTTAAACCACTTTTGTTCAATTTGGGTTTTTAAAATGGTATTTAATGGAGGATAGATCGTAATGTGCTAGGAGCTTCTTGTATAAGAGGTTTAAAACATATTTTTAGATTTTATCATAGATGTAAAAAAGCACATGGGTGCGTATTCATTATCCTCGAAATAAAAGACTTGTTAATTTGTCATTAGTTGAAGACAATCCCTAACATAACACTTCAGTTGAAATCAAGAAGTAAGTGTACATTGTGTGATCGAAATTGATTATGTGACATTTTTTTTAGTAACTTTTCGCTAATGATACAACGGATATATGTGTTTACAATGACGATATTTGTATTTTTTATAAAAATTGATGAAAAAGTTTATTATAAAAATGCTTCATTAGATATATCAGATTTAAGAATTACAAGCTTTAGGTGATATTCACTGACAGTTGTTGAACAGAATGCGTTGTATAAGAGGTTTAAAACATAATTTTAGATTTCATCATTTAGCGTGGATATAGGTCTAGTTCTTGTTTAGCAAAGAAAACAGTTTAAGATATTATTTGGCCTCATTTGGTTTAAACAGAAGCATATTTTCACAACAACATGAAATGCGTAAAGGGAGGGTTTTCTACTTGATTTAAGTTTCTCAAGGTTTCACGTGTTAAGATCAGTTTATAGATATGACACTATCTATCTATCTATCTGTCCCGTAGTCTGACGACCGTGGGAGCACCCTCAAAGACTCAACAACCAGTTCCCTCCATTCCTCTCTCTGTTCTGCCTTTCTTAGGGTTTTGTTGAGTTCTAGGCCTGTCCATTCGCTGATGTTATCCTCCCAGCTCTTCCTTGGTCTGCCTCTTCTTCTTCCTCCTTGGACAGTGCCTTGTAAAACTGTCTTTGCAAGTCCTTTGGATCTTGTGACATGCCCATATCATTTAATTTTACGTTTTTTCACGATCGTTAGAAGGTTCTCATAGGGTCCAATGGTTTGCTGGATTCTGTTATGCACGCTTTCGTTGCTTATGTGGTCTCAGTAGGAGATGCCAAGGAGTCTCCGAAAGCATCTCATCTCCACCGCCTGTACTCTTCTCTCCAAATCTGCAGTCAGGGTCCATGATTCACAGGCATACAGAAATATGGATATGACAAGGGAGCGCATTTGTCTGATCTTGGAGATAAGTGAGATATTTTTTATCTCTCCAGATGGTGTTTAGTTTTGACAAAGCTGTTATTGTCTGTGCAGTCCTGCATACTACTTCTGGCTTGGATCCCTGGTCTGATACAATGGCTCCCAGGTACTTGAAGCTTTGAACTGTTTCCAGCTTCTGGTCATTAACCCTGATATCAGTGCTAATGCCGTTGGTGTTATTAGTCATCAGGTTGGTCTTCTCTGCACTGATTTTCATGCCGTATGTTTTGGAGGCCTTATTCAAGTGTTCTGTTAGGCTGGCAAGCTCTTTTTCTGATCCTGCTATTCCATCAATGTCATCTGCGAAGCGGAGGTTTGTGACACTACTGCATTTTAAAACTAGATCTAGTCTATATATGAAAATCAGTCTGGTAAGACTTCAAATGACAGTCTAGGGTTCAAAATGCAATATGTCTGTTTTAGGGGATGAATTTTATTTTATCATGGATGCCCCCACTTCAAACATTTACGACAAGATTTTATTCCCCTACATTTTCTTCAACCCATGTCCAGTTATAATTTTGTAGGTTAATGAAATGCAAATCTCGAATAGTTCTCCTGTTGCTCTCAGAATTCATAAGATTTGCAGGTATTTCTTGAAATTTCAATTGTCTTTCACGAGTGTAGATTATGTCTTTGAAAGAAATGTGTATACTTAAAAATAGTATTGAGTCATTAATACTGTATGCTTATCATTATGCGATGAACTCTTGCTTTTCATTACTGTTAGTATTCATATTATTTTGGGGTATATTGCTGTTAGGTTTATTCTCCTGTTCAATTTGTTTGTAATCCTCCATACCCCAAAAGGGATTAAAGGAATTAAATCTTGAATCTTGAAAAGGGGAATGGATCCTCACAAACTATGCTCACCAGATTCTTGCTGTAGTCGTGTAAGATCAACTGTGTGTCCAAGGCCTGGACTTTTTTTCTCTCTCGTATGGTTTGCCCCACTGCCCTACATTTGTTCAGATATAATAATATAGCAGATGATGATCGCAGATGTCAATGGTCTGTGCGATACTTTCACGTTTTCTCTTCATATCCTTTTATAAAAGACTCCTATGTTACTATCTCTTCTCTCTCTCTCTCTCTCTTCTTCTCTCTCTCTCTTCTCTTCTCTCTCTCTCTCTCTCTCTCTCTCTCTCTCTCTCTCTTATATATATATATATATATATATATATGTGTGTGTGTGTGTGTGTTGTGTGTGGTGTGTGTGTGTGTGTGTGTGTGTGTGTGTGTGCGTGCGTTGCGCACGTTAGTATTATTAGTCTCTTTGATTTGTATTGTGTTGTACTGCAGTGAAGTATAGTGTACTGTAGTGTTTACCTTTTTCAGTCACAGCAGATTTCTCTGCGTGAAATTCAGGCTGCCTTTACCTTGGGTGAGTGTGTCTCCACAGGAGCAGAGCAATTACCCCCTCCCCCTTTTTCCAAAAACATTCTGTCAGCATGTGTATTTGTCTCCCTACCAGAGGGGCTTCCTGACATCCCCGGAGGTCACCCAGAACATAGCTCTCTGTTTCACTCATCCCACCTTGAAATCACTGTGACACCGTCAGTACACACTGAGAAGTCTGTGTGTATGGCTGTTTTCAAGTGCCTGGCCATGTAATTTATGGGCAGCCCTACTCCAGCTTCATAGGAGTTTGTTGCCTCCAGTGGAGAGTACAAGTTTGTTATGCTAGCTGAGAGCTTGTCCTGGATGAAGGAAATATACATAACGTTCCAAAGCATATTAACATTTTTTTTTAATATAGGTATGGATCTTGGTATTTTGCTGACATCAACCAATAACTGACAAAGCTTTTGGCCTCGGCCATTGATACGATATGATATAGTGTGAAATGATCTGACATGATGTGATGTGACATGTATGGTTGTATGTATGTTTGTATGTGTGTATGTATGCATGCATGTATGTATGTACGTATGTATGTATATATGTATGTCTCTCTCACTATCTCACTCTGTGTGTGTGTGTGTGTGTGTGTGTGTGTGTGTGTGTGTGTGTGTGTGTGTGTGTGTGTGACATATGACACGACATAATATGAACTGTACAAAATATAACATGATGATAACGACTCCACCAGCACACACTACTACACAACTTCTGGGTTTTTTTCATATTTTCGGTTCTCTTTCTTTTTTTTCCCCACTCTTCTGTATCTACTTTTTCTGGGTTTTTATACAGGAAGCACAGAAGAAGTGAAAGCAAGAAAACAACAAACGGTTCTAGTCACGCAAACAACGATCGAGACTTCAACAAACACCGGAACATTCATACTACGGCTTTTTGGGGGCTGAGGGAAAACGATGGCCTGGAATTGGATTCTGCCGTTAGCCTGGCTTCTGTCTTTTCTGCAAGAAGGTGTCGCCACCTTGCGCGATGACGTAAGCTTACGTCACGTGGACCAAAATGACGTCGTCTTCATGGAGAGTTTTCTGTGGGCGCGGGAATGTGCCAGCCTATCGGAGTGTGCTGTGTTCTGTATGAGTAATGATGAGTGTGTTACTTATTCCGTTTCCAAACCGGACAGTGTTAACGGTATGCTATAATGGATTACTTGACCAGTACTTTTTAAAAAAAAAAAAGTAGAAATATTTGTAGTGGTGGTTGTAGCAGTAGTGGTGATAGAAGTGGTTAGTAGCAGAAGTAGTAGTAGTTGTAGTCTAAAGGGAGCAGCAGCAGCAGCAGCAGCAGCAGCAATAGTAGTAGTAGTAGTAGAAGTAGTAGTAGAAGTTGCAGCAGTTAGTAGTAGTAGGAAGTAGTAGCAGTAGAAGTAGCAGTAAAGTAGCAGTAGTAGTAGGTCTAGTAGTAGTAGTAATAGTGATAAGATAGTAGTCGTTGTAGTGGTAGATTAGTAATGATAGTTGTTATAGTAGTACATGATCTAGTATCAGTATTACTAGTGGTGAGTAGTAGTAGTAGCAGCAGCAGCAGCAGCAGCAGCAGCAGTTAGTAGTAGTAGTAGTAGTAGTAGTAAGTGGTGCATGCATTTGTGTACATGTGCATTTGTGTGTATGCGCGGGCATGCACGTATTCTTGCATGTGTGTCTGCCGTGTTTAGATGTATGCATGTGTGCCTGCATATTTACGCATAAACGTTTACGTGCTTGCGCTCGCGCGCGCGTGTGTGTATGTAGAAGTGTTCGTATCAACTTTTACTTTTGAAATTTTATCGGCATGTACGTGTATATGTGTGTGGGGTGTTTGTGTGTGTGTGCTTGCGTGTGTGTGTGGTGTGTGTGTGTGTGTGTGTGTGTGTGTGTGGTGTGTGTGTGTGCGTGCGAGCGTGCGTGCGTGTATGTTCAAAGAAATGTGCGTATCAACCTTAACGTTTGAGATTTTCTCGGTTTTGTCTCTCAGGCAGACGACAGTGTCGCGGTCACTCTCTGCCGGTGGCAGACCTGGGGTCTGGGATAGCATCTCAAGGCACCCGTATATACAGCTTGAGAGACAGAGTCCTCGCTGCCACGGCCACCACGGCAGCAGCTGTGGTCACTACCACAGGTCAGTACTGGTCGTCTGGACATGCGCGTGCTTGCTTTGTTTTGGCGTTGTTGCTTCAGACTGGTCACGATGGTGATGGTGGTGGTGACAGTAGTGGGGGTGGTGATGGTGGTTCTCGTTCATATCCTTGTCGTCGTAGCAGTAACTTTCATTATTATAGTCATTACTACAATCAGTTCAATTATTGTCGTCAATGCCTTCGTCAGTGTCATCATCGTCGTGATCATTTTCGTCAGTAGTTAGTGTCATCGTAGTCATTGTCACACGATTGTCGTTATCGTCGTCGTCATTACCATGGTTATCTCACAGTTGTTATCATTGGTGGTCGATTATTGCCATTTATGTCCTGTTTATTTCAGATATCAGTGACATGAGTAGTGATGTGTGTGTGTGTGTGTGTGTGTGTGTGTGTGTGTGTGTGTGTGCGTGCGTGCGTGCGTGCGCATGTAACATTGGCCCAAAAAAAAGACAACAGTGCTTTTTCACAGCTGTCACCAAAATTCTCACAGGTAACGAATTCAGAGCTAATTATTTGGGGTTTTCTTTGTTTGTTTTGTTTTGATTTATTGCTAATTTAAGAGTTAATTTTTTTGTTTACCCTTGCTTTCTTGATTTTTACTTCTCTATGAGAGAAAGGGAGAGGGTTCACGCACGCTCATGCGAAAGAAAGAGAGGCAGATAGAGAGTGACAGAGAATACGTCTGCACAGAATCTCCCGCTGCAGAACCACCGATTAAAAGCAAAGTACAAAAATTAAACATAAGATTAATTAAAGAACACCTCATTCATAGTAAGCATAGGTTAATTAAAAATGTCCTCCTCACAATCAACATTAAATTAGTTAAAGAAGCTTTTCCTTCCAATGAGCATCGAATAAAATGATTCCTCTCCCACAAAGCCAAACCTACTGTCTCTGTCGTCGCTGTCGTCGGTAGGAGCTCCACGC